>OY855904.1:43371803-43679303 GCA_963693305.1 Meandrina meandrites
GCAAGAGTCACATCCTCAGTAACCTGATAGAGAGCTTGGGCTGCCGCCTGTGGTTATACAGTGTCTCAAAAACGTTAAAGAAAATGCTGGGTTCCATACACATTCTTATATTTTACCATTACAGAGTGTTTATAAATCATCATGTTGAAATCAGTAATTTTAACTTTTTATTTCTTATTTTAAGGTGACTCGATCGAAATAAATGACGGCTGTATGCCTGTCTAAAAACTCTAATAACTTCACCATTTCTGACTCGATTTTCTTGAAACTTTCGCATTTTATACGAAATTTATCGAGGAATAATATGTATGTCAATATGTTGATGTAAGATTCGTTAGTTTTGCGCGATGTTACATTTATTGAACACTACTTTTTGGATAAAATTGCTATTTACAGATAACTGAGTGCTAAGATTTCGTTTAAACTTCTGCAGTTAGCTCGTAATAACAACTTGCCATGACTGTTCAAGTTTCCGCAAAATCGTCGGGACAGAAATCCCGGTACAATTTGGACATCAAAATATTAACTCCGGGCGAACTTCGAAGTTTGGAACGCTCGAGCGCTTCCAAATTTCACCTAAAAGCACAACAACCGAAGAAAAAGTAGGTTCAATGTATCAGTTTTATTAGCTCCAAATTACATTCGGCTATTTGCAACAATAAAAAAGTTTGAGCTAATGTTATAAACTCACCTTTTGCGTCAAAATGTAGCGAACTCGCCAAATTTACGTTTTTCTGAATTATATGAAAACTAACCGGACGAATCCAATAAAACTACTGCAACATTAAAATGAATATCGTACACAAACTTTGCGCTATTTTACGTTTCTGGAGCTGCCTTGATTTTGATGAAATATATTTTTAAAGTGAAGCACTGCTTCAGCTCTGCTGTGAACACTGCCTTATTGTTATTTGAATTCTACTGCTTATGCTATGCAAATTTTTTGGATTTTATGATAATTTGAGGAATTTGCACATGGACTAGGGGGGTGTATTGACAGTGTTCAGTCGCTATATGCTCTGATTTCTGAGTTCATGCAAGGGTAACCTGCGACGTTAGCATCGTTAATAACATAGCTATTTTGATTTTTCCCATTTCTTGTTTTGAAGTCTGTGTAAGGATTGTTTTGCTTGACTTGGCTTGGATGGAAAATCAGAGCATGTAGCGACTGAACACTGTCATTGCATCCCCCTGGTCCATGTGCAAATTCCTCAAATTCCCATCAAATCCAAAAAATTTGCATAGCGTCAGCTGCAGAATTCAAACAACAACAAGGTCGTGTTCACAACAGAGTTGAAGCAGTGCTTCACTTTAAAAGTATATTTCATCCAAATCAAAGCAGCTCCAGAAACGTAAAATAGCGCAAAGTGTGTGCAAGATATTCATTTTAATGTTCCGGTAGTTTTATTCGATTCGTCCGGTTAGTTTTCATATAATTCAGAAAAACGTAAATTTGGCAACTTTGCTACATTTTGATGCGAAAGGTGAGTTTATAATATTAGCTCAAGCTTTTTTGTCGTTGCAAATGGCCGGATGTACTTTGGAGCTAATAAAACTGATATATTTAGCTTACTTTTTCTTCGGCTGTTGTGCTTTTAGGTGAAATTTGGAAGCGCTCGAGCGTTCCAAACTTCGAAGTTCGCCCGGGGTTAATATTTTGATGTCCAAATTGTACCGGGGTTTCTGTCCCGACGATTTTGCGGAAACTTGAACAGTCATGGCAAGATGCTATTACGAGCTAACTGCAGAAGTTTAAACGAAATCGTAGTGCTCAGTTATCTGTAAATAGCAATTTTATCCAAAAAGTAGTGTTCAATAAATGTAGCATCGCGCAAAACTAACGAACATTACATCAACATATTGAAATACATATTATTCCTCAATAAATTTCGTATAAAATGCGAAGGTTTCAGGGAAATCGAGTCAGAAATGGTGAAGTTATTAGAGCTTTTAGACAGACATAAAGCGCGTCATTTATTTCGATCGAGTCACCTTAAATGATCAATGAAAGTAATGATAAATGAAAATGATCAATGTAAATAATGGTGATGTTGTGCCACTGACAATGACCATGGTAATATTTACAGTGCATAAATTTAAACTAAATTCTCATTACTGTTTTCAATAGTAGTGTATGGTAATTAGTCAACTGTTGAATTGATGTGATTGATATTCATTATATTATTAGACTGACAGTAGTGGCTCGCTACAAGATTTCAATGAACAGAAAAGAAAAGAACAGCAAAAGCTTGAGAAATTGAAGGTATAGGAAAAAATTGTTTCTTATTTATAAATAATTTATAATTGTGTTGTTCCTGGAAATATCCATAACCCCCTTCTATGGAAGGCTTTTCGGCTTGAATCTCTCAACCGCTATGAAAATTCCAGTTTAGCTTTATTTTTGCTAAAGTTTTGGCATTTGATCCCGGCCCCCAACCCTGTTCAGAATTGTCAACTGGAACCACACAATATTTATTAATAAGAAATAAAAAACATGTACCGTGTTTCTATCGAGTTAAAGAAACACGAGTGAAAGTTTGGGAGAATGAGAAATGCTGTGGGAACATGAGCCGATAGGCTAGTGTTTCCACAGCTTTTTCGAGTTCTCCCAAACTGTCAGTGTTTCTATAACTCGATAGAAACACGAAAAACATATTTTCTATTTCTTTTAGAAAACACAGCGACAAAAAAATGAAAACACTTTGTTAACTTTGACTATCAAAACATAAATTCTCTTTGCTCACGCCATCATCACGTCAACAGCTTGTGCTAGTTCTCTGTTTCTATCGAGTTATTAAAACACGATTTTCAACCAATCAGTGCACATATTTTCTTAGGACTGTTTACTAAAATATAAATTTGTCAATAAAAATGTGGCTATTGTTCATTGTGGTGTAAGATAGGAAAGATGAATATTAATTTTATTCGTTTGTGTCATGACGGAATCACTTAGTAGCTTTAGGTGTTGAATGTGGTGTTTTGAGAGTATTTTTTGACGGTAGAAACATTGCGATCAAAACATCATCATGAGACAAATGAATAAACATTCATCTTTGCTATAATAATTTGTTTCAAGATACATAATATATAAATAGTAGAGAAATATTTATTAATTATAATAAGTTATTATCTAAAACCCCATATTATGATTGTATGTAGTTATTGTGAGTCTATGGTCAGGTACAAAATTACTTTGTTTTACTAGAATATTTATAAGGGGAAACTGGAGAAATATGGTAGGTTTAGGGGGGGGGGGGGGGGGGGGAGAGCTGGATGCTATCCCGCTCAAGACTTTCTCATAATTTTGAAAAGGGGATCAACACTATGATTCAGAATCTTTCAGTACCTCTTCATTTAATATGTGTCTTCAGTTTTTGGCATATATCTTTAATTTTCATTTCTTTTTTAACAAAAAATTGTATGATTGGTATAATTATAAATCCACTGTAGTCCGTGTGGTCCAGTGTAGTCCAGTGTAGTCACCGTAGTCCAGTGTAGTCCACTGTGGTCCACTGTAGTCCAGTGTAGTCACCGTAGTCCGTGTAGTCCTGTGAAGTCCAGTGTAGTCCACTGTAGTCAACTGTAGTCCAGTGTAGTCCACTGTAGTCCAGTGTAGTCCAGTGTAGTCGAATGTACAGTGTAGTCCAATGTAGTCCACTGTAGTCCAGTGTAGTCCAGTGCAGTCCAGTGTAGTCCAATGTAGTCCAGTGTACTCCACTGTAGTCCAGTGTAGTCCACTTTGGTCCACTGTAGTCCGTGTAGTCCAGTGTAGTCCAATGTAGTCCATGTAGTCCAGTGTAGTCCAGTGTCAGTGCTGTCATTAAGTTTTTGAGCAGCTGTTACATCTTAGGTATCACCCTTAACAGTGCAATACGTATGCTAGTTTAATGTAGCACTAATGCAACACCAATAGGCATTTTCACCCGTAACAGTCGTGTGAGCTCAGCCGTAACAGGTGTTACGGGTTACGGCCCTTACTGACAGCTCTGAGTGTAGCCCAATGCAGTCCGTGTAGTCCAGTGTAGTCTAGTGTAGTCCGTGTAGTTCAGTGTAGTCCAAGGTAGTCCAGTGTAGTCCAGTGTAGTCCGTGTAGTCCAGTGTAGTCCACTGTAGTCCACTGTAGTCCATGTAGTCCAGTGTAGTCCGTGTAGTCCAGTGTAGTTCAGTGTAGTCCACTGTAGTCCACTGTAGTCTGTGTAGTCTAGTGTAGTCCAGTGTAGTCCAATGTAGTCCGTGTAGTCCAGTGTAGTCCAGTGTAGTCACCGTAGTCCAGTGTAGTACACTGTAGTCCACTGTAGTCCACTGTAGTCCAGTGTAGTCCAGTGTAGTCCATGTAGTCCAGTGTAGTCCAGTGTAGTCCAGTGTAGTCCACTGTAGTCCATGTAGTCCAGTGTAGTCCGTGTAGTCCAGTGTAGTCCGTGTAGTCCAGTGTAGTTCAGTGTAGTCCACTGTAGTCCACTGTAGTCCGTGTAGTCCAGTGTAGTCCGTGTAGTCCAGTGTAGTCCAGTGTAGTCCGTGTAGTCCAGTGTAGTCCACTTAAGCCCACTGTAGTCCAGTGTAGTCCAGTGTAGTCTAGTGTAGTCCAGTGTAGTCTAGTGTAGTCCAGTGTAGTCTAGTGTAGTCCAGTGTAGTCCAGTATAGTCCAGTGTAGTCCAGTATAGTCCAGTGCAGTCAGTGTAATTTAGTGTAGTCCAGTGTAGTCTGTGTAGTCCAGTGTAGTCCAGTGTAGTCCGTGTAGTCCAGTGTAGTCCAGTGTAGTCTAGTGTAGTCCAGTGTAGTCCAGTGTAGTCCATGTAGTCCAGTGTAGTCCATGTAGTCCAGTGTAGTCCATGTAGTCCAGTGTAGTCCAGTGTAGTCCAGTGTAGTCCAGTGTAGTCCATGTAGTCCAGTGTAGTCCAGTGTAGTCCAGTGTAGTCCACTGTAGTCCACTGTAGTCCAGTGTAGTCCGTGTAGTCCAGTGTAGTCCGTGTAGTCCAGTGTAGTTCAGTGTAGTCCACTGTAGTCCACTGTAGTCCGTGTAGTCCAGTGTAGTCCGTGTAGTCCAGTGTAGTCCAGTGTAGTCCGTGTAGTCCAGTGTAGTCCACTTAAGCCCACTGTAGTCCAGTGTAGTCCAGTGTAGTCTAGTGTAGTCCAGTGTAGTCTAGTGTAGTCCAGTGTAGTCTAGTGTAGTCCAGTGTAGTCCAGTATAGTCCAGTGTAGTCCAGTATAGTCCAGTGCAGTCAGTGTAATTTAGTGTAGTCCAGTGTAGTCTGTGTAGTCCAGTGTAGTCCAGTGTAGTCCAGTGTAGTCCGTGTAGTCCAGTGTAGTCTAGTGTAGTCCAGTGTAGTCCATGTAGTCCAGTGTAGTCCAGTGTAGTCCATGTAGTCCAGTGTAGTCCATGTAGTCCAGTGTAGTCCATGTAGTCCAGTGTAGTCCAGTGTAGTCCATGTAGTCCAGTGTAGTCCATGTAGTCCAGTGTAGTCCAGTGTAGTCCAGTGTAGTCCATGTAGTCCAGTGTAGTCCATGTAGTCCAGTGTAGTCCATGTAGTCCAGTGTAGTCCGTGTAGTCCAGTGTAGTCTAGTGTAGTCCACTGTAGTCTGTGTAGCCCAGTGTAGTCCAGTGTAGTCCGTGTAGTCCGTGTAGTCCAGTGTAGTCCGTGTAGTCCAGTGTAGTCTAGTGTAGTCCACTGTAGTCTGTGTAGTCCACTGTAGTCCAGTGTAGTCCACTGTAGTCTGTGTAGTCCAGTGTAGTCCAGTGTAGTCTAGTGTAGGCCAGTGTAGTCCACTGTAGTCCACGTAGTCCAGTGTAGTTCAGTGTAGTCCGTGTAGTCCACTGTAGTCCACTGTAGTCTGTGTAGTCCAGTGTAGTCCAGTGTAGTCCAGTGTAGTCCAGTGTAGTCCAGTGTAGTTCGTGTAGTTCGTGTAGTCTAGTGTAGTCCGTGTAGTCCAGTGTAGTCTAGTGTAGTCCACTGTGGTCTGTGTAGTCCAGTGTAGCTAGCTAGTCCACTGTAGTCCGTGCAGTCCAGTGTAGTCCACTGTAGTCCGTGTAGTCCAGTGTAGTCCGTGCAGTCCAGTGTAGTCTAGTGTAGGCCAGTGTAGTTTGTGTGGTCCAGTGTAGTCCAGTGTAGTCCGTGTGGTCCAGTGTAGTCCAGTGTAGTCCACTGTAGTCCATGCAGTCCAGTGTAGTCTAGTGTAGGCCAGTGTAACTAGTCCGTGTGGTCCAGTGTAGTCCAGTGTAGTCCGTGTGGTCCAGTGTAGTCCAGTGTAGTCCAGTGTAGTCCAGTGTAGTCTAGTGTAGTCCAGTGTAGTCTAGTGTAGTCCACTGTAGTCCAGTGTAGTCCAGTGTATTATAGTGTAGTCCAGTGTAGTCCAGTGTAGTCCGTGTGGTCCAGTGTAGTCCAGTGTAGTCCACTGTAGTCCAGTGTAGTCCAGTGTAGTCCAGTGTAGTCTAGTGTAGTCCAGTGTAGTCTAGTGTAGTCCACTGTAGTCCAGTGTAGTCCAGTGTATTATAGTGTAGTCCAGTGTAGTCCAGTGTAGTCCACTGTAGTCCACTGTAGTCCACTGTAGTCCAGTGTAGTCCAGTGTAGTCCAGTGTAGTCTAGTGTAGTCCAGTGTAGTCTAGTGTAGTCCACTGTAGTCCAGTGTAGTCCAGTGTATTATAGTGTAGTCCAGTGTAGTCCAGTGTAGTCCACTGTAGTCCACTGTAGTCCAGTGTAGTCCAGTGTAGTCTGGTGTAGTCCACTGTAGTCCAGTGTAGTCCGTGCAGTCCAGTGTAGTCTAGTGTAGGCCAGTGTACTCCGTGTGGTCCAGTTTAGTCCGTGTAGTCCAGTGTAGTTTAGTGTTGTCCAGTGTAGTCCAGTGTTGTCCAGTGTAGTCCAGTGTAGTCCACTGTAGTCCGTGTAGTCCAGTGTAGTCCAGTGTTGTCCAGTGTAGTCCAGTGTAGTCCTATATAGTGCAGTGTAGCCCAGTATAGTCAGTTTAGTTCAGGAAAGTCCAGTGTAGTCCGGTGTTGTCCTGTGTAGTCCAGGGTACTCAATGTATTCCAGTGTAGTCCATTGTAGTCCATTGTAGCCCTGTGTAGTCCAGTATAGTCCAGTGTAGTCAGTGTAGTCCAGGGTAGTCAGTGTAGTCAGTATAGTCTAGCGTAGTTCGGTATAGTCAGTGTAGTCCATTGTAGTCAGTTTAGTCCAGTTACGTCTAGTAAATTCCAGTGTAGTCAGTGTAGTCCGTGTAGTCAGTGTAGTTTAGTGTAGTCCAGTGTAGTTCAGTGTAGTTCAGTGTAGCCCTGTGTAGTCCAGTGTAGTCAAGTGTAGTCCAGTGTAGTCCAGTGTCTACAGTCGGTTCTCTCGGTTCAAAATATCGCTGGAACTGAGTGATGACACCCGATAATTGATCAAGAGTGTTGAAAAGTTTAATGTAGAAAGTACAAGTCGAGTGTGATAAATACAGAACCTGAACTTAACCGAACTTGTTTTTCATTATTCCAAAAAGTGATTCATTTATGCCTTATTCCTAAATTATTTTGACACATCCCTTACCCCTAAAACCCCTAACAGGACCACAAGATAATATTTCTCTTTTCATTAATAGAATGAAACCCTGGGTGGGATAAGTTCCATTTAATCCCCCCTCCTCCCTTCCCTTTTACCGGAGAGGGGGGAGGGGGTCAGGAAACTGTCCTCTAAGAGACTATGCAAGAAACATCTCTTATTCTGCAACATATGTTGCTAGGATACCATTAGAAATTACGGCTACTCCTCAGTATTGCATGATGCATCCTTATTGCGTAGGATTTTATAGCCTAAAAGCGCACATATAAACAAGGGACTGTTCATTTTTTATGAGGTAGGGGAGCTGGTGGTTTTTTTTTTTTTTTGGGGGGGGGGGGGAGGGGGGGCATGCAAAAAAATAGCTTCAAAGGGGGGTCCAGCCAAAATAATATGGTCTGTAAGGGAGGGTCACCCAAAATAATTAACCTTGTGTGTATCTATTATTAGTGCAAAAATTCTACCAGAATGCCAAAAATGGGGTTTCTGAGGTTCCAAAAAATCTATTTTTCCCTGGGGGAGCATGTCCCCTGACCCCTCTACTATGTCTGGAATCTCATCAACTCAACCCCACCAACTGTTTGGCTACAAATACAGTTCACACACCAACAAGCAAGCCCCATCAATAAAAGCAGTTAATTAGTGCACTTGCAATATCATTACTATTATTATCACTTTAAACTGCAGCTATAGCATCTATAATAATGCAAAAATTCTACCAGAATGCCTACAATAGTTGCAAATCATCTAAATTTTCCCGGGGGAGCATGCCCCTAGCCCCCCTACCATGCCCAGAAACTCATCAACTCAACCCCACCAACTATTAAAACAAGTAATCACTGCACAAACAAGCAGGCGAAGCGGGCCCTGTGTTGATATGTTATCACTATGCAATTGTATCTGCTATTAAATGCAGCTTGATATTTAAATAATTTAAATTTTTACTTCCTTTTTTTTGGGGGGGGCCATCTAAAAGATTTAAGATTATGAGGGTGGGTGGCAGGGTAAAAATTTCTGATGGATAGGGGGAGAGGGGGGTGGTCATTAGATATTGGAGAGACTACCTATCAAATTCCCCCCCCCCCCCCCACCCCCTAAAAAATGTACGGTCCGCAAAGTGGCAACATTTTCTATACAAGTTCGCTCGCGAACGAGAAAACTGTTTTCTCGTAAACAAGCCTGATGACAGACTGACCTATTTTTTTATTTTGTATTTTTTGCATAATTTTTGTGTAAAACTTATCCTCTTTATTAAGTTAAGAAATGAAAAGAAAACTTGTTCGGACGGAACAAAAAAAACGATATAGCTAAAAGCGCACACAAAAGCGTTACTCGAGGACGCAAATATTATGACCTTGAAAACAACAACTCGAGGAACGTTTTGACTCGACTTCGTTTAAAATTACAAGTGTGATTGTTTCATGAATTACATATTGCGTTGTTCCATACGCTTGAGACTTTCTATGGAGTTTTTTATTCAAGTATTTCTTTACTAAACTTTGCTTTCAGCTACCGCAAAATGTAATGTGAACTTTTGAAATAACGTGCGTGATTAGAACCAGCCAGGCATAAGATAAAGTGGGGTAAATTTGGCCCATCATAATTATTTCGTTTGCGAAGACGATGACCTATCTTCTTTATCGTAGTTTTCGAATAGGTGCTTGAAAGGGAACGTTTAGGGAAAGTTAAAAAAATCGTTTGACAACTTTTTTGTGAGGAATCACGTTAATGTGATGTAGCTTTGCTAAAATCGCGGATTGCCTTCTGCCTGAATTTTGCTTTCAAAAGGTACACCCTAGGGCTAAGAAAAAAAAAGGAAGAAAAAAACAATGTTACCTCACTAATTAAGGGGCCAGTTCTTTTGTGACTTATCGAGGAACATTATGCAATATTTCATAGTCTTAGATTACAGTTCAGTGTGAAATCTCTCTGGATCTGAGACACTCCTGTCTTGTACACTTAAAGATGTACATTGTACATCAAAGCACAAACTAAGGATAAGAAAGATCTCAATTTGAATGAAAAGAAATCCAACGAAACCCCAATTAAAATGTTTGTACATGTAGTGTTTACGCTGGTGCAGAATTACTGTTCTAAATGTAAAATTTACGCGATGGAAGCAACATTTTACGAACTGCCTGGGGCAACTTACGAAACCTTTTTTCGTGGCAGCTGCAAATAAATATTCCATCTTTGATCTTATTTACATGTCTGGGGCAGAAGTGGAAATCGCATGTTTATGTCACTAAAGAACTATCTAGAGATTTGCATACAGGTTTTCTGCAGCAAACAGGAACAAATTGTTTAAGCTTCAGTAATTTTCTGTCATCGACGTTCTTCATGTGAATACGGCAAGGAAAATGTCACGTCGCTTGTAAATGTTGCAGTTTATCAACAACGGTGCATCGCAGCTGGAATTTGATCCTAGTTTATACGTCTACAACGAGAAATTATGCACAAAAAGTTGTTTCACGTATACGAGGTTTGGAAACGTCTTTGTTTTAAGCGGTATAAATATTTGCGTGACGAGTATGTTGAGCTTTGCCTCTTGTGAATTTAAACTACACGTTTTCGGGCATAGCTGTTAGCTACTAATATGCCGACTGTTTTTTAACATATTTTTTATAGTACATACATGTAATACTTGGATAAAATATATTTTTAACCAGTTTCAGTTTCAATTTAATTTTTTTAGCCATTCGGCATATGATCTTACACATTTAATAGATTTTCCGAGTATAAAACACGATACCAATGAATATCAAACAGCGTAAAATTGTTGTTTTCGTCGAGAATTTTGAAAACACCTTTCAAAAACCATGTGCTTTCAAAGGAATAATTCAAAAATCACTTAGCCATGAAAATGGATCGTTGTTTTTAGTTTACTGCACATGTGGCTCTCGAAATGTTTACGTTATTTTTACTCGTGCGGTTGCTGTTTCGCATCCTATTTTCAAGTGCTGATGTGTCGAACTTTTATGTTAATCCTCGGAGGTGGTGTTTGCATTGTTAGATAAATTAATTAAGGCTTACACAAAGCTTCTCTCTTATAAGCGACAACTGCCGGATAGTGCGAAAACTAATAATTTTTTTCTTCTTTAATCCAGCAAACGAAACCAAAATCTTAAACACGTTTATCATAATTATGTTACATTATGCAGAGTTCAGTAACAAAACACAAAATTATTGAACCTTGAATAATTTATCTCAATTGACCACTAGCTAAATACACCTTAAATCGTCATGTGTTAATATTGTTGTGCTTCTTATAGGAACACATTTAAATTTAATGCATTGTATGTGACAAAGACTTGACTACGACACAAAACAGCATGTTGCTAAGGGAGATGTTATTGAGTGTGTTTTTTTCTTCTGAAGTAATGCTCGTCATTTGAAATGGTAATCCGTTCTTAAACGTTTCATGCGTAGCTGACTTGTTTTAATTCATATGTGTATTTCACAGAACCAGCTAGACAGAATTTCGGAACAGCTAGAACCCGATGAAGTTGAAGAAGACTATTTCAGGTAATTTAGCTGCAGATTGTTCCAGATTCATTCATACACGCGGTTTTGCTTGTGCTCTTGACTGCTTTGTGAACCCTTGCTCCAACAGAAATTCAAATGGATGCCCTAAATTAATTTACGAGAATCTAGGGACCATTCAAAAGTACCCACAATTACGACCCGGGATTTCAAGCTACTAGACTGACAAAGTTTTTCTGTGTAGCTCATTTTGAAACGTGGTGATGGCCTGGACCCGAGAGCATCGTGCGAGAGCGCTTATGCCGGGGATTTATCTGGGGGAGGGGGAGGGGGACGGTGGTCACCTTAAACAAATATGGCGGGACCGAAGACTAAAACGAATGCTGAATGCAGAAATGAAGATCAAATGTAATTCCGATTAGCTCACAGCTGATAGATTGTATTTTTTTGTTTGCTTTATTACAAACTTTTAGAAAGATGCAAGAAGGCGACGTAGGTGCATCCAACAGCGACTTGCTGTCAGATAAAGCTGCCGATGATGGCACGCACATGCCAGAGAGGTGTGTATAGGAATAGAGTATCAACATTCAACGAGTTACATCACGGATAGGGCATAAAAAAAACAATCCTGCTTAAACTGTCAGAGTTAGCCAGAGAGCTGGACGCCACCGCAAAACGGGGGTGTAGATGTCCGTCGATTTGAAGCGGCAATTTTGTATATCACCCTACCACCCCTTCCCCCCCAAAAAAATAACTATATCCGGACGTCCATGTAGCGACATTTTAAACAGACTGCTGTCATAAGGGAAAAAACGTACACGATAGGAAACCCAACAATGATGGTTCAATTTTTAGAACAGTACTCGTCAAATGACAAGAACCCATTGGGAAGTGAGGATGAACAACGATGGCGAGGATGGAAATACATTACAATATGACAGACCACTTAAGGCCAGTTCAAATTAAAACCATTCTGCTGTGATCGCGTTAAAAGCTATCAAAAAATCTTGACGCAAAATGGAACTTCCTTAAAAAATAACTTTTTTCCTTGTTGTTTAGTAAGTACAGTTCACAGCGGCCGTGTTTAGCGAATATTTAGAAGTCACCGACACACTGCATTTTCGCCTCATCCGATGTGTACAGTCTTTTATATAATTTTTCTAATTTATTTTATATAAAAGTGAAGACGAAGGCGAAGATGATGAAGAAGACGACGATGAAGATGATGATGAAGATGACGAGAGTGAAGAGGAAACGACAAACATAGTTATGGTCAGTCTGAGTGTTATCTCAGGAATATGCACTTTGCAACTAAACGGTCATATGGTACAAATATTAGTAAGACGGTTTCCGCTGAACATTCGAGCAGTAAAGGCAAAAAATAAAGACACCAAAAAACTCAAAGCATGCTAACAGTTTGAATAAAGTTAAGAAAAACTTATCGAAATTGTAGTCCTCAAGCTGACCCCGCGAGGGAAAAGTGAATTTGAAGTTATCCATATTTCAGTTAAAACGGGCGTTTCGCATCAGTTCAAAACAAGCAAACAAAAACAACATAAAAACATGCATTCTAAGCATTTTTACAAGGTTTGACATAAAGTTTCTCGAGAATGCTTTAGATTTTAACCGCGGGGTCACTTATATAAATGAATTTCAGTGAGCAATTTCAAATAGTATACAAAACGTTACCGTTCTTTGAGTAGAGTTTTGGTAAATAACTTTTACACTTATTGCTTGAACGTTCAGCGGAAACCGTCTTAACACCTTTCTGGTGAGCAAGCTACGTACTGTGACGTGCAATACAAAGGAAATTCAAGCATTACTGGTTGGGGTAGTCACGTTGTGTTGTAAGTCCCATCACCTTGCTTGCTCACCAGCAAGGTGCTGTCTCGTACCATGTGACCATAAGCTGTTTTAGAACGCGCAGGTTTCGAAAACTGTCCGAGCCTGCAGTTTTCGTTGCTAAGCAACATGACGTATTGTCATGGCGTGATGATCACGTGACAACGTTCGAAGAAATTTTGCAACTGCTTGTAGTAATTTTGGATCGATAATTTGGTTTATAAATAACTTTTTTTGTTACTTTAATTTATACCTTTTGAACTTTTTACGTTAGTTTCTCATTAGTTTAGCTTATGACTAAAACGAAAATTCTTCTAACGAAGATTTACCAAGAGTGTGAACTAGTTGTGGGGCTGAAAGACGTAACTTTTTTATCTTAGGTTCGTAAAGTTGAGGCACTGAGTGATTTTACAGGCGAACAAGATGGCGATCTCAGCTTCAAGAAGGGAGAAATTTTAACAGTTATCAAAACAAGGTACTTTATTACAGCACGCGCAGTAATTACAGTAGTAAGCTATGGGAACGAATTGTTTTTTTTTAGTGCAAATTATACTGCCTTTGCTATACTTACAGACGTCTTCTCGTTTCCGTAACTGTGGTGTTGGGGGAAAGATAATTTTTCTATGTTCTGTGGTCCAGTAAACGTCCGTCCTTCATTCCACCATTTTATGCCCTTTATGCCCTTTTAATTTTCGCCCCGACGTTTTGCTGTAAAATACAAAATGTCATCTAGTTGGCAGATATCATTATTTGTGTAAAAGGAAGTATCGTTGGAACGTTTCAGAACTTTGTGGTCTTTCCCGTGGACAAAAAAAAACCTCTAAAATATCCAACAAGCAAGCGAACAAACAAAAAACCATTCCATTCTTGCCGTTTTTCCAAAGGACGCGCCAGCAGGGCGGGAGAAGGCTTTTCCCGCCCTGCGCGCCAGTAAAGTCGTCCGTGATTGGATAATTTAGAAGTTCTCGCTCGCGCTGTCCGTTGAAGATGACGTAGCGTACGTTAGTTTCGTCAATCTGCGTAAAAGAGAGGATTTTATATTTTATCTTGTGCCTCGTGCTTCTCTATGCACTTCTCTCGTGTTCTAAAAAATTCCAGCGTGCTTATATAACTAAGCAATGCACTCGGACGCGTTTTAACAATTATTTTACAATTAACGAGCCACTGCATGGTGTTAATACAAGTGTTTTCTGTGCTGAAAAAAGACAAGAATACTAGACGAGATTCAGCTAGAGGACTAACAAATCTGCTTTTAATGTGAAACCTTTTTCTAGGCTGATTATATATTTTTACATCTGTTAATTTCTATGTTTGTATTTAATTTTTTAGTGAGGATGGCTGGTGGGAAGCTGAAAACGCAGCCGGGAAACAAGGCGTTGTTCCGAAAACTCTTCTTAAGGTGATAACTGGAAGTTTTCATTTGATTTTTGTTGTTATTATGTAAACGTTTCATTCGTTTAAACCCAAATACTTTGTTGTTCGGCGCAACGCACTGGCTTTTAAGAGGTGAGAAAACAATATCCCAAAGAAACAACTACGTGGGTTTATACGGCTGTTCATTAATTTGGTGGGCGGTATAGTTTGTTTTCGACTTTTTGTTTGTCTATTTTCGCTGGAATTGTTTCTAGGGCAACAACAACAATACGAGTCTCATTTCAGAATGATAAACATGACAGTGATTAAATATGTCGTCCCACACGCATGTGAGAGATATATTTGACTTGAAATCGTTTTGTTTTCATTAGATCATCGAGGAGGGCGAGGAATCCCCACCGGAAAAAATGGATGAGGAGGATTCTACTGTTGCTAACAAAGGTATTATTTTGCTTGATACGACGGTACGAGAAGTTTGATTAATGTTAAGAGTGGTTTTGGCCTGTTGTCTGTTGAAAGAAGTTTTTGTGCGGTTATTTTCGTTTTTCGTTCGCGGAACTCTGCGATTGGTTGGTAAAATTCGTGCAATGTACTACAACCAATCACAACTGTCTTGAAAGCTCTCCTTTGTTAACCAATCGGGAACAATCTGCATTGGGCGTGCACACGTTTTCCCGCGCTTAGCTCCGGATGCAAATAACTTAGTTGGAAACGAAACGGGAACTCTACTGCGTTGTAGGAATGAGTCTAGCTTCAGTTTGTTAGTTTCACTTGTTGTATGTTTTTATAAATTATTGGTCTGTTGTCCACGTGTAATTTTAATTTTGTTGCCATCGCAAAACAACTGATATATAGAAAAGAAGCGACCGTTCAAGACTTTGTTTGATTTTATTTGTTATTTTTTAATTTGTTTGTATTTGTATCGCAGAAACAGCAGACAAAGTTCCTGAGCTTCCAAGTCAAAGAAGGTGAACTCAGATCTTAAAAATCTAAGCCATTTGTTAAACTTTTGTTTCTAAAGCCAAATTCACACCGTACATTTATTTTGTGACATTCTGTAGAAAGTTTTGTGGTTTTCTTGGGTCGCACTTCTCCCTTTGTAAAAGTCCCAAGGATCAAAGGATCAAATATTAAGTCCAGGATCAAATTCTCCTTACTTTTTTCATACGAATCCTATACTTGTCCTTTTGAGAATGTGGTGTTAATCAGAACATCTCTCAGGCCCTCAGACTCTTCATTCATTATTCCGTTCCGAAAAAATAAGGTGAAATGTCGCGACATTATTTTCTTTGTAATGACACATAAATTAGCGCCCAATGAGATTGAAAATACTAAGTGCCGTGGACTACGGAAAAAGGAAAGTCCAAAAATTCTGAACGTATGTTGACGAAAATTACGCCCATAAATGCCATTGAGACATACGTGATAATAGTTGCGGTTGATAATTTATCAAACTGACTGCCTGGTGTTTTTCTTTCTGTGTGTTCAGCGGAAAAGACCTTTGGAAAAGTCTTTCAAGAGGTTCAACTCAAGAGGTATTGCACTTATTTTATTTTTGTGCGAATATAATTTATGGCAATCCACCTAAATGTCTTCATTAAGTTGTCTGCCTCTCTGTTTCTCTGCCTGTTTGTCTGTCTCTTTGAATGTCCGCCGGTCTGTCTGTTTGAGTGTCTGTCTGTCTGTCTCCTTGACTGCCCGACTCTTTGAATGTCTGGCAGTCTGTCTCTATGATTGTCTGTCTGTTTGCTTGTTTGGTTGTTTCTTGTTCATTTGTCAACGACTCTACGGTATGAAAATCTTACAAAAGTTTAATCATAAACTCAGACCAAAATAAGACTTGGAATCGATTGTACGGAGTCGACCAGCACCTCATTGAACATCTCACATGATTGGCCATAAGAACAATAGGACAAAGGGCACAAACAATGCCCCTATCCCTGAAGACAATGAGCAATATTGTTTTAGAATGCCTCTGAAATTAGAGGTTCACAAGAGGTACTGCTCTACTCATTGTACTACGTTTCTTTAGTTACTTTTGACAGTTGCTCCGCTTACATTCCCCACCCTCCCTACCCTCATTGCTTCGTTTGTCTTTATTTACATCAGGCCCCTGTTGTTCAAAGGGTGGATAACGCTATCCACCGGATAAATCGCTATCCAGCGGATAAGTGTTAGCAAAACAAACTACACTATCCACTGGATAGCGATTTATCCGGTGGATAGCGTTATCCACCCTTTGAACAACCGGGCCAGGTGATTTACGTTAAAAACGACTTTGTAAATAGAAGGCTGTCGCGTAAATCAAACCAATGTCTACAGCTCGCGTTGCTATTATCTTAGCAAGAAAAGGATTAATTAATATTTTTCATTATTTTCTTTTGGAACAACCGATCATGCATTTCAAAGGCAGCGAAAGTTGTTTCCGTAACGAACAGTTTACTTCCGGATTTCGAGCGCGCTCTCATTATGCGCGCTTAATTTTCAATAGTGACGTCAAATTATCGGCCGCTCACGTTCAAAACACAACGGTTTTTCGTTGCCTCCTGTTTAGCTGCTCAACATTTCTGGTTTCCGCTCTTCGCAGCTCATCTTTGTCCACCGAAAATGGCATATTGCGCAACAATTAGTACTTTCCCAGAGGTATTTTAACTTTTTAATTGTTTTGTTTTGACTAAGCGAAGGAAATCCGCTCGCAAACGGCGATATTTGACTAATTTTTATAAATATGCTTGTTTAGTTTCGGAGTGAATTCAGTCGGATTTTCTCAAGCTATGCACGCTTTGCCATCAAATGGGTTTATTTTGGTTTCGTTATCGTTGTTTTCATTTGCCTCGTAAGCGAACCAGTTTACTATATTGCTTTCAGATAACATGAAAATTACGCGTATTTCTCCCTTCTCTTTGTTTTGATTTTTGCTACAAATATTGATTGCCTTTTTGATTTCTGAATAAAAAGCTTTATTTATAGCTTGATCTTCGAACTAAAACGAAAGAATTAATTTTTGGTGAAATGCTACTGGAAAAGCAAATAATTCTATATTTCATTGGCGGGGAAACGATCACAGTAATTCACATTTTCATATCAAAATATATGTTGCAGCGGGCTTTCTTGCTTTTGATGTTTTGTGCGCCGACTTCATGGAAACGTTAATCTTGAAACTAACCCTAATTTTATAGTAATCCTAAATTTAACCCTGACCAAACCAAACATTAGTAAACTCACGTTGGTCTCAAAATAGTTAAGGTTAGTAACGAAGGCCAATACAAACAACCAGCGACAATTTATTTTATTTTAAATGATCTGTTTTTCTAAGTCTAGTCATAAGTTTAAACGTTTTTTAATATGATACAACAGTATATTGTATTTTGTTTTTTCTCAAGCGATCTCTTCACCTGTATCGAACGAAATATAAAACACGAGCGGCTGATAAAACTTTCTTTCAAATTCAAATCGAAAAATAATAAATTATTTTACAACTAAGAAAATCTGCATTTGCAAAAGGCTATTGTCGATTGTCGATTCACATTATATTTAAGATTGGCTAACGATTTTAAGTGATTTTTTTTTTGTTAGAAATATAGATACATTTTTATCCAAATTACCATATTGTAGGATAAGAAGTGTAGAAAGGATTTAATTTACATCGCGGGCAGCTGTAAAAACAGACCCTGAAGTCAAAGTATTGTCCTAACCGTTTCTTGTGTAAATATATTTTTTTTGAAAGAAGTGACAATTCTGATGTTAGTAAAATTTATCTCTAGATCTTTATTACCGTGGCGAGGAACTAAAATCAAAGTTGTTTGAATTCAGCTTATGCGTAAAAGCGACTGACGGGCGATCAAAAAATGTTATGTAGCTTACTTTTTTGCAGTTACTCAATTTTGACTTTTACCTCATATCTTCCAATCCGTTTGTTTGAAAAACAATCCTGCAATGAAGATGGAAGAGGACCTTCATAAAAGCACATTCTTTCCGTTTCGTCTTTGATCCTCGTGTTGAAAGTGAACATTTTTCGTTTATAAAGGAATGATTTTCTTTTTCTAGACTAGCGCCACAGATGTGTTGAAAGCCATGGGCGCGATGCCCAGCGGATTCCGTTCAACTACACTGGGAAAAATGGCCAAAGAAGGCAAGTTGCTCACGTGTCAATTCCACCTTCGAAACTCTGATCGTCAGGGTCGGTATTCGAAGAATTTAATGACAGTGCCATGAAGGAAGTTTTAATTCTTTAATACAATTAACATAGTAAATGGTTTGAACCCAGGAGTATCAGTAGTTCGTATAGTGTGATCGTCCGGGTGAGAGTAGTTCTGAAAAGAACTGTTGTTGGTGACTGACGTTTCGACAAACTGTGCGGAAGTCATCTTCAGAGTCAAGTGGAAAGTTGTTGTCAGTCGATGATGTTATAAGTCTGGTCCACTGAAGCTGATTGGTCAGTTTTGACGTGATGTTATTGGCCGCAAATCTCGTGTTAAGGTTGTCAACAGTTATTAGTCGTTCTTTTTGCGGTCCGTTTAAAAGTCGGTTTTGTTTACGTCATGAATAAGTCGTTTGAAAGGTGCTGGAAGTTGTTGAGATCTGTTGATAAGCGTTTGTTTTAAGTTCTAGAGCCAGTAGTTAAAAATATTCGACGTTTTCCTGACTGTACACCATAGGGCATTAACTGTGTGAAATGATAGATAGTTGAGTTTTTTTGTGACACTAAAATATCTGGTATTTTATATTTGTCCAATCTTGCACGGCTAACTTGGTCGTTTCGTTTACAGAAAACTTTCAAACTAGTTCCTGGGTGATGCCCAAACTGAGCCAGTCTAACGTGGCCTTTCGTGACATTACTTGGGATCCAGTGAACAAGCAGGTGAATAATTAATATAGACAATGTGTGTCGATCTATAAGTTGGGTGGTACGTGGATCTTGAGTGATACTGTGAGATCGCAAATTTAGTACGGCCTTAGAAATATTTACCCTTTTTTTGTCCCCTTATTTCTTTCCGTCGGCGTATTTTCCAAAAGGAAGAACAGGCTTCAACAAAGACGTTTTATGGGCTGCAAACCACCCCAGGAAGCTATAGACACCTCAAAGCCTTAAAAAAAGGTGGTAAATTTTAGGCTCCGCGGTGAAATCGGAAAGATGAAACGTTCATCACATGCATGCCACGAGCGTGGGACAAAGAAAAAATCTGAGCTCACGACGGGAATCGACTTATTGCCTTCCAAACACCCGGCAGGCGGGCGCTCCATTCACTGAGCTACGGAGAGACTCATGGTGAAAAAAGGCCAGTATTCTGTGGTGCCAAGATGACGTAACTGGAGGATGTACCCTTCGCATTGCAAGGGAAACACATGGTGAAAGTCAACAAAAATTCGCTAAAACAACACTTTGATCTCGTCAGTACTTGTAGAAACCTTGGTATTTCTCTTTTTTACACAGTTACGGCCGAGGACAGCAAAAAGTAACAGAATATTCCAAGTGTTGAGTGCAAGAATGATACCTTTGCCAGGTACAGGTAGGGTATGCAGTCTTGCTGTCGCTAGTGACACTGAACGCTGAAGTCACGAAAAACGGTTTCTAGCGTAGGTCGATCAAAATTTTCCCGTCGATTTTTTACAGGCTCTAATGTAAATACTTGCTTTCAGTCTGCTCGGAGGTGCGATGGTTTTAACTCGCCCAGCATCCATAACATGGACAGGTATCTTCGTCATCTTGCATCTAAAACACATGACGCTGCCCCATTCACTTTCAATAATAAACGCCTATCAGAATTTCTAAGGGCCTATTCGACTGTATTCGTCAACTCCCCATTGAAGTTCGGGGAAACGATGCTTTGTACAATGTCATTTTGTTTCTTTTTTTTTTTTGTCAAGTAAATTCCTTAAGGGAGGCATGTCTATAAAACTTTGTTAACAATATATCAAGCCGGTTTTTCCTTCTTTTAGGAATTGAAGTCCTTAGCCGACACGTAAGGATTGTAATATGGGATAACAGCAAGAAACAGGTAAGTAAGCAAGTTTAACAGGTTTTGTCACGCACATTGTGGCTGTGGTCAAGTGGAAGTTATGATCTTTTATCAGGTGAAAGTGATAGTTTATAAACTAAGTGAAACAGTGTGAAAAGTGAGAATACATTGAGGTTTAAATGGATTGTAATTAACTCAATGTCTTGGTGGGATGGAGCAGTTAAATTAAACCCAAGATATTTGAAGTTTAGAGTTTGAAATATGTTGAGATAGCAGTCTTTTTTAGACATAACTAAGTTTCAAAGTAGCCTAAGAGTTTAGTTTTTGAGTGAGTTTAGTGATATTGTAACTAGAGATGGACGCAAGTTTTTACTCTAATAAGTTGCAAACAAAACATTTTGCTTTCTTTATTGATCTCTTATGACAGGCTCTTAGTAATGTTCACTCAGTTCGCGCAACAACCACAGACAAAGATCCGCTGACATGGAATTTTAATCCGAAGGTAAAATCTCTCATATTTACTTATTTCATCTCTCAGTGTAGGCTCGCTTATTGGTCAATTTACAGACCGCAATCTACGATCTGAACACGGCCTGTATATTTTCTACAATTCAAGTGGGAGATGCGGTGGCCGGCAACAAGGGATGACCTTAGGGGAGAGAAGTGGAAATACTACTCGCGAGAAGAGGGTAGGGATGGTGAGGGGGGTTGGGGGGGGGGGGGGGGGGTGGTCGTGGTCGTGGTAACTCGGCTGGGTTGTTGGAAAGCTGGTTAACACTAACCCAGAATAAAAGGTTGGTCAAGGGTTCAATTCTCTTGTATAAAAGTGTTTTTATTTCTTATGTTTTGTGGGGTTTGAGATAAGTCACGTTAAAACTGGAGGACAGAAAGTATAATTAGAAAACCTCACTGAAAAGTCGAAGAACGGAAGTCAAAATTCATGCTAAACCTGGATTAGTTTAATCGTGCTTTTAACAAGCAAGTTGCCCTGAAGTTACGCGTCTGTTCGATGAACTTCATACCCCGAGCGCAGACTTTATTCCTTCTTTATTACGACCCGCTTTCCGTGTGGTTGACTTGAATTATTTCCCTTCTCCATTTATCAGTATTGCTCAAAACCCTTGGGCCATAAATTATAGTCTCCGTCTTTTGTTGTCGTTGCAGTGTGCCACAAGCGTGTTTGATTCAGAGTGTCTGGCTCGTATTAATTCAAATGACGATTCTCTTGGTAAGTGAAAGCTGTGTTACTGATAACGCTTTCGCTAAACAAATCTCAAGTTATTTAACTCAGAACGCGGGAGGGTTAACTACATATAGGAGTTGCAGTACACAGATGAATTTATCCTCACCTCTCACGATACCTAGTCCTGAAAAATGTTCTGTGCCTGTGGCGGGGCGAAAAAAGAACAACTTTAGGGTACTGGGTAGGACTGCTTTTGTAGTTTTAGCCATATCAACTGATCAACAAGGTAAATTCTCTCAAGTAATGCTTCAAGTACTATTTCCAAAACGAGAGCGAGTGTTTCATCGTGGTATCCAAACACCGAGAAACAAATGAAAGGACGAGGCCGTAGGCCGAGTGCTTTTATTGTTGCGAGGTGTTTGGATACCCCGATGAAACACGAGCTCGAGTTTTGGAAATAACTTCTCAAATGCAACAATAGGAAATTATGCAGTGACATGTTTTGTCAAATGAAACAATAAGAAATTATGCAGTGTCAAATTTTTGCCCTTTTCTGTAAGAACGAGTTTGTATGCATGATTCATTAGCGTCCCAGCCATGAGCGAGGAAGGAGCGGCATGGTTTAGGAACCGAAAATGGTTTACGAGGAAGAGAATTAAGTCAAGAAAGCCGTATTCCTCGTCAACAAGGTATAAGTAGAGCCAAAGGAACTAAGAGTTATATCCACCAAAAACAATTTATGTAATAGTATAATATTTAGTGTCCGACGCTATCTGTATTTAAGGATTATTGTTGTTAGCACTATTTCGGATTTCATGAGTTGTATTGTTAAAAAATTTCAAGGATACTACGGACTAATAAATATTCATTAATTTTGTGCAAGTTGTCGATGTGCATAATTTAGTGGTATATACCACTCTCACTGGAGATTGGTATACTATTTTTCATTGGGTATCCAAATGCATGCACGTGATGTGGTATACATCTCGTGATTGGAAGTTAACTTAATGAATAAATAATGAGTTTGAGGAGAAATTTAATAAGACCAGTGAGGAGAGTTTCTATGTTGATATCAAGGATTTACTGATCTTCGTTTCTTTCTTCTAGTCATTCTCTTTGAATTGAACATGCTTTATAGACGAACAGTAAGTATTTATCACTTGTGGTGTATTATTTTAATTGCTACAAAAAATTTCCTGACAAGGACCCTCCAGATGAGCATTAACTGATTTGCCCGATGGGAGTTTTTTGCTTGCCAGTGATAATTAACTTTTGGCAGGAAAATAAAATAGAAAGCTTTCAGTGTTATAATGACAAGTTATCCAGTGTCAGTGTAAGTTTGTTTGAACGACATGTATACAGTCAGTACCATTCCACTAGAACCAAAACCAAAGAAATCACTCTGGCCAATCACAAAAGACACAGGCATTCCAATAAACCAATCAAAACTCGCAGCAAGTACATGTAGCCGGCACAAAGCGCGGGAAAACGTGTCGTTTTACTTCTGATTGGTCGAGAAAGTGGTGCGAGCTTTTTAAAACCAATCACCGAGCGTAGTAATGCAAAAGCAAACAAATGCGGATTACTTTCGACACTCAAGTGAAAATCGCATCGAAATCTGTTTTTGTTTAGTATTTGTCGTTTCTGTCGTGCATTGTATGTTTATATTTTTTATTTCTTCTAGTCCACCGGCGATAAAAGCGAAGTAGCATGTGGCTGGTGTGTGATGAGACTGTTTGAAGAAAATGGAGCACCAGTACCGAACAAGTAAGACAGTGGATTCAAAAAACCCGTATAAACCATTCTCCGTAATTAATAGTCCTCTTTCATGCTAGAATTTCTTTGCATTTTTCTGTGTGTGTACGGGTTGACTAATGTTTAAATTGGGAGTCGGGTGACCTAAACAGTGGTTGGCCTCTACACATCTTAGTACGGTAATTTAGAAGCACACGTAAATAGACTAAACAACGTAGCATTAAAAGATGAACGGTTGAGATTGGACTTTTTATTTTAGTATTGAAACATCGTCCGTTTCTTTGCGTTTTCGTGCGAACGTTGAAAGCTTTTTTGTGTAGTCGAGCACTTCTTTTGTTTGGTTTTCAGTTGTCATATTAACGTTTCTTCTGCTGTAATCGTCATTGGATCTTCAATATGCCAAATTTCCATGGCTTGACCATAAGACACAAATTCTACTTGACTTTTTTTCTTGCTTATTACA
Organism: Meandrina meandrites; assembly: GCA_963693305.1. NCBI lineage: Eukaryota > Metazoa > Cnidaria > Anthozoa > Scleractinia > Meandrinidae > Meandrina > Meandrina meandrites. The sequence goes on from OY855904.1 coordinate 43,395,390, forward strand.
GGACATTTGAAATTCAACTCAATGGAGGAACTCCGTTCGACACTGGTGTGGATTTAGATCCTTCGGTCAGTTTAAAAGGTAATGAAGTGTTCCCTTGTTATCCTATTAACTTAATGTTGACAGAGAAGCTTAACCAACGCAACACAACACGACACGACACGACACGACACGACACGAACAATACCACGCAACGCACCGCGGCACTGCACAGCATAGCACAGCGTATCACACAACACACAACACAACTTTACACAACATAATGCAACGCAAGGCAACGCAGCACAGCACAGTACAACACAAGACACAACACAACACATTGTGCTATGCTGCGGTGCGTGGTGTTGTATTGTGTTGTGTTGTATTTCTTCAGTTTTATAGTTGTCGGGGCAAGCGTGTGTTTTAAAAGTCGTCGATGGCGCTTTGTAAAGGAACTAATGAATTATTCTTGTTTTTGGAATTGTTCTTTCATGTTCTTTCATTGTTTCTGTTTGTTGTTTCAGCAAGTACTAGCCGTTTTCAGCAAGTAGTGCGTTCTAATCGCCAACCAAGGTTAACAGTGAAGCTTATTTCAAGTCAAAGGAAAGATATATACGAGTAAGTCCGACAATCATGTGTATTTTTTTAGTTAAAGTAAACTACTTGACCTTGTATGTAAAGGCGAGTTAAGTTTTCTTACATCTTGCTACGCAACAAACACAAAAAAAATTCCCGCGTCACACCCTATTCTTGCAAGCTGCAATGCAATAAATTGTTCTGCTGCAAGTTGCAAGAAAAGTAGGGCTATCCTCAACGTTTGGTAACGTTGCAAGACAAGCTGCTCTGTGTGACATATCAATCGCAACTTGTAACGCAATTTTATTAAAACGAGCCAATCGGAGCGCGTCCTTCGCTTGCGGGATATATCATCAAGGTGATAATTTCTTACGGGTGCGTTGCAAGTTGCGAAGAAAAATTGCGAACGTGTGACGCCCCCACTGCAACCAACAATGCTGTCAACGTTGTGTTGCAAGTTGTAAGGAAAATTGGCTCTTGAAGCACGGACTTATAATTACCATCTTTTAAAATCCTGTACGCTATCTTGGCACTGAAACATAGGAAACGTTGCCATGGCAATTTTGTAATTTCACATGTGAAATTATAAATAAGCGCTAACATTTCGCGCCAAAATTAAGGAGTAATTTGTCACCCATGATATTATCGCAATATCTTGTATTTTGATTTTCACTCTTTTATTTGCTAGCAATGAGCAGTCACTCATAAATTGTTATTTTCCATTGCTTTGCAGCATGTTACCGGACACTTTGTTGACGTGTCACATGTACGCTCAGTTCATTTCTTTATACCGCCAACTGCTGACCGAAGTTATAATGGACGAATCACGTGACTCACAAGTAGCAGGTAATTATTTTGATTAAAACTGCTCTGTGCATGCGTAAAAGCAAACCCCTTGAACCCAGGCCCTGGACCTTTTTTTTGCGAGGGAACCATGAGTCATAATGTAAAAAGTCTGCTTACGAGCCAAGGGGCCCATCAGGCCGGAGCTTATCCCGGTTTCCGTAGCATAAAGCGACTAGGAGTATTTCTACTCCCCCCTGGATGGGATGCTAGTCCATCGCAGGTTACCCCCAGCAGTAAATTCGCCGGTACCCATTTATGAGAGTATGAGAGTAAACTGTCTTGCCCAAGAACACAACGCAGTGCCCCGGCCAGGGCTCCAACCCGTACCGTTCGATCCGGAGTCCAGCGCACTAACCATTAGGCCACCACGCCTCCCAGAGTCATAATGTAGAATGTGAGAATGTACAAGCCCGTAGATAAAAAAAAAATTGCTTTGCCGTACATGTTTAAAAGATTAAACTTACTTACTCATTTTACTTAAGGATGTTTTTTTTCAAACGATTAAGTTAGAGTCATATTTAGGTGGGCAGAGTGGTACGTTCCAGTAAAAATCGAACCGACGGCATCGTAAGCAGAGTTCCCGATTCCGTTAATGGGTCTAACTCGCTAATGATCTAGTGAAAGCTAAGTTATGGGAGTCGCAAGCAGAAAGGGAGCACTCGTTTGGGGCTGAGATCAAGCATTTGTTCTTCCGCTTCTGCTTACAAGCCCCTTACGAATCCGCCGATCTAGTTTTCACTGAATCGTAAGCGACAGAATAATACGAGGAATCGGAAGAAAATAGAAACGTTCTGATTCTTCCCACTCCGATTCCGTCGAACTTATGACTACGTTTGTAACTCCGATTTTCGATTTTCACAAGGTCGTGAGTAGCCCGCGAGCAGGCTCTCGGCTTCGGGGGCAGCACGATTATGGCAGCGCAAAAACACGCGATTCTCGCTTCGCTCGCCAAAAATCGCGTCTTTTTGCGCTGTCAATATTGAACCTGCTCGCGAGCTAGGTCGTGAGCACTCTTAGGACTCCCATTGTGAACCCGACCCGACTTCGTTGGTAGTGAAAACCAGTCTTAGAGACGATTGTATTTCGTGTTTCAGGTTTCATTATGGATCCACTGATATCTACATTTCCTAAAATTCTTTTTACTAGTGACGTCATGGATGCTCTCAAGGTAGCCACGTGACTTTAATGGTGGTCACATGTAAAATATAAAATGTAATGTTAAAATGTACATGTTGTTTATAGTGGTAATGCACTAAGCTTCGAGATAGCTAGTTTCCAAGCACGCCACTGAAACAGAGTAAACACCAAAGTTAAATTAACAAAACGTTGTTAAAAACCCCAGCTGGCAGGGGGCGGATCAAATGGCTGCGCTATATATGTTACAGGTCAAAAGTAGCTTAGGGCCATTAATTTAACCTGGGTTATTTTTTTATACCAGGTTAATTTAAGTAGGAAGCTAAATTAAAACACCTCCCTCCCCTATCATCTCCTATTACCACCCCCCCCCCCCCCACCCACCCACCCAAGTAGTGTCATCTATTGTTCTAACCTGCACTTCTAGGATTTGAACTCTCAGTCAACCTCCACATTTGCTGTCCAACCCCTTATCCTCTTTGCCACATAGGAAACGTTGGGTGAAGCACTATTTTTTTTTTAAAGTTATGACTCCAATCCAAACCCACACCCTAATAATAACCCTAAATTTTACCTAGGTTGAAAAATATAACTTAGGTTTGTAAAGAAAAGACCTTTCCTATCCATTTTCAGCAGAGTAAACATTTCAGATATAATAAGAGGTGTTTATGTGAGAGTGTACTAGCTCATGAGTCAAAGATAGTCGCTGTTGTAAACAGAATTGAGTTCCAGATGGTTTCTCTGACAGGCACAAATGTGGCGTCTCCATACAAGCTTTATAAATTTGCGTGGAAAGGTTCGGGCACCGCACAGACCTGGAACTTGGAGAAAATTGTTTATCTATTTATCGTCTATAATATTTAAAATTCATAGCTTCTGTAGCTGAATGGTTTCGAAGTTATATTTTGATTGCCTGACAGTGAATACCGGCAGTACTTATTTTGATTTTATTATTACAGCGTTGCTGGGACGAGAAGAACAAACGAGAGCTAAAGAGATCTCAACGAGTAAGTATTACGGAATAGTCCTGCAGTTAACCCCAACGAGATCCTTAAAAGTGACTGTCAACTGTAGTTTAATCAGTCTCAATTTTTGTGACAAAATATCGGTGAACTGTGCTCCAATATTAAGGGCCTGTTTACAAGCAGGTAGGGTAATCCTAGTGCTAGGGTTATCCTAGCAGGAGGGTTACCCTAGCGCTCTCACATTTCTTCTTTTTTTTTCATCGACGTGTTTACAAAGCAGCTAGGGTTAATCTAGCTCTAGGGTAACCCTAGCTGAGCACTAGCGTTACCCCAGCGCCAGGGTAACCGTAGCGCCTTGTAATAAACGCTCTGCTAGGGATAACTCGCCTACCCGGGACAACTTTATTTTGGCTCCAAGAAGCTAAATGTGTTTATAATGCCGACAAAAACAGTGAATTGTGACCAAGAAACATTGTGTTCATTCACAGTTTGTCGTATTTTTGCACTGGAACGGAATTATTTTCCAATAACAGCTTCTTACGACAAAATTTGTGGTAAAATGTTTGGCGCTGCTATGTGAGGTCATTCCATAACATAATCATTCATAGTTTCTCCGTCAAACGCGTTCCAACTATAAAACAAAGGGACGTTAATGAGCTTGGAAATTCAAATAGGACAATAAAATGACTTTTTGAGGGAATATTGTTTATTTGCGCCCGCGTAGTGTCATTTGCCGGCCGAGCGCGAAGCGCAAGGGCCGCAAATGACACTACAAGGGTGCAAATAAACAATATTTCCGAAAAAAGTCATTTAATTATCATTATTATCAATATACAAGGCCAAATAACATCCCGAACATCCAGATAAAAACTGACACATTTAATGAGCTTTACATGTTCAATAGTACAAGTACTTCGCATTGAAAATTTTGTGCTATGCTACACTGAGGCGCATGTATTGTATAGGTGTAGTTAAAAAGAGCTGCTGTGTCTCTGAAAATAAGTGGATAATAATAATTTACGAACTTACATTATCCAGTTGAGCCTCGGCGTTAAATCTCCGCAATGCTTCAGTTAATTTAGCTCGACCCGAGAAACACAAAATGAAGTGAACCGTTGTTTTGTTGTGTTTCGTTTCTCGCAAGACAACAAGAAGTTGCTCTCTTTATATCTTCCCCTTGTGCTTTTGCTGCAACATCCGAATTTTTTAGCTGCATTTTGTCCCATTCACAACAAATCACAGGCGGCCCAGACGTTGTATTCGATTCTTCAGCCGATAAGACAATGTATGAGAATACTTTGAACATTGCTCTGAATAGAACTTGTATTAAAGAACTCAGTGAAACGATTCTCTTTAGGGAAAGCACACCTCAGAATGAAAATTTCGTCTTAACAGCTTTAAACCCACTCCAGGAGCACAGAAATGTCAAAATAACGTAAGATAAACATAGTGTAAGACATTTTCATTCAAATCTTTAATACAAGTTCTATTTAGAGCAATGTTCAAAGTATTCTCATACATTGTCTTATCGGCTGAAGAATCGAATACAACGTCTGTGCCGCCTGTGAACAAATAGGCTTCGATTTTTCTTTTCGGACGCTATTCGCTCAGCGAGAAACTGTTCGAGACTTTTTTTACTTTAAAACTTGCTGTACGCAAGCTGTTCGCACGTAAATGGTTTTCCCGCGTCATTAAACGTGACCTGATTGGTTAATATTCATCGGATGATGAACCGAGAACCAATCAGCTGCAGGGCCGTTAATGCATTAACGGCCCGCTAGGAGTCATTTGCGGCCCGCAAAGCGCGTGTTTTCAAGAGGTAAAGGGTAAAGTCTGTATACGAGCGTAGTGGCCCATCAGGCCGGAGCTTATCCCGGTTTCCGTAGCATGCTACTCCCCCCTGGATGAGATGCTAGTCCATCGCAGGGTTACCCCCAGCAGTAAATTCGCCGGTACCCATTTATACACCTGGGTGAAGAGAGGCACTATGAGAGTAAAGTCTCTTGCCCAAGAACGCAACGTAGTGCCCCGGCCAGGGCTCGAACCCGGACCTTCCGATCCGGAGTCCAGCGCACTAACCATTAGGCCACCGCGCCTCCCACTTGTTTTCAAGAGGGTGGTTTTCAATTTGGCCGCGTATATTGATAATAATATGACTTTACTGGAACTGATAAACTTCGTAACTAAAACGAAAATCGGTTTTGGCACTAAGATTATTACCCGTTACGTGCTTTATTTACAAGGTTAACTGAAGCGGAACCAGTGTTAGTTGACACGGGTAGTAGGGTTACCCTATCTGCGAATTTTTGCTTGTAAACCCGGGCTATCTTCTAACCCTCCCTGCTAGGGTTACCCTGGCAGTAGGGTTATCCATTTCCACTTTTCTGTGTTTTGTTTGATGACCGTCTCGTTGTTTGCCGTTTTCTTTAGAGAGACGGAGCTCACATGCGGAGATTTTTTAGGGAAGTTTACATGGACAGTGTATTTCCAATACTAAATTCCACCGAACTGCCACCGTACCTCTGGGGAAACGATGACAGAGAAAAGGTGAGGCTATTACAGTTTTGAAATGTCAATGGCTTTTTTTTTCCTTTGAATTTCCGATGACTTGATCACCAGTTACAGCTGCTAATTGCAATTTCTGTTGCATGAATGGCTTTTCCAGCTTCCTAACTACAGTGCAAGTCTATCATATTTTTTGCGCGTGCCATTAGTCACGTGACGTCACGTGATGTAGCAGAAGCGCCGAGTGGAATAATTGTTTTATGAAAAACGCCCAAAAAAATTGCATTATTTGAGCTCCCCAGCTGTTTTCGTTGACGCGTATCGGCTACGATATTTGTGGTCAGTGGTATATGAGCTCATATACCATTGACTGTTAACCAATCAAAACGCATGAATTGCAATATACCATTGCTAGTTTTTAAGAACAGAGGAAACATTTACATTAGCACGTTTGGTTTTCGTTCCAAGTATATTGTTAAATTGAACCAGCAATATTTTGAACGCTGACAGAATTACACAACTTATGACAACACAACACAACACAACTGAGCACAACACAACTGACCACAACACAACACAACTGACCACAACACAACACAACTGACCACAACACAACTGACCACAACACAACTGATCACAACGCAACTGACCACAACACAACTGACCATAACACAACTGACCACAACACAACTGATCACAACACAACTGACCACAACACAACTGATCACAACACAACTGACCACAACACAACTGACCACAACACAACTGATCACAACACAACTGACCACAACACAACTGACCACAACACAACTGATCACAACACAACTGATCACAACACAACTGACCACAACACAACTGATCACAACACAACTGACCACAACACAACTGACCACAACACAACTGACTACAACACAACTGATCACAACACAACACAACTGACCACAACACAACTGACCACAACACAACTGACCACAACACAACTGACCATAACACAACAGATCACAACACAAGTGACCACAACACAACTGACCACAACACAACTGACCATAACACAACTGATCACAACACAACTGATCACAACACAACTGACCACAACACAACTGACCATAACACAACTGATCACAACACAACTGATCACAACACAACTGACCACAACACAACTGACCACAACACAACTGACCACAACACAACTGATCACAGCACAACTGATCACAGCACAACTGACCAGAACACAACTGACCACAACACAACTGATCACAGCACAACTGACCACAACACAACTGACCACAACACAACTTACCACAACACAACTGACCACAATACAACTGACCACAACACAACTGACCACAACACAACTGATCACAGCACAACTGACCACAACACAACTGACCACAACACAACTGATCACAGCACAACTGATCACAGCACAACTGACCACAACACAACTGACCACAACACAACTGATCACAGCACAACTGACCACAACACAACTGACCACAACACAACTGACCACAACACAACTGATCACAACACAACAGCACATTTGCCTACCTTTGATGTTGAACATTTTTGGGAGTAAAGATTCAGTGTGCGCTCGAGCCTAATGGCCGATCAGGCGAGGAGCGTATCCAGGTTCCAGTAGTATCAAGCGACTAGGAGATTTCCACTCCCCTTTTATCTCCCCTTTTAGCGCAGATTCTTCCAACAGTAAATTCGTCGGTACCCATTTATGAGTGCTTGCCCCAGAACACAACGCACTGACCCAGGCCAGGGCTTGAATCTGGACTACATATAATGTATTATTATCCAACACTGCTTCGTAGAGTACAAATAACGCGCGAAACGAGCTCGTCTCATTGGCAAGTCAGAATTTTGGGCAAAGGAAAACGTTGGATAATAAATCTCTTATTAGGCATTTTAGTGTGTAGTATCGCTGTAAATTTTTACTCATCATTTGTATTTTGACTCGCCCTTCGGACTCGTAAAAATATACAGCGATAATACACACTGAAATGTCTAACAAGATATATTTATGTATATATTTACTTACAAAACAATCTGGCGCCTTTATCGTGTTACCTTGGTACTTATCAGAAAAAAAGTATGTCGTCCAAGATTTTTTATTTTCTCTATTTTAGGAGCGGCTCCTTTGGATTCTTGACCATTGCGACAAGCGTACTGCCCTGGATAGCTTACTGTCTCCAGTCAGACTCTACAAGCCGTTCAATGTGGACCGCTTCACTCTCGACTTATCTAAACTCGCAGCAACATGACATTGAAGAACACCTTGCTTCATGTATTGCAGCAAAAAAAAAAGAAGAAAAAATGGCAACAGTTTATTGCACAAGACTGTCAACAGAGTGCAATTTATGAAGTGCCATCTCGACTTTTCTCTGTAATGTTGCAAATCAACAAACTTTATTATTTTGGGGCCTTTCAAAGTAATTTATCGTCAAGTTGGGTATTTTTATACATTGTGAACCCGATGCAAGCTGTACAAAAGTGTAAATATATTAAGTATTTTTATAATTATTAAAACAAATTAAAATTTGTTGTATGTCGGGTTCTTTTCTTTCGCTAAATTTATCTCATTAATTTTATTGTCAACATTTAAAAATAGTATTTTCTGATTTCGGAATTGAAAGGTTGTTCAGGGGAACAAACTAATATAAATTTTGCATGTTTGTTTTAGGGTTAGTTTTTGTTTTACATGTTTGTTTTAGTCTGCGTTCAACTTGGCAATTTCTCAACAAAATATCCTGAGAGACGAGACGAGACGAGACGGGACGGGACGGGACATGACGAGACGGGACGGATGAGACAAGACAAGACGACACGAGACAAGTAAAGACAAAGCAAGGTTTGACAAGACGAGGCAAGCAAGACGACACGAACGAGACAATGATTTCAGGTGCGTAAATAATAATCTGCCGTCACTAAACATTCGTACCAAAATCTAAACAGCTTTAGACGCATTTCAGGGACATCATACGCGATCGGTGTTGACTTTTTGGATACAAATTCAGATCTCAAAGTTGATCTCTTGTTTTGCTTTGTAATGGTGGTAATAAACGACATATAACCTCCCAATTTTATAAGAAAAGTTTATTACGATACGTTTGACATTGTACCAGTTGACATCGCACGCTACTCTAAGTAAAATAACGACAAAAACGCTGACTACAAAAAGTGCAATGCTGCCCTCGAATTCAATATTTAGTTTTATCTACCTAATAGAAACTAGAAGACTGAATTTAAATTACATTAAAAAGTAGTTATTATTTTCATTGATACCTTTTACTTTTGACTGCCCTTGTTACTCAATTCAATTTAGATGAAAACAGAACAAAGACAAGCTATGGGTCGAGTGTCTTCACTAAAACTAATTTACATTTATAATAAAGTTAACTTTGAAAAGCGCGTTGTACTCTAGAGATAAAAGTTCTATGATGTATTATGTATATGTAAGCTATGCCGGCTCATTCTCCGCGTAAAAACCTGTAAAACTCACCAGTGACGTCAAACAAAGTAAACGAGAACTTTGAAAGGGTAATTCTTAACGAAAGGGAAACTTCATAGGTTCTTACACCGAGCTAAATCTGCTATGCGATAAAAGGCCCTATACCCCATGCTACGGAACTGCAGAAGATAGAAAAACTTAGGTTGTTCCTAACTCTTTAAAGAAGTCAGTGAAAGGTGAAGGTCAGAAAGGGACGACAACGGGCAAATGATTCGCTTTTTCATCTGAAAGCCTGGAGCCAGTCACCCAAACCGAGCCTTGTTCCTCGCGTGATCGGAATGTAGGGTTTCTTACGGGTTTAAGTGTTAGAATGAGTTACAAAGCAATCCTGCTTTCACCGAGTGCATTTATTAGAAAAAGTTCTAATTAACCTATTTTGTAACGCTGTGCATTTCTTAAACTACTGACGAAAGAAGTACATCTAAATGGGTTGCTCTCTGCCCATACTATTTTTCAAAATTGTTATATGCAGTGAACATCTTACGGATTTCTACTGTTCAAACTTTCAGAGTGCGACCAAACAAGAGAAAATTGTTCTTTAAGCTACAAACAAGCCCCCCCCCCTCCCCTCCCCCAATATAAGCCTGTGAGATTTTGTTTTACAAGCGATACAACTTCGTCCGACAAATTAACCCCTATGGTAGAGCTTGTTTTATTTAAATTTCATGTCCTAAGGGTATGTTAGTGATGTCTATGCAACGTCTGTGAAATATGTCTTTTGCTTTCTGTATATAGTTAGGTTTAGAGAGTTTTATCATGCGGTATGCCTGTTTAAAGTTCCTGTCTTCCCACGATCTCCCTAATATAAACCCCATGCGAAACGCAAAATTCCTTCAGATAATAAACCCCTCCACATCCCCCCCTCCCCCTTCAATGAAGAAATATTATCCCAGGGTTTACAATCGGTATTTTGTTTTCCACACAATGAAACTTCGCCTTAATTAAAGGACCAAATTGGCTACGGCTACTAATGTAATTGTCGTTCAATTATACCTTTGGTACAATTTGGTATTTCCCTTTGTTCTGGTGCATGGTAAGATATGAAGGAAAATACCATATTGTTCCAAAGGTATAATTATACCACAACATATACTTAACTTAGATAATACCTAAAAAACTTATCGTTGAGAAGTTATTCAAAGCGTTCGCGACTCTGGCCTTCGTTATAATGCTCTGTTTCTTTCTTACTAAGGTGTATAAGATGTTGGGTAAGAAGTTGCCGGTGTTGTCGTCTAGTCTTTGTCCGTTGTACCGTTGAAATGCTCGGAGATATTAGGTCTGTCAGAGCTACTCTACAATCCAATTCACTTCACTTCACTTCACTTCTTTTTTCCAAAAGTCGCACGTACTTTCGTTGTGCAGGGGACAAATCGAGTTGACTTGTCAATCAATGTCTTCGTCGTATGGCTCTGTCGTTTGTTCATAAGGTGTTTCTGTTTTTCCAAAGGGTGCATGAAGTTTCGTTTTCAAGTCGGAAAATCGGGTTGGGTTGTCAATCAGTCTACTGCCTCTCTTATACGAAGACTTTCGACACTTGTAGACGATCACGGCGACAACGAGAAGGACAACGAGTACAAGAGAAATGACAATTCCAACCTTTGCTCCGGTGCTGAGGCCATGTGATCTTGCAGCTGTGTTTCCAGATCCTATAATATGGAGTTGAAAGAAAACGTAGAATATTGTCTATACACTGTTTTGCTTTGGTGATAACTGGTAGCGCATTTAATTATGCAACTGTCTGATTGGGTTTGTTTCTCAAATGAAACAATAAAGTTTGTAATCATTTGTTAAGAACTACGCATACTTATGTTTGTGAGAGATGGGAGGCGTCAAAATCGATATCATGTTTCACGCTCCGATATTTCGCGCCCGGTATTCACGCGTCTCAGAGCTACTCTACAATTCGAGAAGGATAACGAGTACAACTCAACTTGCTCTTAACACAAAAATGTAACGCCAGTTATTTTAGAGTTTGAAATGCAACTTTCAAGAAGTTAAAACGGAAAACGTCATTTAAAAACAAAAACACTATGGCAAGCCGAAATATAAAGCGATAAAGAGAGGAATTGTTCTGCACGAAAGTGGAGCTCAAAACTGACGTATTTTATTTTCCCGTAGCTGTTTCCGTGGGAACCACGCGTGCACGGCGTTTGACCTTTGTGATGGTTATGTGCCGCAGTGGTGTTCAAAGGTTAATCACAACTAGCTGAATTTGAATTACTAACTGACCTGTACCCGACTGACCGTCTACCGTAAGCTTCGCTGACCGCCTTACTTCACCAAAGCTGTTTTTGTATATGCACTCGTACACCCCTGCATCTCCGACCGTAACCGAATAAATCCGAAGCTTTCCCGATCCCTGTATGGCATCGACTTCTATCCTATCCGACGTCTCGATGCGCTCCGAATTCTTCCGCCAAATAATCTCCGGTGGTGGATCAGCATATCCAACACAGTAGAAAGAAACATTAGCTCCAGTGAGAACGTTTTTGTCTACCGGTGGAATGTCGATTATCGGAGGTCCTGGAAGAGACATAAGCAGTCGAAAACAAGGTAGTTATTACACTATAATTACATCTGTATAGCATAAATCTCTTCGATCAAAGCTATTGAGCGTTACTTTCATTTTCTACCTGAGAGGCTGAACGGATAATCCTTGCTACAATTTCCACTACAAGCTCTTTTCAGTCTATCCGTTGTATTAAGCTGTACTTCCACGTGGTACTGTTTAGTATGCTACACAAGTCTGTTCTAAGATTTAAGTCTGCGAATGAAACCCTAGTGTGTGACCATTCAACTGAAAGTTACTGAGCAGTACTTTTACGTGGTGCTGTTTAATATGCTACACAAGTTTGTTCTAGGATTTAAGTCTGCCAATGAAACCCTTGTGTGTGACCATTCGTTTGCAAGTGAAACTGGGAACAAAAAATACTTTGCAAAATGTTTTTCAATTCTTTTCTCAAACTTTTAAATTCTTTTCTCATCTTGTTAAAACAAATCTGATCCCGATTAGTATCGATTTTTACGATTTTATTCTTCCGTTTACTCGTTAGTTTTTGTTTCGATTGAGAAGATATATCAAACACTCGAGACAGTGTTTCATCGGCTATCCAAACACCTCGAATTTCGTCAAAGCTACTCCGCTACGCGTCGTATTTCTAGCTCTCTTCTCGGTGTTTGGATATCCCGATGAAACACTGTCTCTCGTGTTTGATATATTACTTAGTTCGTACCTGATATAAAAAGCACAACCATCTTTGCCTGCACACTACCCCTGTTCCATGCTATGCAGTAGTACTTTCCCATGTCCTCCGTGGAAACTTTAAGTATCTTCAGCTGATCTCGAGTAATCACATGACGACTGTCATTAGTTACCAGCTCTCCGTCCTTTTTCCACGCCGTATTTGGAACAGGAAAAGCTTTTACACTACATGGGAGGATAACATCTTGGCCCTTCTTTGCAATTTTTATTGGCGACAAGAAGTCAGTGTATTGTATTGTCACTAAAGGATGCACAAAAAATGACAAAAAAAAGTAGTCGGTTTTTGTACAAAGTTTCTTACATGACGTTAGATATTGTCACTTCGCGAGTGCCAAATTTCGGTTTGGAGGGGCTTTGTCACGGATTTTAACATATTCTGAACAGTCAAAATATATACTTATGTCGCAGGAAACCTAAAAGTAATTGTCCATTTTAAATTACAATTGCTATATCAGAGCACTGAAACTGTTAACAAGCATCGTTGGCACGGATGGCTTGTAAGGAAATGGCTTGCAACTTGGAAAATTAAGGCTAAACTTTTCAAGTTCTTTCCACGCGCCTTCCAAAAACTGTTATTTGTAGCCGTGGTTTAATTTCTTGCCGCAAAGTAAGGTTATATCTTCTTTTAGATGTTCAAAGATAATGTTCTTCATGGGTTAAGTTGCCTACCACTAATTTTATCATAACTTAGACCAAAATTCCGCAAAATCCCCGTGACGTAGCATCTTTAAGGATTGCGAATAAAAGAAGGCGCGGCGGAGCTAATTCTTGGCGATAAAATATTATATAGTTCAGCAGGAACTCTTTGTTTTACTAGGTATGGTTTTCCAGAATAACTGAAAAGGTTTAATCAAAGCTAAAAAGGAGCACAGTATAATTTCCACCATATTTAATTATAATGCTTTTAAGGAATCACCCCGTAGGAAGCACTACCTCCAACAGTTTGGGAAAAGCGCGCAACCTCCAATAGCCAGCTAAAAGCTGCCAATCAAATCAACGGTAGTGACTAGAATGGACACTCCAAAATCGGAAATCCGCTGGGAGACTAAAAACCAAGCACTTCAGTCTGCTTGCGGTTAGTTCCACTCTGTTTTGCTTGCGGTTAGTTCCACTCTGTTTTGCTTGCGGTTAGTTCCACTCTGTTTTGCTTGCGGTTAGATTTCATTCCTTAGTGAGGGTAGTACAATATGTAGAAAATAGCTTCCAATCTCCCAGCGGATTTCTGATTTTGTAGTATCCATTGTAGTCACCACAATCAATCAATCAATCAATCAATCAATCAATCAATCAATCAATCAATCAATCAATCAATCAATCAATCAATCAATCAACCAACCAATCAATCAAATCCGTCACTCAGTCAGTCAATCGATCAATCAATTAATCAGGAATTACTTACATCCAACCGTGAGCTTGGCATAAGCCACCGCTCCACCCAGCTCATTCTCTGCCTCGCATTCATAATCTCCAGCGTCTTTGAATTCAGCATTTTTAATCAGCAAAGTGTAGTTGCTATCAATGATCTCGTATTTGCTGCTGCTGGAGCCGAGGACTTGGCCATTATATCGCCAAGTTATGTTCGACAGTGGGAAGCTGGACACTAAACAAGCCAAAGTTGCCGTGTCGCCCTGGGCAACGTCCGCTGACTGGACTCCGGGGATCTGTGGCGAGACTAGAATAAAAACCCAAATAATGGGTTTCTTTTGTCAAACTTATAAGAAATGTCTTATTCTGTGAAAATTAAGTTACCACAGAAGTTTTAGTCTCACTCAGTGCAACGAAATCATACAAAAAAGGTTTGGTTATTATTGCTTAACGCCTTTGTTGCCAAGTTGCATGTTGAAATGGAATTAGTGGGGGACATTTACAACCACTCTCTCCTGGTCCAAAATAGTGTTTAAGATTTTTGATCAGAAAAGTTCATCAAATATTGAATGCACGCAAATGAATAAGATTCTACAATAAGTTTACACGCAGCGCAGAAATTACATTTCGATTTTCTTCAACTAACCACCACTATCATTACATAAGTGGATTTTTCAGAATGCAAGATAAAAATGGTTTAACTATAAAGGTAATGTAAACGACACTGCAATACACTGTTTTCGGTTAAAAACATACCTTTTACAACAACTACCGCTGGATCGCTCTCGACTGAGCCAGCGCTGTTTACCAAAGTGCAAGTGTAGTTACCGCTGTCCTCAGCGACAGCAGATCGCACAACCAAGGTCCCTGATGAAGAGGTAATCCTCTTTGCTCTTATGTCAGCCTCAGAGAGAGGCTGTCCGTTCTTTTTCCAGTCCCACACGGATGGGTATACAACGGGAGTTCTGGATGAACACTCTAGGTTAAATGCGTCTTGAAATTGCACTGTGGTGACCTCGTCGGTTGGAGTTTTGTCAAACACCGGGGGACTGGACGCGATAACTAAAAAGTAGTTACATAAAAAAAATCCCATGTCAACTTATCGTAAGAGTAGAGGTTCCTTTAAGAAACATAATATCAAATTACAAAGGGGCTTTGTCACGGATGCTAACAGATTTTCGAACAGCCAAAATTTGTATTTGTGGCGTAGGATACCTAAAAAATAATGGGCCATTTTTATTAACAATTGCTATATTAGAGCACTGAAACTGTTAACAAGCATCTTTGGCTGCGGATGGCTTGGGTGGAAATGGATTGCTACTTGAAAAGTTAAGGCTTAATTTTCAAGTTGTTTCCGAGCATGGTCAAAAAATTAATATTTATAGCTTTAGTTTTATTTCTATCCGCAAATTAATTAAGGTTATGGTCTTCCTTTGTATGTTCAAAGATAATGTTTTTCATGGGTTAAGTTGCCTTCCATTACTTTCAGAGCAGTTTAGACGAAAAATCTGCAAAATCCCCGTGACGTAGCCCCTTTAACTACACAATCTTACGAAAATTCTGTCGCTGCAAAAAAAGAAATGTTCGCCTGCATATGATTTGCGGTCCGGAATCTTTCCTTTTTTCGCGGCGGCGGAAGTGAAGAACTCGTAAGGCTGCACCAAAAGAAAAAAAATCAAAACGAGTACTTGTCTGGAATCCAATGTCAAAAGAAAACTTTTTATTGAATAAAGATCATTTTTAGATATTTCTGGTCGATATTTTTGAATCGAATTCAAAGAAGGTGCTTTCAAATTGCTTGAATGTGGTTTTCACAACATGATGTCTTATTTATGCTGCATGTACGTCGTGTAAGTTTACCGCGATTTATCTTGGCCGTGAGAACAACAGGCCATTTCAGAGATGTCTTTTGCCTTATTTTCACAACGAGCCCTCGATCGAAACTGATCTGACTGAAGTGAAAATGACTTTATTTTGCATGAAAATATAAGTGCAGGAAAAACGCATTTTCATATCAGTGGTTTTAAACAACGTTTCGTGGCAAAGTCAACGTGGAAATGGCCTCTTCTGTTTACAAACATTCTTTAGCATCTTTCATGGATACGAGACTTATGATCGATCCAGGAAACAAAGTTAACTACTGGATTCGGCATGCGCATGAGCTCCAATTTATTTATGCTATACAAAATAATCTCCCATCATAACGGCATTACCATGTACAGTTGATAAAACTGTGAATGAAAAGTTAAAGCAGATCACGCTACCTCGGCACTGTTGCCCATCTCCCGTGTAACCATTCGGGCATTGCATGCACACGGATTCTTCTATCCCTTTCTGGTTATACAGGTCCAAGTCGACACACGTGACTTTTGCGTGACTGTCACATAACTGCAAAAGTGAGAGAATGCATACTATCGAAACCAAAAATGAACAAGAATGGTTACAAATCCGGGTCCAGCTATTCAAAAGATGAATAATACTATCCATAGGATAAATTAACACACAGTGGTTTTATCAGATCGTCCACTACCTCTCGGAACGAGTTACTTCATTGGTTCTTAAAACAATAGATAACAGGTCATGACAATGCCTCTAGCCCTCAATAACAATAGAGGTAGTGTTTACAGCGGGCGAATGAAAATAGAGGTTCCAGAGAGGTAGTGTCTTACTGGATTTATCCGGTAAAGAGGGTTATCAGTGGGCCGATCGGTCGGTCGGTCGGTCGGTCGGTCGGCCAATCAATCAATCAATCAATCAATCAATCAATCAATCAATCAATCAATCAATCAATCAATCAATCAACTAATCAATGAAACAGTCAGTCAGTAAACAGCCGGTCGGTGGGCCGCCCGGATGGTAGGTCGTTTTCTCGGTCCGTCAGTCCGTCCGTCCGTCCGTCCGTCCGTCCGTCCTTCTGTGTAAAGTGTACTTGTATACCTGAAGATCAGCGCAGGAACCATAGTTGACCTTCCTACAGAAGTTGTTGCTGAGTTCTTCCACAGTGGTATTGTCACACACTACACCAGCGTCCTCGCCGTGGCTCGGATCACAGTTGCCCTCTCCCCATCCCAGATGGCGACAGTGGGTCAATGAAGACTCAAAGCCAATACAGTTCACGTTATCCATCCATATAATACCGCTTCCTTTAAAAACAAAACATGGAAACGAAGCATATCATGGTATTTCAAGTCACTTTTCTCAGATTTACGCATTTTTCAAACCTAGGAAGCCTTCAATTAATGGCTTCCTACTGCGCGCCTCTCAGTAGCGCGCGAACTCTTATCGAAGCGGACCTCTTAAAGGAACAGAGGCTCACTTCAACCGGTTCAAAGGGTCGTGCCTACCGTTTGTGATTGGAAGATTTCGACCCATTTTGTTTAGGTTAGTTGCCTGTCGCCATAATTATGATTGACGGCGGCAAAATATACATTCGCTAATTGGGTTTCAACTTCCGAGGTTCTGTGATATTGAAAAGCGCAGTACGATAGAAAAACATCAAAAGAAGTGATAACAATTCGAAAATGAACGAGAATGGTTACGACTAGCGAAGATGAAGACACATTACGAACGATAAACTTGAACTGGGTTGCTCTTCAGCTTATGACTCCAGATCACTTGTTATCAACTGTTGATCTCACGGACGGCTCCTTTTGATATGCTACTGAGTCCAAACGTCTCTTCCTATGTGCCTACTTTCTGACAAACGTTCAATTCAGGCTTTTCACACCAAGTGAAGCACACTCGGACTTACCTTTGCCAGAACTGGAATGCAACGTAGCCTCTTTTGCCTTCCCAAATCCAAGCTCTTTGCAAACAACGTTTGCATCGTTAATGTCCCAGTCATCGTCACAAACTGTTCCCCAGACTCCATCATACAGCACCTCGACACGGCCTTGTCCCACGCCCTCTCCTACTAATCGGACCTCAGGTTGAGGTGGCTTGGGAAGAAAGAGTGATGATACAGAATGAAGATCTCCGCAATCTTTGACGCAAGCGCTGCCATCTGTAAACCAAACCAATACCACAATGAGCGTAAACCAAACCAATACCACAATGAGCGTAACACAAGGTCACCATGGCATAAAAAGAGACGAGTTTACCAATACTTCACAGCTAGACGGAGGCGCGGTGGAGGCGTGGCTTAATGATTAGTGCGCTGGACTCCAATCAATAGTTCCTCTTGCCGAGGTCGTTGTATTGCTTTCTTAGGCAAGACACTTGTGTACCGGAAGTTGCTGGGGGATACCTGCTGTAGACTAGCGGGCTAGGGTAAGTAGTAACACTCTAAATCGCACTTCAAACCCCTGCAATGATGAAACACCTATCCAGAACTCCTTTAATCCATAGAAAATGAAAAAAAAAAAAAAAAAAACGCTAACCACAATTACGATGTGGTGGTCAAGCAAGCCCGATGTACGATTTAGCAACACAATCTCTAGTGATACTTCTAAATGGTGCGTAAATAAAAAAAATATACGAATGTGCGCATCACCATCGGATACCTAAAAACCACCTCGAGATCAGAAAGCGGGGATCGTGTACCCCTTTCAAATTCATTGATGTTAGGTTAACATTGCGCTGCAAGACTAACGGTAGAAAGTTTCGTCGTTTTAAAGGGGGCACATTACAATCGCATTTTCTACAAAAGCTCGGGAAATGCACTCATGGCCAGACCTTGTTTCCAAGAAAAGAACGAATTATATTTTGTGTACTGTTAGCTTTAATAAGGTGGAGTGAAAACGTTGAGACGACGTCACATAGGCAGGGTACTAAATAAGTGAATTATGACGGTGTTTTATTTGGTTGAATACTTACTGAGAAATAATCCATTTGGGCACGACCTGCAATTGTCTCCACTCTCGCCATCCGAGCACGTCTGGCAGACTTTATCGCAGGGTTTGCACAGACGTTCTTTAACGTTGCCATAGAAACCAGGCGGGCACCTGGTCACGCAATCCGAGGACGTGTAGAAGTAAGGGAAATCGCAGCTTTTACAGGAAGATGCCGTTCCGTTGCAGGTCTTGCATTTCAATGCGCACCGCTCGCATCTATTTGCCTTCCCCTCGAAGAAGCCAGCCCCACAAGAAGACACGCATTTTAGAGACATATCTGGGCCTGAACACTTGACGCCGGCATCTTCAACGTGTCTACAGTTATGGGAACCAATTCCACCTTGATGAGAAAAAAATGTATCAACAACTTATACAACAGCAATTAACTACAATAATTGCTTTTCAGGGAAAGACACACCACATTTCTTCACGGAATGTTCCAACTCGTCATTGGATACATTGGCACTCTCCGAATGGCTAAGAAAACGTGCTACGATGTCAAAAGTATAGAGCAAGGAAATGAATTCTTTTCGTTTTCCCCGCCTGAAAACCTGTGTCCAGCTTTTCAAAAGATGGATACCGTTATCCACACAGTGAATCGCTATCCAGTGGATAGGTGTTGACAAAACAAACTACGTAATGCATCTGGATAGCGATTAATCCGCCACTGCATGGTTTATGCAGCCATTGAACAAACAGGTCACGGATAATGCTGTCATAAAACACACTTACAATAGTGTAGACTTCCACTATGTGAGACTCACGTTAATTATGAAAACAAATTTAACATCCACCAATTAGATTACGATTTCTGGTTTCCCCATACGTGACAAACTAAGAACGATTGGAGTCGGGGGGGGGGGGGGGGGGGGAGTTTATTTTATTTTCCAGTTACTGTGAAAATAACTATTTTGCCTTCAGCCCACAATCAAACGCACGACACGGAGTTTTGGAGTGACACCCGTTTTGGAGTAATGAAAATCAAATCATTTTAACGTACATATCAAGTCCTAAACAGTTTTATGTTCTCGCAGTTCTTTGTGGGCTGTTATGCAAGGGTCGTTCTGCTCAAAATAGACTTTGTGATAAAAAAGACAGGTATTTTATATTCCACTAGTGTCTTAAGGCAGGGGTAAACCTGAAGCCCGTTTTCCCACCGCTTAACTTGGATTTAATGCGAATATCTCGTTCGTGTTTCAAGCATTCCCAAAACCCTCCGTTCATTTCACAAAGCTATGTTTAGCGGTGTTTTGTAAATTTTTGAGTGATTTTTGGGGATGTTTGGGAAGAGATTTGGAGAAATAAGAAATATTAAAGATTTAATGTGATTTTAAAATTAGAATTTGAAGTTAAAAATTAGTGGATGGACACCCAAACAGTCCCCTGACAACCTAGGGTGCTCTTGTGTTGGGGTCAACTGTCTGGTGGTGTTCCAAAAATATTTTTTTTCTTCTATCTCTTCTTTAGACTTCTTAAAATTCACTCAAATTCACCTTTACCCCCACCTTAACAAATGTGTACTTACCACTCCTCATTTGGCAGTCCTTAACATTTCTCTCCGTTCCTACACATCGCAGATCGTCAATCAGAATCTTTCCGCTCCCCTGTCCATATTTGGCTCTGGGGCGAGCTTCCAGTCCTTTACCTAGCTTCAACTGTCGGCAGATCACGTGTGCATCGTTAAGGTCAAACGAATCATCGCAAATTGTGCCCCATTCTCCGTCATGAAAAACCTCGACCCTTCCTTCAACTGTTGAATTTGCACCAACAAGGCGAATGTCGTCGACACCTTGAAGAATCATCTCGTTCTCCGCGCATTTTGCAACGCAATTCGTGTTTCTAAGATATTTTTTCGCATCGCACGAGGTGCAGTTATCACTGCGCTCTTCGCAGCCATAGCAATCCTTGTGACACGGCATGCAGCCTTGCGTGACGGGATCAGCAAAGTGACGGTCCGTGCAAAAGGCGACACAGTTGTATGTCGTGTTACTTGTATTGTTCAGAAATGTGTTTGGCGGGCATGTGGTGCAATTTTCTGTATTTCCAGAGCAGGTTTTGCAATTTATGCTACATTTCCCGCAACCTTGGTTTTTGTCCAGGAAATACCCATTGCTGAAACCACATTTAGGAAGGCAATCACTAATACTACTCGGCAGTTGGCAAACTACTCCTGCATCCTCTGAGTGCTGGCAATTTTCATCTCCCCAACCATTGAACTGACAGTTCACTAGTGAAGCTTCGTTTCCTGCGAAGAAAGAAGAAGAAGAAAAACGTGAAACAACAAGGAGTGTGATGCCTCATTGACATTGTACTCGGGGTGAAACTTCTGAGCACACGTTTTTAAACGTAGCGCAGTAAAAACCCACATACAAAAACCTAAACTGTCACAAACTGTTAGAGTAAAATTTCCATTTATACCCCATTTATATAAGAACGTGTTTTAGCCTTAAATTCCAAACATCTTCTTATTTCATAGAATCCTTTCGAAATTTAGAATTTGCATGCAAATCAAATAAAACAAGTTCTATCGGGCAAAGGATTTGTATTACGTTTAGATTGAAGTCATTAAGACATGATTTCATCCATATTTGTCTTAAACAACTGGGAGCACCAGTATTTTATTCTTCTAGCAACAAAAACATTTTTTCTCAAGAAGCAAGAACCTATTCAAAAGCATAAATAGCCTAAAATCCCAGTAAACACCATTTATATAAGAATCTATTTAGACTAACTTGGAAAAATGCTGGTTCTTATATGCGGGGTTTTACTGTATCACAATTGACGTTTTCGCCGACGTCCCGGCAAGGATGAGGGTTGTTCTATGGGGGAGGGGGGCGGGAGGAGTTGATACGCCCCTCCAGTTTGATCACAGCATGTTCCTAGAATGTAGGACATGGCAATACAGATAACGCGGCAGCGGCAGATATTTTAATTGCCTTAGAAGGCATGCCACCACAGCCTCTAGGTTTCTTTGACGTTAGGTTGCCCCCTCCCCCCTCGCCGAAACTGCTACGACCACCGTTTTTTTTATTCAGTCCCTGGATCCGCCCCTGGGGAGGTAATTTGGCGTTCTTGCTTTATTTATTTTGGTCTTACCGGTGCAATTGACGTCATCCATCCAAACTTGGCCCGTTCCCGGACCATACTTCGCTTGCGTAGGGGCGGCTGTAGCGTTCCCCATTCCTAACATTCTGCAAACAACATTGGCATCTTTTATATCCCAGGAATCGTCACAGATGGTCCCGTACTCGCCATTATGATAAATCTAGAGAAGAGTAGAAAAATGGCAGTAATGAATGAAATACGGTTCTTTAACTCAAAATATAAAATATTACACCTTTTATTATGAACTGGGATTTGGAAGAAAGTTTTGGCCACATAAGCCCTTTCTAGTATTTTGCAAATTTTTCAGCACCCACTTATAGTAGCACACTTGGAAATGTTCTGTAAGAACACTGTAAGTGTTCTTCCCAAGAAACAACCAGGGCTCGAACCGATTTCACTCGAGCCGGAATACAACGTCACTAACTTTAATTCGAAATAACGACGTTCAGTTGGACCTGTCCGCGTATTACGGTCTATTACCAATTTGTCATTTATTATTCCATTTGCGCGTGTTGAAAGAGAAAGTAGTATTTTGTTACGTGTAATTTCAAAGTTTAGAAGAATACACCCCATGGCTAACTGTTAGTCTTAAAGGGGCAACCTCACCAAGATTTAGTGTTACTTGAAAACCCAGTGAAGGTGTTGGTATTAATCGGAAATCTACCAACAGTTGCCTATCGATGCCTAATCTTGCTAAAACGCACTGCACTGGTCACAAAAGTGATTTAAAACTGGTATGACTACGGACAAGTAGAAAACAACTGGTCTAAAACTCCAAAACGTCCGGCCGACGTTTTCCAGTTTGGCACTGCTGCTTGGAGGAAAATCACTAAAAACAATCAATTGTGGTTTGTTTACATCTTAGAGAGTGAATTTATGCCTTTTTTCGTTGTTCAAACGTTTTTGTGGATCAGTTAGTGCACTTTATAATTCTAGCATAATTTACACAAAAACTCAGACGACTTCTCGTGATACTGCCGCTTTAAGCTAAACAATTACCTCGACACGTCCTTCCTTCAGTGTTGGTCCTGCAACAAGACGTACTTGTGGTATGGATGTTGGTTTGAAACCAGGCGTACAGTCTGTCACACAGCTCGAACCTTTCTTGTACTTGTTAGAATCACATGACGTGCAGTTGTCTGCCTTTCCTTCGCAGGTGCCGCATGACGCATTGCATTTGAGGCAAAGGGCACCAGAAAGATAGAAACCACGCCCACAGTCAGCCACACACGTGCTGTTCTTCTTGTAGTAACCAGTTTTGCAGGTTGGGCAATTGTCGGGGGCACCAACGCACGTGCTACACGAGATATTGCACGGAGAGCACGTTTTTCCCGTTTTTTTGTAAAAATCGTCTGGGCACTTTTGATGACATGTGCGTATTCCCGGGCCTGAACAACGAACTACCGCGTCTTCCTCGTGCCGACAGTTCGTTTCTCCCCAAGGACTATGGCGGCACTCGTGGAGGGATTTCTCATTTCCTGTGCAGAAAACGTCATCGAGCCATAGCTTGCCATTAGCCGTCTCTGACGATTGTCTTGGGATGTGAGCAAGTGACGTATCAGTGTCTGCACTGCCGAGACTAAGCTCTCTACATACAACATTTGCTTCCCTTGGGTCCCATCCATCGTCGCACACAGTCCCCCACACTCCTTCGTGAAAAATTTCCAGTACCCCTTCTAGATAGTCCGATCCGTTACTCAGTCGCACCCGCGCACCATTTGGATACGAACCGTTTTTAGGTAGAAGTGGCACGGCAACCTTCGCGCCTGAACAGTTAGCGAGACACGCGTTATTCTCAAAGACAAGAGGCGGTGTGCACACGGTACACTGCGGGGCGTCCTTAACATTGTTATACGTGCATTGCAAACAAGTGGACGGGCAAGAGAGACAGGAGTGATTTCCGTCAAACTTATAAAACGCATTGCCACAATCGCTCACGCAAACGCCACTTTTTTGATACAAATCAGGCCCACATCCCGACTCGCACTTCCCTCCTTTGAGTGCCTTCGGAGCCTTGCATGAAGTACAGTTATTCCCATCTGTGCCTTCTGTGCAAGTCACACATGTAGCGGTGTTACACTTGCGGCATTCCCTGGAAGGAAGGTGCGCGTACTCGCCATCCGGACATTTATTAATGCAGGTATTTTCTCGTAAGAATTTCGGCGCTTCGCACTTTGTACAACGGGAGCTTGACCCCAGGCACTCAGAACACTGAGAACTGCATAAAACACAGACATCGACATCGTTCTTAAACCAACCCGAATTGCATTGCTTTGAGCATTGATTGGTTTGAGGGGCGCCAAGTGTTGGCCCCGTGCAAACAACTCCCACGTCGCTGCTATGGTAACACCGCATCCCGCGACTACGAGGTGCATTCGGGCACTGGAACAGAGTATTCTCCCTTCCGGTGCAGTTCGCGTCATTAGCCCATACTGGCCCGGTTCCAAATCCGTACACGGTTTTCTTTACAGCTCTTAAAGCGCTTCCAAGCCCAAGCTGCCGGCAAGCTACACTTGCTTCGGGGAAATCAAACGACTTGTCGCACACTGTGCTCCATGCCCCATTAACAAAAACTTCCAATCGGCCCTCAAGCTCGGTAGAATTAACTCCTGCGAGGCGAATTCTCCGTCTTTGACCGACTAGCGAAGGAGCGCAACTCACCACGCACTCATCGCCTTTCAAATATCGATCATCCGGGCAAGTTGTGCAAGAAGTGGAAGATCTTCCGTCTGCGCATGTCCGGCAACTGGGATCACATGGTTTGCACTGTCGATCCGACGTGTCACCATAGAAACCTTGTCCACATGTTGTCACGCAGCTTTTGCCTGTAGAGATAAAGACAGAGATTATTAACATGTGATAAACTAGTAACAGTTGTGTGTAATTTGAAGCGTTTTGAGGCTGTTTCTTCGGGCGAATTTCGACAAATCGTTACAATGCCTAGTTAATTCCTATTTGCCTTTTCATTTTGCTTTTTTTTTTCTATGACAACGTTATTGCAATTAGGTGTATATTTAAAAGTATAAATGATCGCTAGCGTAAAACATCCATAAATTATCCACCTCTAGCTAATGCCGTTTTTGGTGCATACTGCATTCAGTGATGGGAAATTTAGAGTCAGACTGCTTTCGATCATGTAGTAAGTAAACAAGTCATATGCACATTCTGTATTCAACTTATGAATACACGACCTCCGTTACCTTTACGAAACCGTGAAGAGTCACAGCTTTTGCAGGTTGTTGGGGAGTCCTCACACGTGAGGCAACTCGGAGAACACGCTCCGCACTGTCGCTTGCCCTTCTTTAAGTAATAACCGTCTCCGCAGCTCGAGACACACTCTCTTGTTGTATCTGGCCCAGCACACCGCACGCCAGCATCTTCAAAATGGCTGCACGTGTGGTTTCCCCACCCATTGTGCTCACATCTCTCCAAACGCGTCTCTTCTCCTTTGCAATTGACCTTTCAGTGAAGAACAGTGAAAAATTATAATAATGGTCAAGGAATCAATCCTGCTTTGTCATTTTTTTATCTTAATTGTAGGTTCGCCTTAATGAGTTTATATGAGACTGATGAAGAGCTTGCTTACTTTGACTAACAAATTGTTTATATTACTTCCCGTTGTTCGCTCGTCGAGTAATGTTCAAGATTTTTTAATTTAATGCAACACAAAAAAGACACTGCTTTATACAATACAGTTACTTATCTTGCTTAAGATACCGTTACCTGCACTGCAAACAATACAATGGGCTACACTACTTACAATACGATTACTCACATTTTATTTTTAATTAATTAATAGGGTCTTCAAAACGCTAATTACTTACAATAAATTATATGTCAAGGTGCGCTACTCAGTAGAGATATGGTCTCTCAGTTGTGGATGTCACGCAAGGTAGAAATGATTACTTGAGATTACGTTACTAGTCATAAGTTCGTTTGATTGTGAAGCGCCACTTTGGAGAGCAAAGAAATTATGAGTGAACTTTTTACAAAGGGGCATATCATCACGAACAGTGGCGTGTTAGGGAGAGAGTATGCCTCATAGAACAGTCTTATAACTGTCCCTTTACTCTTATAAAGCCTAAACTGAAACACGTACTTACAAAACTCCCTCGCTAATTGCTTGGAAAATCTGTTTGAAAACTCACACAACTCCTACAACACAGAACACTCACCTTTGAGAGCCAGATGGGTTGTGAATCTTTTCCTTTCCCCATTCTCCCAAATGATACGGCCTCTTGTGCACTTCCTAATAACAGCTCCCGGCATACAACAGCGGCGTCTTTGATATCCCAGGAATCATCGCAAACTGTTCCCCAGACCCCGTTGTGATTGATCTCGACACGGCCTTCGAAATGGTTACTTCCGCCCACAAGCCTTAGCAGAGTGACAGGAGGGCCTTTTGTTAGACCATCGCCGCAAGTTTGAACGCATGATCCCTCTGTTGAAAAGCATTCTATATGTCAGAGTTTCTTTTAAGTGTATAAGAACTAGATGAATGTCGAGTAGCGAATTAACAGTTGTGTTTCTTGCAAATCGAAAAACCTAATGTGATTTCAAGGAAATAAGTCTTGGAATGAATAGACGTACTATTACCTTCAAGATAAAGAGGGGAATTGCAACTTGAACAGTTGCCGTTCACTTCGCCATCGAGGCACGTCTTGCAGGTGGAGGAACACTTCTCGCAGGTGTTTGTTGATGTTTGTCCATAGTAGCCCGGGCCACAGTCCGGTACACAGAACAGGCCAGTTTTCAGGAATGTTCCCTTGGGGCACAGGGATGTTTCTAAACATAAATGCAGCAATTAATAGTTAAGACACGAAAGCTTACAATCCGCAACGTGACCCTGGGTGAGGGTGTTTATATGGCATTCGCAAATTGGAGGAATTCTTGAAATTTGATTGGCTGAGCAACTGGTATTCTATCATTCGTTGGCAAACAATCCGTGTGTTCTATCTTAATCGAAATCCTCGAATCTGATTTCTTCTCCTATAATTTCTATAATTTTCTTTTCGTTTACTGAAATACAATCTCGCTAGCGTCGCACTGAAAAGAGAAAATTATTTTTTTCTTTTTATAAGATTGTAGGTTTTGAACTGCAATAGTTTTGAATGTAAACTAAACAATTAAACTACACTCCGTTTTTTTCTATGAGTGATAATCAACTCGACTCTGTCCAGTTGAATGTTCGTTCATAGAAAACGAAATGATGTGTTCTAATTTTTAAACAGAAATATATAATTTTAATGAAAGCTGACATATCTCATTCTCCTTTTTAACAGCAGAGTTGTAAAAACGGCAAATAAAGTTACCCTAAAATTCCGCGTAGTCGCGACCACCCAAAATCAAAGAGGGGGGGTGAATAGGGGTACGCAACTCCGCCCATTGGCCAAATCCGTCAATCCGCCCATGTTTTCGTTCAAATCCGAATCCGCACTATTTGAAACCTTTGAGTGATATAGTTTCACTGCAACGGACGGTCTATGTTGTTTTTTTATGCCAATATTTAAAGAGGTTTCGTTTCATTGCTTGTTCCTGCCACAATTCCGACAATATACCGACGAAGGCCGACCAAAGTGATCCGAAGTTCGTTTAGTAGCCACGATCCACACTTTCTGACACGAAGAGTCCGGAGTCCGGGACAAAATTCTCAGCTAATCCGTGATCCGCTGGAGCATTTTCGAAATCCGTGAGTCCGCTCAATGTATCGCAAAAATCCGCAATCCGTGCGTTTTTTAGGCCAAATCCGTCGATCCGCAAACCTATTCACCCCCCCCCCCCCCCTCATCAAACTGAACTATAACAGTTGGTTATGTTTCTGAGAAATTATTGATAAATGATGAATACGAATCTCTGATTTGAAATTGCAACTGGGCAGGGTTAATCACACATAGATCATGTGATCTTTAGGGTTATCGAGCAACACCTTACTTTGCTTTAATTTTCATAGCTTCTTGTTCAGCATATTAACGATTTCCGGTATTAGCGTAGAAATTCCGGTTTCGATTTAGCTCCAGCAGTTGATTTTGGTCTAGATTTTACCTTTCACTTGTGTAAAATCAGCGCTACTCTTGAACTGGGTCGCCCACTACCTCTCGGAACGAGATACTTCATTGGTTCTTTAAACAATAGATAACAGCTCATAACAATGCCCCTAGCCCTGAATAACAATAGAGGTAGTGTTTACAGCGGGCGAATGAAAATAGTGGTTCCAGAGAGGTAGTGCCTTACTGCTTGAACTCACAAACTTCACACGTGGTTTCACTCACACACAAATACAATATTGAATAGAGTCAATCATTGCGGATAATGGCTACATGTATATGTAAAACACACTGACATTTCCTTGTAACTAACTTCTCGAATACTTTCTTTCACTCTTTAAATATCGCATCTTTGCGCTTAACAATTATCGCTTCTATGGAGAGGTAGTTCAGTTTTGTTGAATATAGTAACTTCAAGTTGTTTTTCTTGTCGAAAACAGTCCAAAATGTTCTGCATGGCTAGGTTTACATGGCGCGCATAGGTAATAAGAAGCATACTCTAGAATCAATCGTTGAACGTTTTGTTTAACCAGCTAGACCAGATATTCGTCGATATTAATGCCACGATTCGAGGCGTCCATTGCTTGTAAGCTAAGCAAGTCTGTATAGTTTGCAAGTTGCATTGTTTTGCGTTTGTGACTTTGGAAAACTTTTTCAATTTTGTTCAGCTAATTATGCCGTGTGCTCTTTTATGCACGTAGACAATCGTTAGTTAATTCATAGCGTAATATCGAGTTTGTTTCTTGTTAAGCTGAAACATGGACTTAATGAAAGACACACTTTTGTATTTCTTACCACGTTCACTTGCAGTAGCCACATGAACGAAGTAAAGCAGAACAGCTTTACCCAGCAAACTCGCCAGCCCTACACGAAAGGCCATTTTCGATTCACTTCAATAGCTCAGTGATCACTCAACTGATATACAAATAAATCAAATGTGTTTTTTTTACCACAACAAAGGACTTTGCTCCTAGGGGGACCTCTGTTGGGGTTAAGGCGCGTTTTTCCTTGTTTGCTTGAGAACAATGGCCCACCGGATCAAAACAGACTTCACATATAAATTTGTGATCAATATTTGATAAGCCTTTCTTATCATTTAATTTCCATTTAAAATTTAACAGTACTCTAACCACTGAAAAGAATCACCAGCTCGAGGTTGCGTGCATAGGGCATGGCCCACTTGCATACGTGAACTACTTCTGTCTTCCACAACAAAGAAATTGTGTTTATAGTTACCGTGCACAGTTGGTGTCGAGTTACACGCAGAGATAAATATCACTGAAGTCTGATTATTCCGCTGACCAGTTTTAGGAACACTGAAAATATGGCGGACTTTCTTAGTTTCATTCAAAGATTTCTGTGTGCTTAGCATGGGATTCCCACTATATGTTCCGAAATTTTTTGTTTTTAACGTCTCGTCGAGTTCTTCATGTCATGAGCGACAAAACGGAGGCAAAACATATCCTACGCGTCGCCACGTTTAACGTGTTGGCTCCATGTTACAACTGGATAAGGTGAGCTTGATAAAAATATGTAATTACATTTATTATGTAGTTTGTTGGCCATTTACTGGCTAAGTTTACATGCATTGTGTAAACTGATTCATTTTTTTAACGTGTTTATGTTCATGTGTGGCCAAAAGAGGCTCGGATTGTGTAAATTGTGTGAAAATAAAATAATCAAAAGTATCTTAGGTAATTAGGTTTCAGTTTTTTTTTTTTTTTTTTTTACGAAAGCACATGTAGGAGCGATTGCAGTATTATGTATACCCGGCCCACTTATTTACATGTGTCGGAACGCTTTAAGAACGAGGCATAACACAATAGGCACTTTTGTTATTCAAGAAGATGCAAAACAGTGGGCAGGGTATTCTGCAATCTAGCCAACGGAGCGATTGCAGTATACCCGGCTCACTTATTTACATGTGTCGGAACGCGTTAAGAACATTACAGAGCTTTAGACTAGCATTATAATAGTCTCTCGTTGGCATTTAGATCATGGCGTCTCATGCTCGGATTTTTTAATCGTGGTGTATCGGGCTTGGATTTGAAAAAAAACATAGGGTCTCGGCGAGTCTCGGATTTTACCATTCTATACCCCTCATGAGAAGTAACGAAACTGTACAGTGTTCAAAGGCAAACTTCCTCAAAAGTCATATATATTGATACACGTTTAGACAAGGACCAGTAATACAGAATAACAGAATTTATAAACAAACGTCATTTGGCGCAAAAGTATGCATGGATACTTTGTTGGCGAACATTTCACATCTTTTTGGAGGCGCAAACAGTTTTCTAAGAGTTCCGAACTTCAGTCTAAATGAACTTTGAACATCATGGAACAGATGTATATCTGTTGTGGTTCAATTAATTTTTATCCTTGGTTCAAATGTTATTTTCCTTTGTTTTTGGGGTATGGTAATGTATGATAATGAGTTGAAAACAAAGGAAAATAAATTTTTGAACCAAGGATAAAATTGAACCACAACATATCCAGGTAGAGATAGGATAATGACCGAGTTAGAGGTTGAGTTGAGTTTGAGTTGAGTTTGAGTTGAGTTTGAGTTAAGATTGAGTTAAGATTGAGTTACCGTTTTCCATTTGTTTTACTAAAAAAAGTGTTTAATTTAAGATGCGAATCACTTTTTACAACCACATAAGCAGATAATTTAACATTATAAGGCAGGAAAACTGATACTTGTACATGTAATGAGAATTTTAACATTGACAAGTTGTTTGTTTACACAGGATGTCTGGGTCTCTGAAAGAATTCACATAGGTGTGATTCACCTCAAAAGAAAAGTTGTATATGTGTTTGCTAGCCTTAAAAGCAGTCTTCTGGTTTCAACAACCATTAATTTTTTCTTGTTTACGGTATGTTGAGCTTTACAACGATGGAAAACTTCATAAGCTACAGTCGTGATGACATGCTGGCATGCTGGCGGTAAAAAACGAACACGAACAAAAATTAAAACGACTGTATTTAAAGTTTGTTTGTTAACTTGGCGATTGTTTATTAAGATAGAATAACACTTTCACATAAAATCAAGCAATCGGTGACATTTATTCGCGAGGAATGTGTTTTCTCTTTGCCCACAAATTTGTAATTTTATGCAAATGTCGCGCGAAAAACAAAACAACTCGATGAATGAAACTTGTTTTGTTTTGGCTCCTTGTCTATCCATTCATACATATCCAAACATTTGCAGAGCACTTATACCTTTCAAATGCACATACGACAATTTTTAAGCAACACTTAGGCCCGAGCCGAATTGAATTAGCTGAAGGGTTCATGTGAAGTACAGTACAGCGTCTGAATCAATTCGGAACGGCTGATTGAATTCGGATCGGCCTAGCTGTTCTTCCCGCCTGGCTCAGCCGGGAAAAACGGCTGTGGACTTCAGACGCCGGTCTTCACATGAGCTGAATCAAATGCATAAATTATTAAAATGTATTTTTGAGCAAAAAAAAATTATTTTCGAGCTAAATGCATCATTTTCCTCTAATGAATTAAGTTTGGCTGCATTAATCACGGCGTCTGAATCAATTCAGCCGATCTCAATAATTTAGGTCGGCCCAAAATCTTAATTCGATTCGGCTCATGTGAAGTACGGCATCCGAAACGGGCCTCAATTCAGCGGTAACCGTGATGAACAAGAAAGCACGACACGACAGCTCATCTTGTAGCCGTTTAAATGAGGCAGCGTGGCTGAGTGGTTTAGGGCGCTGGTCTTGCAATCCGGAGGTCCCGGGTTCAAGCCCTCCACCCTGCCACTAGCTGGATTTGTTTCACGGTCGTCCCGAGTTCAAATCCTCGGTCACGCTTTGTATATAGCCAACTGGTCTGCCTCCAGCCAGTTGGGATTTTTAACCATGTTATGTTCATTTAAAGTTATTTGTTTCCTATGTTTCAGTGGCATGCCTAAACTAGCTATCTCGAAGCTAAGTGCATGACCACTATAAACAACATTTACATTTTACATTTACAAAAGCGTGACCTTCCTTGAAATAACCTAAATATCATCGCGACCTTTGTTTACATTCGGGCGTAGATTCACCGTGAGATAATCTTAAGAGAAGAAAACCTCTGTGGCGAAAAAATTTCGCTACCTTCATTTTCGGCTCATCTTGTAGCCGTTTAAATGAGTGAAGCTTCTGTGGACGGATGACAAACGGTTAGCGATCGGAAGTCCGTTCGAAAACGGAAAGCCGTTTTCGCGTATGCAAAGTTGCGTTACACTGCCACTGGTATGGCTCGCCGTTTGAAAACAGTGGAAACCATGCAAAGGATTGAAATATTTCGCTCAAGAAAAACGAATTTTAGTTATAGAATCTACAAACAAAAGGCACAAACGCTGGTAAACAAAGTCCGTCAACACGGAAATTTCTTGGACAATTTCTTAGCCGGTCGGTAAGTAAAAACATGTTTATATAGCTATATATAGTCAGTGTGCATTTCCACACAGTTTGTATTTCGCTCACTTAGCGTGTCATTTCGCTCGCTTTTTTGTTTTCCAAATCCTGACACACTTCTTTGTTAGAATGAACACGCTCCTTTGTTTTTTTTCGTGCCATGTGAAACAAAAGAAAATTTTAGTGAGCCGTGCGTTCTTTTGTTTAGCGTGCCAAATTAGCGTGCCCGTGTCATCACCTCTTTACCTGTTTTCCCTTGGAGGGTCACAAATTATCTACTTATTCGGTCGTCAAAAGTGATTCGCATCTTAAATTAAACACTTTTTTAGTAAAAACAAATGGAAAACGGTAACTCAATCTTAACTCAATCTTAACTCAAACTCAACTCAACCTCTAACTCGGTAAATAGCCGATCCCATCCAGGTACAATAATTATCTGTGCATATTTTTGAAGCTAAGTGGAGGTTTTTGTCTTTAATATTCATCAAGTCTGGCAAATTATTAAATTGCACTCAAGGCAGTGGGAGAGCGTAGCAAAGGGTTTATGTGTGAAAATAACAAGAAAAGAAGCAGGATTGTAATTAAATGTTTTGTTTCAAGTACATACGTGACACGTGAATTTGGTTAAAAGTTGTGCATGGAACGGGATCATGACCCCTCTTTGCCACTCTCATGGGGATACACCATTTTACAGTTGTCTGCTCAGTGACCTGGTCTTTGAATAGTAGCGAGGCTACTGGTGACCTTGTTTCGATACAGACCTCACTGCTTTTCAAGTTTTGTTTTTGTAAATCAAGTTGTTCTGATGCTAACTAGTTTGCATTTACATGTACATGTATTTGAGAAAAGCAGAGAGGTTTGTATCAATGCAATGTCACCTCCAGCATCGCCCTCCATTCAAGGGCGGGTCACTGAGCAGAAACTGTAAAATGGACTATTGTTGATACACTTGTTATTGTTTCATGGGATCTGTTATGCTGTGATAATGCCACCTACAGTACCACTCAAATGTAAGTTGACAGTGCCTTGAGCTTCGATCCTTAAGCCTCGAGACTCGGAAACTTCAAGTTTTGAGTCTCGAGTCTTGATTAAAAAATTTCGAGGTTTGAGTGTCGAGTCTCATCGAGAAAAATAATGAGCTTGTTGCTTGAATGATTCCTCGAGAAATAAATTGCTCAAGCGTGCCGCACTCTCAAGTGTTGTACACACTCAAAGCCAGCCTGCCGGCTACTCATCTCTAGTGTAACAATGTGCGCTTGGTGGTTTTTAAAATATTTCGAATCGTCAGGTGAACAAAAAGTTCGAAATAGCAAGAGCTCGAAACAGTTGATAGTGAATGAATGTAGCGCAAATTGAACCAGAAATAACCGAGTTGGAATCAGCGCTGTCCCGCCGAATCATCATTAAGCTTAAACTTGCGATCAGGCATTCTCAGAACAAACATGACGCATATGTGTAA
This sequence comes from Meandrina meandrites, assembly GCA_963693305.1. NCBI lineage: Eukaryota > Metazoa > Cnidaria > Anthozoa > Scleractinia > Meandrinidae > Meandrina > Meandrina meandrites. The sequence continues at coordinate 43,429,391 of OY855904.1, forward strand.
TGTCACGCATACGATTGTTTTTGTTACCAACAAAAGCCTAAAGTTCACTCTGTCAGGTTTCTTTTGAAAAACACAGTTACATGTGTATGGAAGAATCTAAATCAGATACTTGTGTGCGGCATTGTGTTACCAACATTTATTTACACTGGAGCTAATTGAAAGGTTTCAAATTACTTTTGACATATGGAAATTTTACCAACTTTTAATGCCGCACTGCTTTTGAAACTGCAAAATTTGTATAACTTCTCTAAAGCTGTAATTACAATTGTCACCATTATCTGAGTTATAAATGAAGACAATTTTGATTCAAGAAGAATTTAGGTTTCAAGAATTTTATGCCAAATTCACAAAAAATAAAACATGCAACCTCGTTCCCAGGGTCTCTCTCCCCACTCTTGAGGCTTCATGGCTCCATTTTTTTTCATGTGGAATGTTTTGTTTGCTGACTACAGAATTTTTATGACTTGAATTTTTAAAGAACCGGTTTTATTTACAGAAACTCTTGTCTGAATTTCAGTAGCGACCAGAAAGAGACGTCTGAAGTTCAGGCTACTGAAACTCAAAGATTCACTTGTGTCTGAAATAATCATTGATAACATGCACTTGCATGGGATCATACTTTCAAGTATTAGGGTGAGCAGAAGTTTTTAGTTTGTTTTCTACCAATTTTATTCTTAGAACTCATCATTCACCGTCTTTCTCAGGCCCGTTCCAAACGCCGCTCCACTCATGTGCCGAACCTAACTCAGTAAGGTTCGACCTTGAAGCGACTTTGGAGCGACAGCTGATTCAAACGGCGTATTTGTGTCGAACTTAATTCGTGGAAACAAGACGTTAACAATAATAATTTAAAATATATAAACGGTTTAAACAGATCTAAAAAATATAAAAAGGGATACTCTAAATTTTCGATCGCCTTCTGCGGTCTTCTTCAGAGAATGATGGATTTTTGCAAGGTTCGCAGAATTCTAATAAGTGCATTGACGTTATTGTTCGTTGCCCCCCTGGGGAGCAACCAGCGATGCGTAAACCCTTGGGAAGGGCGTTCTTTCGTTTATAGTGTTTTTATCGAGGAAAGAATGTAAAGACTCAAGAAACAGTCTTTTGTTCTTGCTGCTTACGCCTGTTTCAAGAATTTCGGCGTAACTTGGATGTATGTCGTGGCCGATTTCTGCATGATGTTTAATCGCGGAGTTGATATTTCCGTTTGTTCCGGGCTTGTGTTCGGCTCCTCGCGATTTCCAGCTTCTTTTGCTTTCCCCAACGTATGCAAATGAGCATGTCCTGCAAGTCACTTTGTATACAATTCCTTTCAACCGCCCTCTATCCAGTCGGTCCTTGGGTTTTTTGAAGATATTTCCTAACGTTCGTACTGGTTTGAACGCTGTCTTGATGTTTTCGCGGCTCAAAATCCGTCGAACGCACTCCGACACTCCTTTCACATACGGGATGGACGTGTATGCCTTCGGATTCTCCTGGGTTCTTGGTTGCGTGTTTGTTTTGCTTGATTCGCCAGCTGACTTGATGAAGCTCTCGGGATAACCGTTAGCTTTTAAGTCATTAACAACGCGTTGTTTCTCGTTTTGTTTTTGCGCGGTTGTTGATGGGATGCACTTAGCTCGGTCCATCAGAGTCTTAACGACAGCTCTCTTGCTTTGCGCTGGGCTGTGTGAATGGAAGTCTAAATACTTGCTCGTATGTGTGGTCTTGCGGTATACACCCACCTCGATCCTGCCATCCTCATTAACGGTGTTGTTGGTGTCCAGGAAGGCTATGCTGTTTTTGCCCATAGTTGTTGTAGGCATCTCCACTGTAAACTGAATGTTCGCGTTTATCGAGTTTAACATTCAGTTTACAGTGGAGATGCCTACAACAACTATGGGCAAAAACAGCATAGCCTTCCTGGACACCAACAACACCGTTAATGAGGATGGCAGGATCGAGGTGGGTGTATACCGCAAGACCACACATACGAGCAAGTATTTAGACTTCCATTCACACAGCCCAGCGCAAAGCAAGAGAGCTGTCGTTAAGACTCTGATGGACCGAGCTAAGTGCATCCCATCAACAACCGCGCAAAGACAAAACGAGAAACAACGCGTTGTTAATGACTTAAAAGCTAACGGTTATCCCGAGAGCTTCATCAAGTCAGCTGGCGAATCAAGCAAAACAAACACGCAACCAAGAACCCAGGAGAATCCGAAGGCATACACGTCCATCCCGTATGTGAAAGGAGTGTCGGAGCGCGTTCGACGGATTTTGAGCCGCGAAAACATCAAGACAGCGTTCAAACCAGTACGAACGTTAGGAAATATCTTCAAAAAACCCAAGGACCGACCGGATAGAGGGCGGTTGAAAGGAATTGTATACAAAGTGACTTGCAGGACATGCTCATTTGCATACGTTGGGGAAAGCAAAAGAAGCTGGAAATCGCGAGGAGCCGAACACAAGCCCGGAACAAACGGAAATATCAACTCCGCGATTAAACATCATGCAGAAATCGGCCACGACATACATCCAAGTTACGCCGAAATTCTTGAAACAGGCGTAAGCAGCAAGAACAAAAGACTGTTTCTTGAGTCTTTACATTCTTTCCTCGATAAAAACACTATAAACGAAAGAACGCCCTTCCCAAGGGTTTACGCATCGCTGGTTGCTCCCCAGGGGGGCAACGAACAATAACGTCAATGCACTTATTAGAATTCTGCGAACCTTGCAAAAATCCATCATTCTCTGAAGAAGACCGCAGAAGGCGATCGAAAATTTAGAGTATCCCTTTTTATATTTTTTAGATCTGTTTAAACCGTTTATATATTTTAAGCTATGACCACAGATCGCTCCAGCAGTTTTATTAACAATAATAATGTTGACTGAATGTCTGTGTTGAGGATGATAAAAGGTTTTTGCAGTCAAAATCAGCAAACTATTACGCAAGTTTTGCTATAATAATAATATTTCCGGAAAAGCAAATTCATTCCGCGAGATTTATATTATTTAAACTGGTTTTCTCTTGAGAATTAGTTTGTAAATGCTAATCTACAAATCTGATCTCACAAATTGGGGAAACAGCAAAAAGGAATTACCACCAAAACAATTTTCCCAGGAAGTTCCGCTTCTCTTGAGCTGAAACATATTGAAAGATAAACAAAAGGTCACAAAATGCGAGCCCGGTGAGCGAAGTAATTTACCCGGAATTTTATGCCGTCGTGCTTCATGCATGACTGATCAGACCTAGTCACGCCACTCCACTTTAGACCAATCATGAGCGCTGTTTTATCGAAAATACATTACAGTAATTCATGCATTAGGTTCGGCACATGAGAAGAACGCCGTATGAATCAGCCGCCGCTCCAATGCCGCATAGTGCGGCAGACCCTGCCGAACCTAACGTTTTTTGCCGAACCCGATTAAAACTGCCGGACCAAACTGATTCAAACGCCGCTCTTCTGCCGTACTTTATTCACCAGTTAGGTTCGGCACATGAGTGGAGCGGCGTTTGGAACGGGCCTCAGACGTTTTTTGTCAATACTTGTAGGCAAGTAAACGGAATATAAATAAGGTCTCCCCAAATTTATCGTACTGTCGAATGTTCATGCACTCATGATGTGCGAGCAGCTTTTATTCTGCACTCGAGAAATAAATCATTTCCTCGAAAGCCTTTTCGAGTTCTGAATATTTGAGATTGCCTTGTTTCTCGATCCTCAGGCTCGATACTACTCAATCCTCGAGACTCGAAATTCGAGTGACCCGAACTTCGAGACGTGAGGATCGAGTCTCGAGGATCGAGTCGAGACTGTCAACTTACATTTGAGTGATACTGTACAGGCTTGTAAAAAAGACATTCTTTTCAATGGGGGATATATACTGTATGTTAGATCTTATTAGATGTTTTAGTGTGTAGTATTGTTGTTTATTATATGGAGAGAGTGGTTTACTGGGAACTAACAGGGTTTTCAGTAAGAGTTGAAGTAGGCGGCAGAATTCTAGAAGTAGGCAGCGAAGGGGTTACTCGCGCTGCAGGCGCGAACCTTCTAGGGGGGCCCGGGGGCATGCTCCCCCGGGAAACTTTTAAAACCTGAGCCTCTAAGAGTGCATTTCCTGCATTCTGGGGCAAGAATTAGGTCATTTTTGACAGAACCATACATGCTCTATTTTCTAGCTTTTTATTCAACGGTTCTAATTATCTTGCAGACAAAATAGTCACCAAGCGCAATTTTTAGTCACCAGATTGCAAAATCAAATAGGGCCTTGGCCTAGATCTTTCGATATAACTTTCTGGAAGGGCACAATGTCTGAGGAAATGTCCGTTATTCATCGTCAACACACAGAAATGTAGTCGCCATTTTGGCGACGAAAGCAGAATTTTATGAAATGTTAGTCGCATTGGTCTAAATTTCAAGCCCTGAGTCGATATATTTTAACCAAGAATTATGGCAAGTTTCTTTTGCGTTAATCAAAGTACATGTAGGCGACAAAAACGTGTGGAGTAGCCGGCGAGTTTTGCCGGCTGCCGGCCCTTATTGAAAACCCTGAACTAAACCACTCATATATTCCATATGCCACTCCAGCCAGGACCCGAGTGGCATATTTTCTGTATGACACCCTTGCTAGTTGACGTCACAATTCTCGCCTTTTCTACTTTGCTGAATGAACTTGGTTTCTTGTGTCCTTTGTTGTTACCAAGCAATCGACAAGCAGTTATAATTTGTTCGATTAAGCGACGAAAAATAGCGAGTTTTCTGAAAAAACTTGAGGACGAGAACATGATAATGGAAACCTTGACGATTTCAAGGTTTTTAGAGGGAATTCTTTGCAAGGAATTTCACAAAGTACAAGATGTTGTAAAGAAGAAAACAATTTAAGCAGTTGAAAACTATCAGCTGTTCAAGGCATTGCCGCATTAAGTCAAAGTCAGTAATGTTTTCTGTTTGTATATGTAAGTGCTACCTTATTTAGTTGACAAGTATTTCAACATGTCTTTTGTTTGATTGGAATTCCGTTAGTGTTTCTATATGTAATATCCTGGACACAGGTGATTTGTATTTTCTATGAAGATGAACGGTGATTTCTAAAACTGGCTCAATTTTTTGAAAACAATGAATAAAAATCAGCAATATCAACTCCATCTGGTCTCCATATAATAAAAAGAACATGTTGGCTCAAAGATAGGCATTTATGTTCTTGTGGCAAAAACCATTTCTCACTCGTTCACTGCGCTCATTCGTGAGATATCCTTTCTGCCACTGGAACATAAAACTCATATCTTCTCACCACCGTGTAATATCCTCTACATATTTTTACAAGTCTTGCAGTATTGCAAGCCCCAACTGCATGGCTGTCATTAAGTTTTTAAGCAGCCGTTTCATTGAGAGTAACACCCGTAGCATTCCCCTCTGTACACAAGTGTAACAAAACACCAATCATCTTCAGCCGTATCATCAGGCTAACTTGGCCGTTACACATATTACGGGTTAATGGGTTAATGACAGCCCTACCAAGGGTGAGTCAAAATGCAAATGATGAGTAAAAATAAACAGCAATACAACACATTAAAATGTCTAATATTTATTTTCCATAGGTTTCTTTTCCCAAAATGCTGACTTTTCCACCATTATTTTTATTATTTTTCTGGGATGACAAGAATGCGTGTTCGTGTGGAACGTTTGTAGCTTAGGCATTAGATCATCTGGCTCATTATTATGTCATAGTTTCGATTGTCCTGACTATTTTAGCCCAGTTCCCAAGAGTCGAGATAATCAAGCTTTGACCGTATTTGACTTATGGTATTTGTATTATTCTTTCAGCGGTTGGTGGGGTCGGTGCGAGAGCTCCAAACCCAGTCTGTACCTACCAAGGTTTCATGCCATTAGGGACCTCATTTCTAAGCAGAAGCCAAGTTTAGATGTTGTGTGTCTTCAGGAATTCTGGTTTCAGGATGATGTTATGGAACTCTTTGATTCACAGTTCGAAAAACAGTAAGTTCATTATTTTGACCAGTTTTCTCCTTAGTGTACAAGAAACTTTTCTGCATTTGTATAAACCATTTGGGTATTTCAGATATATTCAGGTTGGAATAGTGTATAATTGGCAATCTTACTGAATTAGTTAATGCTTATTACATACATGTATGGTACTGGAGGGAGGCAGCGTGGCCGAGTGGTTTAAGGTGCTGAGTCTTGTAGTCCAGTGGTCCCAGGTTCAATCCCTCCAGTCCACCCTGCCACTAGTTGGATTTGTTCTCAGTCGTCCCAAGTTCAAATGGTCAGTCACGCTTTGTATATAGCTAGCTGGTCTGCCTCCTGCCAGTTGGGATTTTTAACTATGTTATGTTCATTTTAAATATTTGTTTCCTCTGTTTCATCTAAGCGCATGACCACTATAAACAAGAAGTTGCTAGCAACTTAAAACCGCGCTTTTATTTTTTGCTAATTAACAGCTTTCTTTCTCAATAGTCACGGTAAAATTTAATATGTTTGCATTGTGAGTAAAGGACTAGCAAAGTAGTGACGTGAGTATCACAATCCGAGGTTTACGTTATCCCCGGCTATCTTTAGCTTGGGGGTTTTTCCCCTTGTAATGACATAACCCCTGCACGTTTTGGCACGCTCAATTGTTTACTCAAGCAAATATTTTATTTCCCTTTAAAGTGTATATGACACGAAAAATATTTTCTGCTTATTTGAAAGGCCTTTCAAAATACAGAAGAATGGCGTTTTTCTTTTCGAAATATCTTTTTTCGTTTCTGAGATATTGTCATTTTTGTATTATGCAAATTAGATCAGTGATGACGTCATAAGATTTGCAACTGAAAAATGGTAAAATACTGAACAAAAAATATCTCTGGAAATATTGAAGCAGTGTCCTTGAAACTTGACACCACCAATGTGCATCACAAAAGCAACAAAATGACACCCTTAGTATTGTTGCCATAGCAACCCTTTCAGCTCCAGTCTCTCTCTGTCAAAAAAACAAATATCCCCATTTGTAGCCTCTTAAGTGAGAAAAAGGGTCCTGCTTGGAACGGTCATTGTTCCCACATTGTCTTAATTCCCAGCATCAGATTGGCTGCGCTAGATGGTTCTTGGTTAAGACAAAAACTGGGAATTTCAGTTTTTATTGAGACAGCACCAGCGGCAAAACTGTTGTCATGGCAACAGCCCTAAGGGTGTTATTTTGTTTCTTTTGTGATGCACATTGCTGGTGCCAAGTTCCAAGACCACTGCTTTAATGGTTTTAGAGATATTGTTTATTCAGTATTTTACCATTTTTTAGTTGCAAATCTTATGACGTCATCACTTATCTAATTTGCATAATACAAAAATGACAATATCTCAGAAACGAAAAAAGATATTTCGAAAAGAAAAACGCCATTCTTCTGTATTTTGAAAGGCCTTTCAAATAAGCAGAAAATATTTTTCGTGTCATATACACTTTAAATCTTTGAACTTGCTTCGATGAAACAGCTAAAGAATTTCTTTTCAATTGCCTAAACCCACAAGAAATACTCGCAGAAGTGCAAATAAATTAATGACCGTCGCTTCTGCTGATATAAACTTTCAAAAAAACACACAATGCGAACAAAATGATGAAGAAACAGTGTGCGTGACAATTGGCGGTTGACTTGTTGCAGGGTCATTCCACAGTATTATGGACAAAAAAAATTAAAATTCAAAGTTGTTTAACTTACTCAAATTCCAGACAAACTGATAGCATATAAGTTATAATTCATGAAAATGATAAACAATTTTTGTCGCCAATTGTTTTTTGTGCATAAATTATCATTAATTACCATTGATAGTGAAAATTGCTGTTGCGGAGGGGAAAGTTACATATTTTGCTGGTAAAAAATAGAAAACAGGAATTTTGCTGAGATGGTGTGGGACACAAACAACTTAAGACAAAGTAATTTTAACATTATCCAAAATTAATCTTTCTGTCAGTGTGACAGCAGCAGATGACAATCTCTATGCTGTTTTCCCCTCCGCAACATTTTGAGGCCTAAAAGTTTTGCTTGTTGGCTCATAATTAATAAAATCAACTTCATGTTTTCACATCTTCTAATTTTGGGCTAAGGTTAAGCTTTATTATGTTCAAAGAGAGTTAATGTTTTAAGCTGTAGTTAAACTCATCGCTAATAGATGAGCTTGGGAACTGGTGCCTTAAAGGTTAGCGGGGTGCCAAAGCCATAAGCTGCTAGGAGGTATCCATGACAACCCTGGAAAGCAGGAACCACCTAATGAGCGTCCGCTAACCGACACCGTCACACTGAAAAGAAATCAGTGGAAACTACTTACCTGAAAAATACTTACCCATAACCAGAACAAAATGGGAGGGAGGAGAGGGTGCAAGAATCCGCAATGATTCGCTAGCAAAGAAAGCAGATAAACTGATCCACGACAATCAGCTGTATACACTAAAGCAATTGTGCAATGAGCCATAAGCCCCTGCAAAACCCCTGAAGGCCGCCCCACAGGTCACGTACTCCTAAAGGGGAAAACCGCTGACTGTATAAGCTCCAAATTTACTTGCCTCACTGACAATTGCTGATTGGGCACGCTTGCTAGCTGCATTAGCTCGTGTTTAACCTTGCCTAAATTACATTTAGCCACATCTAAGAGAGAATAATTAGATTCTGTTGCGGAGGGGAAATATTGTTGCAGAGGGGAAATTATGTTGCGGAGGGGAATTCTGTTGTAGAAACAAAGTCTCTTTTGAGAAAGATTTAACTTCAATGGTGTTTTCAATGGCAAGAGAAAACATTTGCTCTCCAGAGTTTACAACCTTACAGCATCCTACGTATACATTACACTGACAAGCATCACATCATCCGTCTGTTGCGGAAGGGAAATTTAGAGACACTTATATTGTTATGGTTTAATAGGATTTTGTCTGTTACTTTTTATCTCTTGGGGCCATAAGTTTCCAAGAAAGCTTTCTTTAATTGGTGCTGTGCTGCATTTCTCCAAAATACATTATTTAGATCACAGAGCCTCAAAAGAAGGCTATTAGAGAGAATATGGTGTGTTTTGTTTTCAAAACTCATTCTCAAAATTCTCTGAATTCTAAAAAATTTTTCACCAAATAGATTTCTGCTTTTCCTCATTGTATGTTTATTAGAAAGATCACAAAAAATAACTCAAATGTTCAGTGTTTTTCCAATGAGGCTGGCTTTAAGAACACTGTTTGCTGTTGCAGAGGGGAAAAGCACATGTTAACCCGTAACTGTGAAACATTGCCAAAAAAATGTTGAAAGGCTAAAATATTTAAATACCATTGTGATAATTATTGAAATGTGAGTGTTATAACCAGCTTTTAACTACTTGTTTAATGCAAATACTGAAAAAGACAAATTTTCCTCTCCGCAACTTCCCCTCCGCAACAGCAAACAATGTTTTTAAATCCTGGCTCATTGGAAAAATACGGAACATTTGAGTTTCCATTTGTGATCTTTCTAATAAACATACAATGAGGAAAAGCAAAAATCTATTAGGCTCAGAAAAGAACTTCAGAATTCAGAGAATTTTGAGAGTGAAACTTAAAAACAAAAAATACCGTATTCTCTGTTCCCCTCCGCAACAGCCCTCTTTTGAGGCTCTGTCATCTAAATAATGTATTTAGGACAAAAGCAGGGCGGTAGCAGAGAGAGCTTTCTTGAAGACTTAAGGCCTCAATAGATAATCAGAAGTAACAGAGAAATACCTATTAAACTATAACACAATAAGTTCTCTAAATTTCCCCTCCGCAACAGATGGAATACTGTGGAATGACCCTGCAGTTGAAATTATGCAAATTTTGGCCAAATTCCCACTTGCCCGTCGCGTGAAGCAAGATAAAAAACTATTTAACATTCGTAATTTGAATTGAGCCGCCTTTTGAACATTGAAATATTTTCTTCATGAATGGAATATTGAAGGGAAGAATGAAATCAAATTTCCATATTAAATAAATTTATTATTCACCCTCGATAGAAATACTTGAGCTGTTTTGACTGCAACGACCATCGCTTCTGGCGAAATAAACATGCCAAGTAAACACAATCTTATTTGTCACGTAGCGAAAGTGAAAGCTGCAACGTCAGCGCATTCCATGGCTGACGTAATACTTTTTTTTTAGGAAATTTAATATTCCCTTTCAATCCAACGCTTTGATAAGACCGAACGCCTCGATAACCACGTTTCAAAAATTAACTCCATGTTTGCTAATTAACAACTTTCTTCCTCAAAAGTCACGGTGAAAATTTATTTTTTTGTACTATGAGTAAAGTACTAGTAAAGTAGTCACGCGAGTCACACAATCCGAGGTTTACATTATCCCCGGCTATCTTTAGCTTGGGGAACCCCTGCACGTTCGGACACGCTCAATTGTTTACTGTAGCAAATATTTAATTTTCCTTCAAATCTCTGAACTGGCTTTGATGAAACAGCCAAAGAATTCACTTCGATTGCCTAAACCCACAAAAAGTACTAGCAAAAGGGCAAACAAATTAATGACCGTCGCTTCTGCCGATATAAACTTGCAAAGAAAACACAAAGTTATTTGTCACATAGCGAAAGTGAAACCTGCAACATCAACGCATTCTATGGCTGACGTAATACCTTTTTTAGTGTATTTAATATTAGCATCAAGTCCAACGCTTCGATAAAACCAAAAGAAAATATACTTTATACACAATAAAGAAAAAAATATCCATAACATTTTCCGTACATTAATGTTTCAACAGCTTTTGGCGATTAAACATCACAGATTGCATGATTAAAAGTCACGATCACGATTTGGCCGAGTGGAGGTTCAGGTCTGGTCACCGACAAAAAAAAAAAAAAAAAAGTAAATAAATCCCGTGCAGAGCAAGAACCGCGCTCGGCCCATGGCCGCGCGGTTAACAATGTTTACATTTATTTTTACATATTGTTTTTAACTGGAACCTTGAAACTAACACAAACCTTTAAATACATGTAAGATAAGTGTATGAAGCGACTAGGAGTATTTCTACTCCCCCTGGATGGAAGTGTTTCTTCCCAAGAACATAATAAATGAACTTAAATGAGAACTTAAAAGGGAACTCAAAAGGGAACTCAAAGGGAACTCAAAAGAGGGAACTCAGAAGAGGGAACTCAAAAGGGAACTCAACAGAGGGAACTCAAAAGGGAACTCAAAAGAGGGAACTTAGAAGAGGGAACTCAAAATGGAACTCAAAAGGGAACTCAAAAGGGAACTCAGAAGAGGGAACTCAAAAGGGAACTCTAAAGGGAACTCAAAGGGAACTCAAGAGAGGGAACTCAGAAGAGGGAACTCAAAAGGGAACTCAAAAAGGAACTCAAGAGGGAACTCAACAGGGAACTCAAGAGGGAACTCAAAGGGAACTCAAAAGGGAACTCAAAAGGGAATTCAAGAGGAAACTTAAAAGGGAACTCACAAGAGGGAACTCAAAATGGAACTCAAAAGGGAACTCAAGAGGGAACTCAAAGGGAACTCAAAGGGAATTCAGAAGAGTAAGTTTTACGCCACTAGTCCCAGTTTCCACTTCACTTGGTCGTGAGTAGAAAAATCTCAACTTTAAAAATTCACAAACAATAGCGGTTTTAACCAAATCCAAAAAATTTTGTGGCATTTTACTCAGTGCAATGCAAAGATTTAATCCAGCCAAAAAAGTTTTGGGGGTTATAGGCACTTTAACTATGTTATGTTCATTTTAAATATTTGTTTCCTCTGTTTCAGCTGTAAGTGCATGACCACTATAAACAACATTTACATTTTTTTTTGCATATTTTTTTTGAACTGGAACCCTGAAACTAACACAAACCTTAAAATAAGATAAGTGCATGAGTCAGTAAAATGAACACCAAAGCCAAGTCCTTCTTGTTTGTCTCCATCCCACCTTTCCATAACAAATTAATTACCAACCTTAGAAGACCGTAAACTAAGGTAACCACAACCATGAAACTATTTGCACCAAACAAATTCTAAATGCAACCAAATTATTAAAACCGGGTAAGACACCTGGTTTTGATATAAATAATACGTAACAAAATGTTATAAATGGGGATATGCCCTATTTAAAAGCAGCAATTTGTTAACTGTTTAACCTTAAAACAGTATCACCATACACCGAATGCAAATATGGCGGACCGCTCGGTTGCTGCCTGGAACGAGCTGCATGAAAGCGAGGCTAGTCAGGCTTCGGTGTTTTGTTTTGACAATGCTTTCATAGTAAAGTTGAGCTTATGTGGTGTCTGGTGGTGTTCTAGCACGAGTTTCGTGGCCAGTACCTTCCTCAAGGTAAAGAAAAGCTCCACTTCCAAGACATCCTCTGTATCAAAAGAAGTTTTTCATGTTCGACATGTTCGGCTTTGTCCGCGTCCGATCCACTCGCACGGAATCGCACGATCAAATACTAACCAAGTGAATGAAATTCAACTGTAAAAGCTAGTAATAGTAAAAGCTAGTGAAAGCATTGAGCCAAATAAGAACAACTTGGCGCTAAATGTGATCGCTTACACATTTCTAACCTGAAATGTAGCGAACAAACTTTATAGAAAGTTCTCACGGCGATCATGAACTCCTTTCTTTCGTCTCAACAAATTGCATTGATCCACTTTTTCCCTTAGAGGCAAACTGTGAACACTTCTATCACTTCTCGTGGCATTCAAAAACACAGCAACTCGCAGGAGCAGCGAAAAGAAACACACCAGATCGACGAATAACCAAGACTTTACTATGAAAGCATTGTCAAAACAAAACACCGAAGCCTGACTAGCCTCGCTTTCATGCAGCTCGTTCCAGGCAGCAACCGAGCGGTCCGCCATATTTGCATTCGGTGTATTTACATGATTGTTAGAGCAGTTCTCTGAGAAAGAGTCAAGCAAAGTTGGAAATGAATTTTTTTAAAATTTTTGTGTGGATATAGGTTACCTTGGGGGATGAACAAACAGGAGCATATTTTGATTTGCAGATGTATTGTTGCCATGGTAACCGCACTTGGTCACGCAAGCCTCTGGTTCATGTTTTGAGCTTAAATTTCAGTCTCAAAAGGCACAAATATGCGAGTCCAGTTTTCGGGTAAATCTTAACTAAATCAAACAAAATACCAGCAGCAAATAAAGTCATCCTTCTAGAAAATCATTGTACAAGTATTTTTTGATTTATCAACATGGAAAAATTGGCCCAGTTCCTGTGTCATGAAACTAGGAGTATTTCTACTCCCCCCTAGATGGAACTGTGTCTTGATTTCCCAAGAACATAAATGAAGTCATGATCAAATGGGAACATAAAGTCAAAAGTGAACTCAAGAGGGAACTCAAAAGAGGGAACTCGAAAGGGACCTCAAAAGGAACTCAAAAGAGGGAACTCAAAAGGGAACTCAAGAGGGAACTCAAAAGGGAACTCAAAAGAGGGTTCAACTCAAAAGGGAACTCAAAAGGGAACTCAAAAGGGAACTCAAAAGAGGGAACTCAGAAGATGGAACTCAAAAGGGAACTCAAGAGGGAACTCAAAAGGGAACTCAAAAGAGGGAACTTGAAAGAGGGAGCTCGAAAGAGGGACCTCAGAAGGGAACTCAAAAGGGAACTCAAAAGGGAACTCAAAGGGAACTCAAAAGAGGGAACTCAGAAGTGGGAACTCAAAAGGGAACTCAAAAGGGAACTCAAAAGGAAACTCAAGAGGGAACTCAAAAGGGAACTCAAAAGAACTCAAAAGAGGGAACTCAAAAGGGAACTCAAAGAGGGAACTCAAAAGGGAACTCAAAAGAGGGAACTCGAAAGAGGGAACTCAAAAGGGAACTCAAGAGGGAACTCAAAAGGGAACTCAAAAGAGGGAACTCGAAAGAGGGAGCCCGAAAGGGGGACCTCAGAAGAGAACTCAAAAGGGAACTCAAAAGGGAACTCAGAAGGAAACTCAAGAGGGAACTCAAAAGGGAACTCAAAAGAGGGAACTCCAAAGATGGACCTCAGAAGAGGGAACTCAAAAGGGAACTCAAAAGGGAACTCAAAGGGAACTCAAAAGAGGGAACTCAGAAGTGGGAACTCAAAAGGGAACTCAAAAGGGAACTCAAAAGGAAACTCAAGAGGGAACTCAAAAGGGAACTCAAAAGAACTCAAAAGAGGGAACTCGAAAGAGGGAACTCAAAAGGGAACTCAAAGAGGGAACTCAAAAGGGAACTCAAAAGAGGGAACTCGAAAGAGGGAACTCAAAAGGGAACTCAAGAGGGAACTCAAAAGGGAACTCAAAAGAGGGAACTCGAAAGAGGGAGCTCGAAAGGGGGACCTCAGAAGAGAACTCGAAAGGGAACTCGAAAGGGAACTCAGAAGGAAACTCAAGAGGGAACTCAAAAGGGAACTCAAAAGAGGGAACTCCAAAGAGGGACCTCAGAAGAGGGAACTCAAAAGGGAACTCAAAAGAGGGAACTCGAAAGAGGGAACTCAAAAGGGAACCCAAAGGGAACTCAAAAGGGAACTCAAAAGGGAACTCAAAGGGAACTCAAAAGAGCGAACTCAGAAGTGGGAACTCAAAAGGGAACTCAAAAGGGAACTCAAGAGGGAACTCAAAAGGGAACTCAAAAGAGGGAACTCGAAAGAGGGAGCTCGAAAGAGGGACCTCAGAAGGGAACTCAAAAGGAAACTCAAGAGGGAACTCAAAAGGGAACTCAAAAGAGGGAACTCTGTCTCCATGCCACCTTTCCATAACAAATTAATTACCAACCTTAGAAGACCGTAAACTAAGGTAACCACAAAAGAGGGAACTCAAAAGGGAACTCAAAAGAGGGAACTCGAAAGAGGGAGCTCGAAAGAGGGAGCTCGAAAGAGGGACCTCAGAAGGGAACTCAAAAGGGAACTCAAAAGGGAACTCAAGAGGGAACTCAGAAGATGGAACTCAAAAGGGAACTCCAAAGAGGGAACTCGAAAGAGGGAGCTCGAAAGAGGGACCTCAGAAGGGGACTCAAAAGGGAACTCAGAAGAGGGAACTCAAAAGGGAACTCAAAAGGGAACTCAGAAGAGGGAACTCGAAAGAGGGAACTCAAAAGGGAACTCAAAAGAGGGAACTCGAAAGAGGGAACTCAAAAGGGAACCCAAAGGGAACTCAAAAGGGAACTCAAAGGGAACTCAAAAGAGCGAACTCAGAAGTGGGAACTCAAAAGGGAACTCAAAGGGAACTCAAGAGGGAACTCAAAAGGGAACTCAAAAGAGGGAACTCAAAGGGAACTCAAAAGAGGGAACTCAGAAGTGGGAACTGAAATTAGGGAACTCAAAGGGAACTCAAAAGAGAACTCAGAAGAGGGAATGCAAAAGGGAACTCAAATGGAAACACAAGAAGGAACTCAAAGGAAACTCAAAATGGAACTCAAGAGGGAACTTAAAAGGGAACTCAAAAAAGGGAACTCAAAAGGGATCTCAAGAGGGAACTTGAAAGAGGGAACTCAAAAGGGAACTCAGAAGTGGGAACTCAAAAGGGAACTCAAAGAGGGAACTCAAAAGAGGGAACTCAAAAAGGAACTCAAAAGGGAACTCAAAAGAGGGACTCGAAAGAGGGAACTCAAAAGGGAACCCAAAGGGAACTCATTTACAAAAACACAGACAGCTCATTTCTTTTGCTGTTTTATATGTACAGTGTAATCTGTGATATATAGCACCATTTATGTTAGTGCTGGACAGGTTGAGAAACCTTTGTTTATTTTGCTACTTGATTGCTTCATTTTTACTGGCAGTTTGTCGTAACTTAGAATTACTTGTAATTTACGTACAGTTTTAATATTGCAGACAAATAGCTTGTTTTCTTTTGCAACGCCTAAGTCAAACATAAAATGCTCCTCAAGAATGCCAAGTGATGATGACGTGAACTTTGTGCTTTGTACTCTCATAAAGCAAGCTGTTTAAACCAATTAGAGCACGCATTATATCAAAACTGTATGATAATAAATAATACAAATTGATAGTTATGAGGATGGTAATTACATACATGTACACTGTATGATATTTGCTGAATACTGTGATGTACTTAAGCAGTGTTCTCTGTAAGCCCCGGTGACTGGCAAAAATCGCTGTCTAGTAGCCCTTGGTGTACCGGCTACTCTTAAGATAAATAACATTTTTTTTCAAAATAAAAAATGTAAAATGAAACAATCTTAATGGTATAGGTTTTCTTTACCTTTTTAATTACCTCCCCAAGCTGAAAACAATGTAAATTTGGCTGAAAACATGAAGAAAACGAAGCAAAAATCATGTAAATGCCATGAAGGAGAAGTGAATGCAAACTACTCTCAGCTCATTAATGGTCAGCAGTTTAGACTTCATGTAAGATTACATGATGTGTATATTGCTTCATCACTCAGTACCGCCTACTACAGAACATTCTCCTTCTACTTCAAATTTTCGTGAAAACCCTGACTTAACGGGCACTGTTACTGGCATTTTTACATTTTGGGGTGAAAATGTGCTAACGATGAAATGGTTAAATGCTTTAATTTACAGAATACTCAGAAAGTCAAGAGAAGGAAATCTATTGATTTTCTGGGTCGCCCACTACCTCTCGGAACGAGTTATTTAATTGGTTCGTAAAACAATAGATAACAGGTCACAACAATGCCCCTAGCCCTGAATAACAATAGAGGTAGTGTTTACAACAGGCGAATGAAAATAGAGGTTCCAGAGAGGTAGTGCCTTACTGGATTTTCTGAAAGCAATTAAGAAGAAACTATATAGTCAGTTATGGGCAATTTTTCCATCAAACAAAGGAAAAACTTGAAAAATCAGCCTGATGTTTTCAAGTTGCAGCTATCCACACCCTGTGAAGCCAAACACACTTAATTGCAGTCTCAGAGAACTGGTTGTGAATGGGTAGTTTAAGGTGAAATTTTACCAGTATTTTTGGGTCTCATGTGATTAAAATGACTGTTCAAGGCTTTTCAGACTTATCCTAAAAAAAATAATTGTTGACAGTGTCCCTTTAGAGAAAATTATATGATAAGCACATTCTGACAACAGCCTTCTCTACCATTGCAATGTTTTTTTTTTCTCTCTCTTTTTTTAGGTACAGAATAGTAAAACTTAAACGGCCAGGTTTTAAGACGGATGGTTTAGCAATTTTGGTTGATCGCTCAATCAAGTAAGTTGACTCGTCTGTAATCTGTTTACTGGGGGTTGGTGAGATCTGTTATGGGGTTTACACTTTTCTTCCTTTTTGCCCCGGATGCAAAGGGCACAGCCCATTAAAAATTGTAACATTTTAAATGTACAGGCTGAGCTACATGGGTAATGGGCTGTTCATATAAATGACTGCATATTGTGTGTTCTGATCGAACAGATGGATTGGAGAATGGGGCTCCAAAATTCCAATACCTTTAACGTTCTTTCAAAACCAATGAAACTAATTTCACAAATGTCTCAAATCGTAATGGATGCATTCAGCTGGCATAACTTGCCACTAGTAATAGTTGTTTTGATAACATGCCCCTTGTGCGTTCTGATGTTTTCCTGTATTAGTGAATTTTCATGTGGTTCTATTTTCTTTTAGGATAACTTTATCAAATATCACATATTGTAGAACATTAACTAAATCCTATTTCATAAAACTTTTTGGCAAGTCATTACTTGAATTGATACACTTAGAGTGACATACATGCAGTGCTGTCGATATGATTTTAAATAGGTGGCTGCCCTTGTGCAGCATCGATCAGAGAGCAAATATAAGAAGCTGTAAACACCTCACCTTTGCAGAGAGGTGCATGAATTTCAGCAGGAAATTCACCTCAAAATACATGTACCTGACGGAGGTCCAACAGGTCTTTGGTCCTATTGAAAGCACCGTACTTGTACATGTACATAGCTTTGCATTTGACTGTTTAAATACAGAATAATGTCACTTATACATTCATGTTTTGCATTGGTCATGATATCAACTGGTACCTTTTCAAAGCTCATGTTGCCTGTACATGAAATGGGTGTAATAATGATGTTTTATTTGTTCTTCAGCATTTTGTCCATTAGTTCCATTCGTTTCAATGATATGAATCGCAGAGTGGCTTTACTAGTGCACCTGTTGCTGCCAGATGAACAAGAGGTACATTGAATATTTAACTCACACTGTGACTTCCTGTCCTGATTGATAATTACGATTTACTTACACGCAGATTGCCAAAACACTCTGGAATGGATCTGCATAGAATGTGCTAATAAAAGCACCCTCAGGGCATGAAATTGCACCCAATACAAGCGCCAAAAATTAAATGTGACTAAATTTTCCAGTTTACCTATCATCCTTGGGAGCTTTGAGGATATCCAAGATCCTTTGAGGATCGTCAAGGATCTTTGAAGATTTTTGACGATCTCCAAGGATCTTTTAGGATCTTTGAGGATTTTGAAACGTCCTTCAAGGATCTCCAAGAATCTTTGAGAGTCTTCAAGGCCATCTTCAGGATGCTTTTTAGGATCTTTGAGGATATTTAAGGATCTTCAAAGATTTTTTTGGATTTTCAAGGATCTTTGAGGATTTTTGAGGAACAACGATCTTTGAGGATCTTTGAAGATCTTTGAGGATCTTCAAGGTTCTTTGAGGATCTTTGAGCATCTTTAAGGATCTTGGAGGGTTAAGGATCATTGAAGATCGTTGAGGATCTCCAAGAATCTGTGAGGATCTTTGAGAATCTTTTAGGATCTTCAAAGTTCTTTGAGAACTTTCAAGGATCTTTGAGGATTATTGAGAATCTTCAAGGATCTTTGATGATCTTTTGAGAATCTTCAACGACCTTTGAGGACCGCTGAGGATTTTAAAAGAACTTGAGAGTTTTTGATGATCTTCAAGAATCTTTGTCTATCATTGGGGATCTTTGAGGATCTTCAAAACTGAAGTTGGTTGCAGATCATTCAAAACATGTATTTGAAACTCAAAACCGTGTGTCTTTATTTGAAAAAAAAAATAGGGTAAGAATTGCTTGCATCCACTCCATCTTTCCTGTGAAATTTGTGTTCAATGCATTTTGTGGGCTGTGCACAAAGTACTTTGTTGTCATTCCATATTCACAGCGTCCAAATAAATAATGAATTTGAAAAAACACGAAACAACTTTTTAAAGAAATGTTTTGGCACGACTTATGCCGTCTTCAGTTTAATGTACATTTGAAATCTAAAGGCTGTTATATACCCAAGCTATAACTACAAAAATAGATTTAATGTAAAAATACAACAACAATAGATACCAGTTGCGGCAAGACGTTACAGAGTGGCAGTTTCCGTCTGGTACCGTCAGGCACAATAACTGTACTGTATACTCACAGTGTGAGATTTAGACGTTTACCAACAGAACAAAAGATTAATATAAAAAGGTGCTGACATGCTGCACTTGAGTGTTTACATCAGGTTTTAAACTATTGATGTAAAAAGCCTCTAATAGTTTTAGACAATAAACGGTTTTAGCAGAATGTAAAATTTTAAAACAATCAGATGTGTATAAAATATGTATAATTGGCGAGACTTCTTGTCATTTTTCAACTAGGATCAAAGAGCATACTTAAACTCGATAAAAAATCTCTGATGTTTATAAACATCTTAAGAACTCTTCTAACTGCAAAACGTTATAAACATCAGATTGGTTTTAAAGTTTTTTAATCTGGACATTTTGGTGTTTTTATTTACCAGGTCATTCTTATGACAACACATTTGACATATTGTTCCAACTATATAGACCAGTTCCTGAGAATGGTAAGCACATGAAATGTAACCACATGACTGTAGAAATAATATGAAGCCACAATTTGCATGCATGTGGGCTTAAATTTTGTGGAGTATTTGTTAGCTGCTCTAAATAAGTAATTAAAATTTTTGTTGGTCAAAGTGGCATTTTTGCGTTGTTTTTGTGCCACTTATGTCCAGGATTGAATGAAAGTATTGTTTGATAAGTACTTCATGTTTGAGTGAGCTATTAGACATTTCCATATTACTCCATATTTGCCAGAATTACTACGGTGTGTTTTGGTGAACGTTTATTAACCAGGACACATTGTGATGCCTTTCATAAAGAATGTGCTTCTCATTGGCGTTTAGTCCAGGACATGTATGCCTTGCGCTGAGCACAAAATTGTATTTACTAATGGTATTTTATTTTCTGTTTCAGTCACAAATTAAGAAAGTAAAAAATGAAATTGAATCATATCAGCAAAGGTAAGCAGACTGTAATTTACTTACATGTAGCTTAATTTGAAGCAGGTTTCAGTCAACAATTTTCTTGTAAACTTAGCATGTAAAATACACTGTAACGTTTTACACTGTATGTGCTCTTGCAAGTTTTGTTCATCTGCTTGTCTGTCAGATGAATTCGTAATGCAATACTGTAAAAATTTCAAAATAAGGTCCCTCCCAAAACTAAAATAAGCCCCCGCTCCAAATTTTCCGATAGAAGCCCTCTCAAATACGTGTAAATCCAATGGCTTATTTATAAGTCGTGGCTCTTAAAGAAAGATAATATTTCTAATTGCTGTAAAGCTTGTTTTTTTTTTACTTTATTTTTTATTTTTATTTTTTGTACTTTATGTTAGTATAGCGTATGAGTAATGTTTGTTTAACGACTGTTTTGAGCCTCAAATTGTTTTATTCAGCGAGTTATACCTTTTGTTAGTCTTGTATGCTTAAAAAGTTCCATATACAGAATCCTGTCTTTCTGGAAACCCAGAGGGTTTTAAAACACAATTTTCCATCCAAAAGTAAGCCCCACCCCCTCCCCCTTCTCCCCACTACCGTATATAAGCCATCCCCGACGAAAAGCCCACCCGAATGAGACGTTGAGCAAATGTGATCCCAGGGCTAATTTTCGGAATCTTTACTGTGATATGAACATTATATTGTTTACTCATCATGTTTGTTTCTATAGAAATAACGTACAGCATGTACCCGTGGTGTTAGCTGGAGATTTTAATGGCTGCCCAGGCGATGCAGTGTACAACTATGTTGTTGAAAATGGCTTCATATCGTCGTACAAAACTGTTCATAATAAAGAACCTTGCGTGACACACAGAGTCTACAATGGTGACGAAATTCTTGTGGATTATATATTTTACAGGTGAGCTTGGTGGTAGTGTTGGGTTCTAAATGTTCAGTAGCTGCGTGGCAGGCGTCGAAAGGGGAGGGGAGGTGAGGGAGGAAAAAAGTGGGGGTGGGGGGGGGGGGGGTTGGATTCTCCCTTTAGTGTTATACCCTCGCACCCCTTCTTTCGTTGGGGTTTTCCACGCAGGCAAAATATTGGAATAATTGAACGAATATGCTTTTGTTTCTTTTTGTTTTCCTGATGAAAAACTAATAATCGAGATTTGTGTGTGTTGCTCGAAAATTTCAGGAAGGTTTGTACCGTTAAATCCGCCGGCCTGGTTTCTTGAAGTCGGATTAATCACTGTAAACTAGTCCAGAATTTGTATTTACTAGGAATTCAATTTTGTAAGTTATCAGTAAGGATATACAACCCGGGCCAACCATAATCTGACGAGAGTTACATGATGTAAGTCCCATCGACTGATTCAAACGCGTTCAAACGAGTGCGAGAGAACAACTCAAGTTAACAAATATCACGCAATGCAAGAACGAAATCCACCCTCGACTCTCATGAAAATTTGAAACTTTCTGTCTTCAATTTTATTTATTTCTATTTAGGATTTGGTTTATCACAAAATAAATTAGCGTTAAAATCTCAAAAGTGGAATGAAATTTGGGTTTAATACTGGAACGGTTATAAAATTCCCTCTTATTTTGGAGTAGTGTTACTGCGGTTTACAACAACATGCGAACTCTCAATTCAAACGTCAACCAACGTCAATCATCGCTGCCGTCAATCACCTAGGAAGTGGACCTCTCAGGAAACAGAAGTTCACTGCCTGGTGAAAAGGCCACGTCTGTCGGTTGTGATTGGTAGATTTCGATCCGTATTGTTTTTTTTTTTTTTTCAAGGTTCGTTGGCTGTCGCCATAATTGTGATTGACGGCAACAAAAGTCGCAATCGTTAGTTGGGCTTTGAACTTCACGAAACGTGCATTAAGTTTCAGAACAACCAAATCCCTGTTGACAATGAGCGAATAAAACATCTAACTCTAAACAAAGTAAGACATTTGCACTGGAACCGTAGCATGTAATTTGTTTTGTAAGGTTCGCAAACCAAGTACATCCATGAAGTTCTTTTACATCTTTTCAATGAAAACAATCCATTGAAAAGTAATATTGCTAAAATTATTTCAAAAAATGGTTAACAGCAGAACTCCTATGATGTTTTTTTTTTTTGCTTTAGAAACTCTTCTCCTTGTCACCTTGTTCCCAAACAGTCTATGGTGTTACCTGCGGAATATAGCGATGAGGTAAGATATAGTTTGTCCCTTGGCAAGTACCTTGCTATCTCATCCGTTTTTAATTACCCTAGGATATAATAACTTAAGATGGTACCTTAGTATTGCATGGCGCCATCCCTTATAACCACAACAACAACTACAACCACAACACAAAATTGACTAAAACATGCAAAGATATAGAGAACTTAGAACAATTCTTTACAGTAAAATTCGTGTGACAATCCTGGGAGATTGTGGACATTTAATTGGGGCAGTGTTCAAGGTGCAGTCGATGAGGACTTCAATTTGTTTCAATTTGTTACTTCGTGATATATCGTGAGATACATATCTAATCGTTTTGCGCGTTATTTGTACTTCACAAAGCGGAATTGGATTAAGGGCATGTTCGTCATCATAGCTATTCCCTCTTCACCCCCCCCCCCCCCCCCCCCTCCCCAGAATGTAACGGGTTACTATACATTTTTTTCACTAAGAAAAAAGGATTCCAACTGGTAAAATGTGAATGTACAAATGTAGATTAGAGTCTGTTTACAGAATACCATCATCAAATTCGTTTCCTCGCTGTGTTTCTTTTCAGGAATGGCCCAAGGAGTTTACTTTGTCAGACCACAGGATGATCATGACAGAGTTTGAACTAGAAACGCAAGAAAATAGACAGACTGATGGTCAGACAAGCGACCAGTCTGACAGGTCTGACTGCCGGACCGTCTGACAGTTAGGTGGTCTGGCAGTTGGACCATCTGTTGGACGGTCGGACAGTCAGTTATTCTAAAAGGTGGACCTTGCGACAGTTGGAAAAATTGACAATCAGACCGTTGAACAGTTGACAGTGACCCAGACAGTCCATCAGTAGGACAGATGTCATTTTCATTTGTTAAAGAAGTTTTTGCTGCTAGAGATCCGCCATTCAGTTATGTTTTTTTTTTAAATGAATGCTAATATTAATAATTTATGCCAAGTTGTGAAATTTTATTCTAATGTTTTATTCATTTGTAAATAAAGAGAGACCATTAATGTATTTTGCTCCTTATGAATTAATCATAATTAATTCACAATGTATGCACGTGTTGCCTCGGCTGAGCTCTGTTTGCTGGGACAAAATCAAAACATTCCCATTTTGGGATTTTTTTGGCCACAGGCGTGGCCGTTTATTTTCATAACAATCAACAAAACATCACACTATATATATACAAAGACATACAGTGTATTATCCCAGCAAAGGTGAGGGGAAAACCGCCATACCGTTGCTAAGTATAGCAGATATCTGGGTGTGGAAGGGGAATTTGTCTTAACTTGTTGAAGACCACTCAGCGAAAGAGAATTGCGCATGCTTGCCTCGATTCTATGTAAGAACCTGTGAAGCAAATTCCCGGATGAGAGGAAGTTCCCCCAACAGGAAGCTGAGAGATGAACATGTCAGAGGTCACATAAAATCATTTATGCCATGAAATAAGTATCGTTTCTATAAAAATCCGATGTCACAAATTGTATCTGCTTATCGCTTTGCTTTTACTTTTCTCTTTCGTCTTGTATTCTATGGTTGAAATCATGCTTCCTCACGTCTTGTAAAGGCCTTGAATTTTGACTGTCGTCTTAAAAATCCTAGTGCGTCCTTCAATTCCTGAATGATTCTCGGAAGGTTCACCATTCTTTTTTTATACAGTGTTATTTTTTAAACGAAATTTTCAATGCTCGACTATTCGTAATAGGGAAGTACGCAATTATTAAATATGTGTACTGTTAAAAAGTACACCAAATTGGTTTTACCGTTGTTGCCTACAGATTTATTATCCAAAACTTTTCTTTAGACAGACCGACAGATGTTTTTGACATCCAGAGATCAGCAATAAGGTCAACTGCAGTATTGTGTCCTGAAAAATTTTTAATGTTCTTGGATTTTGCCCGGCAAAAATATATTCTAACCACGTAATGAAACGCAAAAATCACCGCTACCACTGAAATAATCACCGCCCCAATTCATCAATAATAATGACAATAACTTTAGTTGTACTCGGTCAGGGTTCACAGTTACAAGCATGTGGTCCGAGTACAACCAAAAAATATGAGAAAACATCAAGTGATGTTAATCATGTAATTTAATTAATTTTCGGTGTATACCGCGGTTTGAACTACGATGCACAAGAAAAACAAACTTTTCAAAGGATTTTAAAGCTTTGATATTAATTTTGTGATTTTTTATTCGGCAGTTTCCGTGTGGTACATAACGCAGTGAAAAAGGAAATGAAGGAAACGTTTCTAACCCTGTTCTTGTTAGAAAATAATTGCGACAAAGATATCAATGATTTCTCCCCAACGTTTCTTTGCCGTTTTTAAACCATCTTCAAAATTTCGCAATAAACTTATCTACTCAAATCCATTAATCTGTCAAATCTGCCATTAATTTGGAACTGACAAACGAAAAAAGAAACTCACGGCTGATGAATTTAATAAGCAAAATGCACACCTTGAAATCTAGTATATTCTCTTGCGTATTCTCAAGACAATACACAAATATATAAACCATAGAAATTGCTGACAATACTGCTATCTCGCTATCTTTTGAAGCCTAAGGCATAACATTCAACCATTCTAGTATTATGCTTGGTATTGTGTCGTGTTCTTTAGCACGTGTTTTTCCTATTGGACGCGCGAAGAAATGAATAGGCCATGCAGGAGATATTTTATTGGAAAAGTAACATTGATGAAAGATTTATTCAAAAGATTTGAAAATGAGATTATTGCTATCCACATTGGAATGAAATTAATCAATGCTACTATTGTTTTACTTTAACAAAGTAAAATTGTTGAAAAGCAGCAAAGTTATTAAATTTGAGCGAAGAGGCTGCAAACAAATATATATTAACACTGAGGGAAACGCCAGGGACATATAATAAGATATGCACATGTTACGTAACGATATACTCGAATCTTTTGGCAATCTGTCACGAAACTACTAAGTGCTACCTTATCTTCTTTTTGCATCAAGATTATAGCAGCTGAATGAATGTTACAACGATATTGGTGGTTGTAAACGGCGCCTTAAATGTGCCTCTTGCCTTTACAACTACAATCAGTAACGTTTTCATTCTGGCAGCCATATGGAAAACACCAACGTTGCACACTGCTACCAACGCTCTCCTCTTCAGCTTAGCTCTGTCGGATCTTGGCGTTGGCTTGATTTCTCAGCCTTCAGGAGTTCTGCTCTCCATTCTCCTCTCGATGAACTTCCACGAGCTGGCGGATTCATGGGTAAGTCCTGTATTTCAGTTTTTTTCTGGGTCACTGGCTGCCATATCGTTGCTCACGATCACAGCGATCAGTGTCGAAAGATACCTCGCCCTTAAGTTACATCTGAGACATCAAGAGCTGGTTACGGTCAAACGAGTCGTTTACGTTCTCCTTTTGATCTGGATATGTTGCATTGTGGCTGCGTCATCGTGGCTTTGGAACGGTGCTTTATTGTTTTTCCAGGCTGCCTTCTCTGTCATCGTAGTGTGTTTGCTGATCAATATCTTCGTTTATCAAAAACTCTATCGTGTGTGCAGGGTTCACCATGCGAGAATCTGCGACCAAGCCATGTTTGAAGACGCACAATTGCATCAGAGAGCTATCGCCGAAGCTCGATTCAGGAAATCTGTCAAAACGATGTTTTTCATTTTGCTCGCCTTGATCATATGCTATTTACCGTTCTGTTGTTTTACATTAGCCATCGTCGTTATCACAGGCGGTTTAGAAAAGGATCGTGATTACGCAATGCTTTTGTCATTTTACGTTTACACCTGGACAATCGTGTTTGCCAATTCAACGGTAAACCCGCTGTTGTTATACTTCCAACTCACTGAACTTCGCTTGACCATCAAGCGTCTTTCAAAACAACTCTGTGGGTGCAGAAATAAAGGCAATGATCTGGGAACAACTACGAATGCGAGAACGCAAGTTTCGTTGCCTGCAACCCTTCGATTTTCAGGAAATCAAACAAGACAGGAAGGCACGGAGGCGCGAATCGAAGCTACGAAGGAGCGAAGGCACGAATGTACGAAGGCACGAGGGTACGAAGACACGAAGGCACGATGGCAAGAAGGCACCGAGGCACGAGGACACGAAACGAATGAACGAAATGAAGCAAATGCATAAAATGGCAACTGCGAGAGGCGTCCGCAACTGTATTAAAGTTTATTAAAAATTTTGTCGTAAACCTCATTCCAGAAACAGGTTGAAAAAGAACAGCCGAAGAGACTTTGGGATATAGTTTCTGAAGTCTGATGCCAAAAAAAAAAACAAACAAACAACAATTTGGACTGGAAACATACCCTATTTTGCAAAGTAGATTATTTGTGTAAGGGACAGAGTTTAATACTTTGAAAAGATAAGGTTCATAAACAACCCTCACTGGCATTATAAAAGCCTCTGAAACTTGTTTATCTTCCAGGTTAATATTTCTGTTTTATAAACCGGTAGTAGTAATCATGACATTTAAAATTTTAAAAATCAAGAATATTCTTGAAATTGGCATATTTTGACGCAATTTCAATAGGACAAATTGTCTCAGAGCAGGTCTCCTGTGACCTGTCCATACTAAAAAGTTGGAGTTCGTTATGCCTGCATCTCTAGCAACATTAAAGGACTCGATATTTGACATGTCAGAAAGTAGATCAGCAGTGTATTTAAAATTGCAAGATATCAAAAAACGTTTCTTTTTTATAAAATACGCTTTATTTACCCTCAATGTTTATTTCTCTGTTGTTCCATAAAATATATTTGTAAATATCTTTTGGAATAGTCGACTTCTGTTAAAGGGGCTACGTCACGGGGATTTCGCAGAATATTGGTCTAAACTGTTCTGAAATTAATGGTAAGCAACTTAACCCATGTGAAACGACGCTCAGGAAAAACTTGAAAAGTCCTTTAATTTTTCAAGTTGCAATCCATTTCCATCAAAGCCATCCGCAGCTAAAGATGCTTGTTAACGGTTTCAGTGCCCTACTATAGCAATTGTTAATAAAAATGGCCGATAAGTTTTAGGTTTCCTACGCCACAAATATGAATTTTGGCTGTTCGAAAATCTGTTAAAATTCGTAACAAAGCCTCTTTAAGTTTGACCATTATTCTAATAATTTGTGATAAAAGTTCACCGAGAGTTTTATTTGGTTCATATTGTAATTGCAGAGAAGAAACAGTAATCCCCCTTTATTCTGCAAAATATTTTTTAAGGTATGATTTCCAAAAGCTGAAATACTCTGGGTCAGCTATTCGTTTCAACCAGCTTAGTCTCAAAGCTGATACTGTCATTGTCTATTATTTTAAGGCCCCCTTGGTCAAATGGTGCAAATGTTGAACGCCGAAAACCTTGTCTTTCCCATTCCACAAAAATTGAAATATCAGTTTGTTAAATTCTTTAATGACTTCGGGTGGATTGCAAATTACTGAGATAGGATATATCATTATTGAGAGTAAAATTGTTTTAATAATGTGTTGATAACCTTGATTTCAAATGATTGTAGTTTTAATTTTTTTCGACCCGCTTGAAGTTCTTGTACATCGCATGTAATGAATATTCCTAAAAATTGAATACATGCTTTCCACTTAACTGTGTCGGGTGCTTTATGCTGCAAATTGAAACCGTTAATGTCTGAACGAAACTACACATAATGCTATGAATAATGTACATTAAAAATGTTTCTGCATACACTGATCCCTTTAATTTAAAATAACTTTTTTTTTCTGACACATGAACGAAACACATTGCGTACCAAGGAATATGATAGTACATTTCTGTGTAAATATATAACAAACGATAGAAGTACAGTATGAATAATATATATGCTACGAAAAAGAAAACAAAAGACTATGTATTTATATTCAAATTCAGAAACGCGATGAAACTAAAAGTCAAAAAACCCCGCGGAGTAAACCATTTGTAGATTTTTTCTTCCAACAATTCTTAATATCTAAACAGAAATATACCCACGCTCATGAAATACAGTTATTATTTACTTGCAATGGTGTGCTTTTTAAAGCTATAATGGCGTATAATCAAAAGGTTTTGACATTCAAGTGCCTTGGCGTACACAACTTTCAGTTGATATCGTGCAGCCCTCATATATATTGCTTTCTTTACAATTCACTCCTTTGTATTTTGTTTTAATAATTAATGAAAATAAATTTAAAAAAGCTGCCGAAAAGTCATTATGCTAAAGCTTTTCATTGTGGTCCTTTGTTAAGAACATGGGGAAAATAAATAGATAACCTCGCAACTCACCATCCAATAGCATCATATATAACTTTAGGATTTTTGCTAAGAACAACTGTTTTTACAACACAAGTTACGTTAGTTCTATTCCAACACACTTAATGAGCACAAAGATCAACTTTATTGAATTACTTTTAATCGCATTTTATTTTATTTTTTAATTTTAAATTCTACTCGGTATAAACAAGAAGATTTAATTAATAATTAATTTACATTGCCTTGGCCTAGGAAACAAAAGGTTTCTGTTGTATAGAACAACTTTAATAAACAAACTTTTAAGCTGAAACCAATTAGCAACACTATTGGTTAAGCATTTTCCTCCAGCAAAGTTGTTAGAGAAACGCCTTTGTCACGGAATAAAAGCCCTTCGGCCACATCTAGCTTCCGTTTACACAGCAAGCTGAAGCTTCAATTCAATTATTAAGGCGTTAGTTTAACGAGAATGCAGGAACATGGATGACAACGATAGGGAACACTCCCGTCTGGATCACGTACGTGACTTCTGTGCTAATACAACGGCGCATGGTCTTGCTCGAGTAGCTGTAGCTAAATCTTGGCCCGCACGATTATTTTGGATAGTAATCATCACTTTTGCATCCACAATCTGCGTCGTTCAAATAGGTCGGAGTGTTCAAGCTTATTTTGAGTATCGAACGAAGACCGATATCTTCCTTGTCAACAAAGAACAATACCGTTTTCCAGCGGTTACAATTTGCAATATTAACCCGTTCAAGCGATCAAAAATTGAAACCACACCAATCATGAATGGCCTGGTAAGTATAATTTTGTATGTATTTTACAGTCGACTCCCGATAACTCGAACCCTCGCTAACTCGAACCTCGCGCTAACTCGAACCAAAATCAATTTCCCCTGGATTTCCGTCATACATTTACTGTAATTTTACCTTCGGTAACTCGAACCCTCGATAACTCGAATCTCCCGCTAACTCGAACCAATTTTCGTTTCCCTTCAGGTCATTTTCTATATAATCTTACCCTCGATAACTCGAACCATGTCTGTCAATCCATGAAAAGTCAAAGCAAACGGTGTACTGTAGGAAAAAACACGGAATTTATTTTGAAATAAACACCTACACAAGTCAGAGCCGCCCCCGAATGCCCCTCAAAACACGAATTGTGCTCGAAATTGTGCCACGCCATTGACGTGGTACAGACGTTTTGTTTGTTGGTAGACTGGATACCGATTCTTTCAAATCGAACCTTAGAAAACTTTCCAGGATAATCGATAGTAAAAGATAAGTTGAGAAGTGTCAGGGCGTATTGAAAGTAAATCGCATGAGCTCTGTAGTAGTGGCCCGACGTTGTTCTCTTTGAAACCTGCAAAGTTCGCAGCACACCGTACTCGGACTTCTCCTGTTACGTTAATTATGATTCAAACAGTAATTTAGAAATGTATTCTTTCATTTTCACCCGGCCTCTCTTTACTCTAAAATAATTTGCTTAAACTGTACATTGTATGAACAGAAAAACAGTAGACACCGTTTTTCCCTTTTTTCCGGTCATTTGTTCTCAACTTCCGATAACTCGAACCTTTTTCAATTTCCCTTGAGGGTTCGAGTTATCGAGAGTCGACTGTAATTTTCGCTTTATAATAACACGGCAGCTTTCTTGTAGAGGTGTAAAATGTTGTTAAATTATTAGTTACAAAGAAGTCTTTTTTCTTTAGTTTTCCTTCGATATTTCTCCTGCATTGATTATGTAACAAATAATCAATGCTACACACAGTTACACTGTTTCAAGCAAAGAATGACCATATAGGGTTATTTTATATCCTATAGCAAAGTCTATTGTAGCTTTCTACATTTCTTGATACAAAACTTAAAAAAAAAACATAACAGGATAGATTTCATAACAATATAGTACTTTGCAGTCAAAATACTCAGCGCATACCATCAAATATTCTAGAATAGTTTTGAGTAACGGTTAAGGGAATGCATCATCCCTTTTCAAATTTTCAAATTTCATTTGAATATTATAATCATCAATCTGTAACCCGAATGCGACCTCATTTGAAATCTCAGTTGTCGGCAACTGTGGAACTGTACTAGAGGAATCTTCGAGTGACAGACCACGTATCTGACCTCTATGCATTCGGATTTCCTCTCGGGTAGTCATCGCCGTTCTACATTTCCACGGAACACTTGAGGTAAAATAGAAGGAGCATAAGAAGGCATAATCAGCTACAAAAAAAGCGTTTCTACTGCTTTTTTCTTTTACTGAGATATAAATCGGTCGGGATGTAACAAGATCAGAAGCTAGAAGTAAAATAAATATAAAGAAATTAAAACAAAAAGATAGGTCACTCTGCAGGTTTACCTCTCTTTGGTACGCGTGCCATTTACTCTAGAGGTAATGTTTAGGGAAAATTATTGAAAAAGACGGTAACACGCTTTAAAGTTTGTGCAGTTAAATCAAAGAAGTTACTAACACTTTTATAACAAAACTATGTAGATATGACGGTCGCAGAATTTGCGATGCATGCAAAATTTGCTTACCATCGCGGCTCCTTCCTCGATGAATTCATAAGCGATGTTGCTTATTGTTTTATTCAGGGAAATAAAACAATTACAACAACAGTTAATAAAATTTCGTTTTGTAAATTCACTCTCACTATTTGTATTGGAAAAAATCGTACTTTAAAAGTATTGGCTCACAATATATGCTTTAATAAGAGACAGTACCCCCCACCGCTTCCTTCCTCAAAAGGACACACAGGTATTATAAAATAACATTGTTCAATGTTGCAGAATAACAATTGCTTACCTACACATTACTTATATAAGATATAACGGATCAATGCTTTAGTTTCCCGTAAACTATTGAGATCACAAAATGCCAACTTATTGAACCCGGGACGATTGAAAACACCGCTAAGAACAAGCATTTAACATGGACTGCTTTGTTTATATATCCTGTGCAGAAACAAAGAATGAACGATGGAGACTTTGGTGAGTAAATATTTTTAGATCGTTTCTTTTTAACATCATCAATTCTATTTGGAGATAATTACATAGCGTATTCAAATAGGAACCTGTCTCAGACAGCCTCAGCAATTACTCGGGTTTCCGTAGAGGGGCCCGAGTCATAAAATGCAAGCGTTTTGGTCACCAAAAACGGGTGTCATGGTCCCAGGCGTTCCTTGCGTGGACCACGGAAACTGGGGATGAGAGTGCGAAAGCTTGTGTTATCATGTGCTCGCCCTTCGCAGACAAAATAATTTACAGAATGGTGAGCTTTGTGTTGTGAAGACCGTTTTGCGAAAACTTATGCCCTATACGCTACTTTGTCTCTCCGAGCTAATTTGGTGCCAAAAATGAGTTGCCGACTTCCGGCATGGCAACTCGCTCGTAGTTAGTCGAGTGTCGCCAGGTACGATAATAGTTGTCCTATTTTGAACAAAATATGCTGTTCCTCGTCAAATTAAGCCCAGAATTCTCAAGTTAACTATTAGCAGAGGCCAAACCAACTTAAGCACTGTCTTTATTTTTGTTGGCTGCGAAGAAAAACGCTGTTATCATGTCGTTTCGATAGGACAGCTCAGTTTTGACTGCCGCTCGTACTGCGGGCGCAGTCGCCGTATGCAAGGCCAAAACGCTCGATACGAAGTCCGAATGAACGCTGCCAGAGCGCCTAGTTCTTTCTGATCTGAAATGTCACAGAAATCAATATTTTTGACCTTGGAAAATACTGTGAAATACTCTATTCAGAGTCAAAAATGATAACATTCCGAATTGTGAACTCGTGTCATTAGAAGCAAAATCTATACTTCGTCTTGCAAACCCTTAGCCGCCATATTGGCGTAACAAAGTGTACACCAATATGGCGGACCCATACAAAGTTCTGTAATTTTCCAAATGTTTTTTTCTTGATCTATCTATCTTTCATGTTTCCCAACATTTACTTCCTTCGAGTGCGATAAAGTAAACCACATTTTAGAGATTACTTTCATTTGGCCTGGGCGCTTATCTCACTGTTTTTTTTTTACTTTGAATTTTTACTTAAATCTATGCCTCGGTTTTAACTGATTTTAGGTTTTGTCGCCCGTTCCGATATGATATTAAGGAATGTTCTTCTAATATTGATTTTTCCTCGTTTTGTGTTCCTTCTGACCTAACGAAGACCAGCTTTTTGGGGGAATTGAAAGGAACAATACGTTTACTATAAGATAAAACATGAACATTTGCCATTCGCCTTGTTGGCTCCTTGGCTTTAGCTTTAATATAAGTTGCCTTTCTTTTAAGGTGACTCCATAGTTATTGCAAGCGCACTTGTCCATGAAAAACTCTGCATCATTACTTTTTAGGCTAGACGCGATGGCTGTGAAACTTTGGGAAATGTTCACCAATCATTCGGTAATAATAATATGAAATTCGATTTTACTAAAGAAGAATAATTCTTAACACTTTCTTAACAAAATCGCTTCCAGTAAAAAGTTTGCTAATAGATTTTTTGCCAATTTTTTGGAATCAGCTTATATTGACTTAAAACAAGTTTCAGAAAAATCTTAGAGTATAAGAGCGTAAATATTAGGGTCATCAAACTTCAACTCTAACATTCTACTGGAAGTTTCTATAAAGGACGACGCAAGTCACGAACCCAAATTTCTGTGAGAAGCCTCTCCAACGCTTGCTGAATCATAGTGCATAGCCGATTGTTGATCGTGCGAGCCGTTAAAAAGTATCCACTAGTTCTGTAAACACAATAAAATGCTCGAAAACCTTCTCAAGCCTGGCGAAGTTGTGTTTTTTAGAACTTTTCGAATATTATACAGCCGTGTTGTGTGAAACTCCTTCTACGTGAATTTCAAGCTTCTGGTATATTTTTCCATTAATTTCTGTTGCTGTGCGGTGTTGTGAATTGGAAAATTGTCGTTGGGATAATAAGCTACTCCACGACTGAACTCAGGCGAAGCGCGTCAAAGCCTGAAAAGTTACGTTGTAACCCAAAGTTTATCATAGACAAATGCGCGCACAGTGCGCCCGTCGACCATTTTGCAACGCAGGAAAATCAAGCACAACCATTCTCGCAATTTTTCCCAATTTTTCCCAAAGTACTCATTTTCTTGAAACAAATTATTATAGTTTCAAAAATCTTTTTAGGGAAAGCTATAATTTGTCCATGGGCGCTCAAGACAAATTGAACTCAAAAGGGAACTCAAAAGCGAACTTAAGAGGAAACTCAAGACGGAACTTAAAGGGACTCAAAAGGGAAATCAAAAGGGAACTGAAAAGGGGAAGTGCTCGAACACAGAAAGAACTCAAAAGGGAACTGACCCAAGAGGGAACTCAAAAGGGAATTCGAAAGGGCACTCGAAAGAGAACTCAAAAGGGAACTCAAAAGGAAACTCAAAAGGGAACTCAAGGGGAAACTGAAAAAGCAACTAACTCAAGAGGGAACTCAAAAGGGAACTCAAAAGGAAACTCAAAATGAAACTCAAGGGGGAACTGAAACGGCAACTAACTCAAGAGGGAACTCAAAAGGGAACTCAAAATGGGACTCAAAAGGGAACTGAAATGGCAACTAACTCAAGAGGGAACTTAAGAGGGAACTCAAAAGGGAACTCAAGAGGGAACTCAAAAGAGAACTCAAGAGGGAACTCCAGAGGGAACACAAAAGGGAACTCAAAAGAGGGAACTCGAAAGAGGGAATTCAAGAGGGAACTCAAGAGGGAACTCAAGAGGGAACTCAAAAGCGAACTCAAAAAGAGGGAACTCAAAAGAGGGAACTCGAGAGAGGGAACTCAAGAGGGAACTCCAGAGGGAACTCAAAAGGGAACTCAAAAGAGGAAACTCGAAAGAGGGAACTCAAGAGGGAACTCAAAAGAGGGAACTCGAAAGAGGGAACTCAAAAGGGATCTAAAAGGGAACTCAAGAGGGAACTCAAGACGGAACTTAAAAGAGAACATAAGAGAACATAAAAAAGAGGGAACTCAAAGGGAACTCAAAAGGGAACTCAAAAGGGAACTCGAGAGGGAACTCAAGAGGGAATTCAAGAGGGAACTAAAAAGGGAACTCAAGAGGGAACTCAAAGGGAACTCGAAATGGAACTCAAAAGGGAACTCGAGAGGGAACTCGAGAGGGAATTCAAGAGGGAACTCAAGAGGGAACTCAAGAGGGAACTCAAAAGAGGGAACTCAAAAGAGGGAACTCAAAAGAGGGAACTCAAAAGAGAACTTAAAAGGGAACATAAGAGGGAATTCAAAGGGAACTCAAAAGGGAACTCGAAATGGAACTCAAGAGGGAACTCCAGAGGGAACTCCAGAGGGAACTCAAAAGGGAACTCAAAAAAGGGAACTCGAAAGAGGGAACTCAAGAGGGAACTCAAGAGGGAACTCAAAAGCGAACTCAAAAAGAGGGAACTCAAAAGCGAACTCAAAAGAGGGAACTCGAGAGAGGGAACTCAAGAGGGAACTCCAGAGGGAACTCAAAAGGGAACTCAAAAGAGGGAACTCGAAAGAGGGAACTCAAGAGGGAACTCAAAAGAGGGAACGTCGTAAGAGGGAACTGAAAAGGGAACTCAAGAGGGAACTCAAAAGGGAACTCAAGAGGGAACTCAAAAGGGAACTCGAGAGGGAACTTAAAAGAGAACATAAGAGAACATAAAAAAGAGGGAACTCAAAGGGAACGCAAAAGGGAACTCAAAAGGGAACTCGAGAGGGAACTCAAAAGGGAACTCAAGAGGGAATTCAAGAGGGAACTCAAAAGGGAACTCAAGAGGGAACTTAAAAGAGAACATAAGAGAACATAAAAAATAGGGAACTCAAAGGGAACTCAAAAGGGAACTCAAAAGGGAACTCGAGAGGGAACTCAAGGGGGAACTCAAAAGGGAACTCAAAAGGGAACTCAAAAGGGAACTCAAAAAAGGGAACTCGAAAGAGGGAACTCAAACGAGAACTTAAAAGGGAACATAAGAGGGAAATCAAAAGGGAACTGAAAAGGGGAAGTGCTCGAACACAGAAAGAACTCAAAAGGGAACTGACCCAATAGGGAACTCAAAAGGGAATTCGAAAGGGAACTCGAAAGAAAACTCAAAAGGGTACTCAAAAGGAAACTCAAAATGGAACTCAAGGGGGAACTGAAGAGGGAACTCATGAGGGAACTCAAAAGGGAACTCAAAAGGAAACTCAAAATGGAACTCAAGGGGGAACTGAAACGGCAACTAACTCAAAGGGGAACTTAAGAGGGAAGTCAAACGGAACTCAAAAGAGAACTTAAAAGGGAACATAAGAGGGAATTCAAAGGGAACTCAAAAGGGAACTCGAAATGGAACTCAAGAGGGAACTCCAGAGGGAACTCAGAAGAGAACTTAAAAGGGAACATAAGAGGGAATTCAAAGGGAACTCAAAAGGGAACTCGAAATGGAACTCAAGAGGGAACTCAAGAGGGAACTCAAAAGGGAACTCAAAAAAGGGAACTTGAAAGAGGGAACTCAAGGGGAACTCAAAAGGGAACTCAAAAGAGGGAACTCGAGAGAGGGAACTCAAAAGGGAACTCAAGAGGGAACTCAAAAGAGAACTCAAAAGAGGAAACTCGAAAGAGGGAACTCAAAAGAGAACTTAAAAGGGAACTCAAGGGGGAACTGAAACGGCAACTAACTCAAGAGGGAACTTAAGAGGGAACTCAAACGGAACTCAAAAGGGAACTCAAGAGGGAACTCCAGAGGGAACTCAAAAGGGAACTCAAAAGAGGGAACTCGAAAGAGAGAACTCGAAAGAGGGAACTCAAGAGGGAACTCAAAAGGGAACTCAAAAGAGGGAACTCAAGAGGGAACTCAAAAGGGAACTCAAAAGGGAACTCAAAAGAGGGAACTGGAGAGAGGGAACTCAAAAGGGAACTTAAAAGAGAACATAAGAGAACATAAAAAAGAGGGAACTCGAGAGGGAACTCAAGAGGGAATTCAAGAGGGAACTCAAAAGGGAACTCAAGAGGGAACACCAGAGGGAACTCAAAAGGGAACTCAAAAGAGGGAACTCGAAAGAGGGAACTCAAAAGAGAACTTAAAAGGGAACATAAGAGGGAATTCAAAGGGAACTCAAAAGAGAACTCGAAATGGAAATCAAAAGGGAACTCAAGAGGGAGCTCCAGAGGGAACTCAAAAGGGAACTCAAAAGAGGGAACTCAAAAGAGGGAACTCGAAAGAGGGAACTCAAGAGGGAACTCAAGGGGGAACTCAAAAGGGAACTCAAAAGAGGGAACTCGAGAGAGGGATCTCAGGAGGGAACTCAAGAGGGAACTCAAAAGGGAACTCAAAAGAGGGAACTCGAAAGAGGGAGCTCAAAAGAGAACTTAAAAGGGAACTCAAGAGAGAACTCAAAAGGGAACTCAAAAGGGAACTCCAGAAAGAACTCAAAAGAGGGAACTCGAAAGAGGGAACTCAAGAGGGAACTCAAAAGGGAACTCAAGAGGGAACTCAAGAGGGAACCCAAGAGGGAACTTAAGAGGGAACTCAAGAGGGAACTCAAAAGGGAACTCAAAAGAGGGAACTCGAAAGAGGGAACTCAAGAGGAAACTCAAAAGGGAACTCAAAACAGTATATAAAAGAGGGAACTCGAAAGAGGGAACTCAAAAGGGAACTCAAGAGGGAACTCAAAAGGGAACTCAAAAGAGGGAACTCGAAAGAGGGAACTCAAGACGAAACTCAAAAGGGAACTCAAGAGGGAACTCAAAACGGTATACAAAAGAGGGAACTCGAAAGAGGGAACTCAAAAGGGAACTCAAGAGGGAACTCAAAAGGGAACTCGAAATGGAAATCAAAAGGGAACTCAAGAGGAAACTCAAGAGGGAACTCAAAGGGAACTCAAAAGGGAACGCAAAAGGAACCTAAAAGGGAACTCAAAAGGGAACTCAAGGGGGAACTCAAAAGGAACTCTAGGGGAACAGAAAAGGGAACTGAAAGGAACTCAAAAGGGAGCTCAAAGGGAACTCAAGAAAGAACTCAAGAGGGAACTCAAAAGAAAACCCCAGAACACAACACACTGCCCCGACCCTTGCCAATGAACTTAAAAGGGAGCATTCAATAGGAACTCAAAAGGGAAAATGCTATGTGGAAATAAAGGATGAATGTTTGATCTATCATCTGGAAGGAAAACACGCCAGCGGATGTAAACATTAAGGCAAAGTCAGTTGTAATCCAGCTTTAAGGAGTACTAGTATTACTTTTCTTTGCAATTCCTCGGAAAATAAAGGACATACCACTTGTAACCGGACAAGGCGTTCGCTTCCTCGAATGGGCCCAATTGGCTTGTGCAGAACTTGAGATTGTAATGTTTCTAGGCAATTTTCAAAGGAAAGGTCGACTTTGGGCTGCCGAAAAAGGTTGTTGTGATCTTTTATTTTTATACAAACCGAAGCTGCTGCGTTCTCTTCTTGCTCTCTTTTGCAACCGGGAGCGATTTCGCTGTCAGAATGTAACGGCACTGAAGAAACTCTTACACCATCAACGTATTGTATCGCCAGCCAGTATGAAATTAATGGCCAATAAACCTTTCTTTTCGCCGATGAGTTCACATCTTCTGTTGCGTCTTCTTCTTGTACCTACTCGTCGTGCTGTTCTTTGTGACCTATTTTCTCCTCAACCACAACTGATGAAAAGAATGTCATGTCATTAACTTTCTTGACGGCTTCATCGCACTCGTCTTTCTTTTAACAAAATTGCAGCCACGTTTCCTCTAAACTTGTATCTTCCTGTGTACCGTAGTAGACGTTTGACAATATCAGTGAACACTTTCCTTGTATTACTGGAATAACTTTGCTGACTAAAGCACTCCGGATATCCTGTAAGAATTTGATACTGACAATAAGAAATGGGTTACAATGCTTGTTTACGAGAAAACGATGATTTACCTCCCTCTTGAGCCAAGCCATATGGAAAAAAGCCGACATTTTGTTTATGTGCGCGCGTTAATCACGCAGTGACGATGCACAATGCAATACTAAGGAATCACCCATTCTCGTCCCCAGCGCCCGCGCCCTTGTTTGTATGCTATCATTGTCATTACGCCATCTTTAAATGCTGGACATGGCAAGTATTAATGATTAAGCTCCTAAATCCGAATATCCCTTCAATTTTGCCGCAATGTCAAACCTTCATACTATGCAAAGGAATGAACCTGTTCTTTATAACGCAAGGAGAACGATCTTGTAGTGTTATCGAAAACGATACCTGATGCTTTCACAGCCATTTCGTTAAAATGGTGTAAAATATTTGTTCAACAGAAAATGTAAAAGAAGCAATAAAGAACAACGCGCTCGCTAATATCACAGTCAGTTACAGCGATAATGCCAAGGACATTGGACACCAGGGAGAAGAGCTGATCGTGGAGTGTATGTTTCCTGGAAACCACCAACATCTCTCTTGCTCCCATAGGTAAGTAATAACGGCTCAGCTGAGAAATTTTAAAATATTCTTTGAGAATTAAACAAAAGCTTTGTTAGTATTAGAAACAAATCAAAAGTCAGTGCCCTTATGGAACGAAATATAACGTATTTAAGCTGAAGTGAAATATTTAAAACCGTCGTAGTTATGTTCGCAAAGTAGTTTGGAAACAAAAAACCCTGATAAACATTAAAGCTTGAACGGGATTTCAACCCATGGTCTCGGCCATATCTTTGCCAACCGAGCTATCAGGCCATCTGGGAGCTGGTCATTTTGGGAGCTCGTAATATGCCCGCAGAAGATGAAGATACGAAAGTGAATATATGAAATACATTGTATATTTGGACTGCTGATGAAAGATTTTTAAAATAATGTGAAAGATCATGGCAGTTATGTTCGCAACTTTTTTTTGCGAACATAATTTATTCATTTTCCTGTATTTTTTTTACTTAGAAGTCATTGAGTTTGATTTAGAACTTTGTAACTGGGAATTCTTGGGCAAAAAATCCTCGTAAAGGTCTCCCTCAATTTCAGCGGTGCAATTGGGCAGTCTATCGCACTTTCGTTTCTGCTCAAATCATTCATTTCTTGCGTGCGTTTCAATCAACAGTTATTTAAAACGATCATGCGAGCTGCACCTTTTATTGGCGAACAAAATTAACCAGCGAGAATCTCAGTCGTTGCCAAAGCACCCCTTTGTGTTTACTTTCAGAAATTTTTCTCATTACTTTGACATGCTGTATGGAAACTGTTTCACATACAATGGCTCCAAGGCAAGCGTAACTGAACCTGGTCATAGACAAGGTATGTTACAACAAAACCTTAACAGGTAGATTTTATGAACGAAACGTCATGTTGCGAGAATCCCATTTCAGCCAGCGCAGTTTGTTTTGTGAACTTGTTTCATCGTTCATTCAATAGCAGTTTCAATAGCTATAATACTAGATCTAAGCATAATATAACGAAATCTTCTGTTTATAGAAATGGGGGCATTACACTACTCTAAATTCTGTTGCAGATGAAGGGAACACCTTTTATACATTCCTCCAAACGAAGCAGCCACCATAGCTGCATTCAAGAGTGCCTTTTTAATCTGTAGCTTTATTTAGCTTGCAATTAGTACGAAGGAAGGAAGGAAGGCGCGGCGGCCTAATGATTAGTGCGCTGGACTCCGAATCGAGCGATCCGGGTTCGACCCTGGGCCCCGTGTCAATACGTTGTTTTCTTTTTTAGTCAAGTCACCTGTCTCTCAAAGTGGCTTTGTCCACCAGACCCAGTTGTTCAAAGGGTGGATAGTGATATGCAACGGATAAATCACTATCCAGCGGATAGCGTATACTTTACCTTTCCCCTTTACCTACCGATAGTATGTCTTTAGAATGAAATAATTCTTGCTTATCTCCTTACTTTATTTGTTGTTGGGAATCAATTAATCAACCAACCAACCAACCAACCAACCAAGCAATTATCAATCAATCAATCAATCAATCAATCAATCAATCAATCAATCAATCAATCAATCAATCAATCAATCAATCAATCAATCAATCAATCAATCAATCAATCAATCAAACAATCATCAATGAAGCAATCAATCAATTTATTTAAGTCACAACGTGGGATGAGGTTCGAGCCAGAGGCTCATGTAAAAAGTTCATGACAATAAGGACCTGCAAAATGTTCCTGTAACATGCCCCTGTAACTTGTCCCTGGAGCATTACCCTGCAACGTGACCCTACGTAAACACAGAGGCTCTCTCGTTGCTTATTATTCTAAGAAGAATGCAGGACAGAACTCTTTATAAGAAACGAGAGAGTCTGCGGGTAGACTTGCGTATATTTCTCTTTCAGGGTTTAAACTGCTGTTATTTATCGATCTCGATGAGTACACAGCAGCTCTTGCTGACAGTGTTGGTGCACTCGTCGCGATTCATTCGCCCTACGTTGAGCCTGAAATTGACGAAAACAGCATATTTGTTGCACCAGGCTCAGCGGTCTTCGTGTCGATGCTTGTGGTATGTTTATAATATAATGATTACGCTTATTAAAAATGACATAGAGTGTTACTACCAGCCCACCCT
The DNA here is from genome assembly GCA_963693305.1 of Meandrina meandrites. Classification (NCBI taxonomy): domain Eukaryota; kingdom Metazoa; phylum Cnidaria; class Anthozoa; order Scleractinia; family Meandrinidae; genus Meandrina; species Meandrina meandrites. Next base: position 43,470,425 of record OY855904.1, read on the forward strand.
AACCAACCAGCCGCTCCAACCAAACAACCAACCAACCCACAAAACAAAGAAACAAACAAACAACCGATGGACCGACCCTCTGTCTGTCTGTCTCTTGATTTCAAGATAAGACAGGTGCAAATCATTTTGAGTCTTACTCACAAATAAAACTACTTAATGGTTTAACTTCTAACCAGTGCCCTGTACTTAAGCGAAAAGAGGGCTTAACTTGTGTTGCAAAAAATCATTGGACCGGCTTATGGCTCTGGCTCTCGCCCAGTACTCAGCAATTTTTATTAGAAAGATTAAGCATGACGATAACCAAAATTCCACTTCTGCCCTCTACTGTTAGGCGTTTGTACGCTGAAATTGGCACGTCTATGCTTGTCGTTAATGTGCGATTCTTTTCCTATTTTTCTGAAGGATTTATTTTATAACTCGATAAAAAAAGTAAGAAATCGAAAGGCAAGCTCACGTTTACTAAAAGCTAATTACTGACTTCAAGTTGTTTCTTTCTGTAGGAAAATGTAACTCTTAAGGGTTACCCCTATAACGCAGGGAACTGTAGTAAGAATATCAGCTACTCTCAAACGGTAAGAATTTTCATTATAATAAGACTGCGAACTTTCGAATTGAGAATTTGATTGAATAATACCAGTATTGACTGCGCTCTAGATTTTTCCATATAGACTGATCTAGCTGATTAATTGGCAGTAAGAAGGCTATAAGCAACCAATAATAATAATGATATTATTTTGTGCTGAATGTAAGAGCTAAATAATAACTTGGTGGGAAAAAAATGTCAAGAGGAGAAGCAAACTTTGGCAAATTTACGTTCAGCTCACGCACGCAGTCAAATCACCAACTGAAGACAAAATTGCGACGTATTTGCAAGGCGAAGAAGTAAAAAAAGTCAACAGCTCGAGAAATGCTTGTAAGAATATTTAGTCACGAGCGAGGCTGGAAGAAATTGAAAGTTGACTGTAATCTCGACCTTCTGCTGTCCACCTTTTTCATGGTCGATGACTAGCAAAATTTCATTGATTACGACCCGGCTACGTTAGGCGAGCTTATTCGGACTGTATGGCAAAATCTTGCCGTCGATCGTGAGTACAGTCATAAAGCTATCACTGCGTTCAGTCCTCCTGCTCGGTTTATAAGAAGTAGTTATTACTAGCTATTCTCATCTTTATTATTAAAGATCATGAAAAGATCATCTTTATTATTTACTACACAAGCTAGTTATTTTATTATGTTATTGAAAAAGTAGCTTCGTACAATTTCGTGTATGTCAGACTTCTTCAATTTGATACTTTTTTGCTCCCTCCTGTTCTAGAGGTGCCTCAGAAACTGCCTTGCAGATGAAATGATAACAAAATGCGGTTGTGTACCAGTTGTCATGCGCCAACTACCCATATGTGATTCTTTTAATGACCAACAAGGTAATACTAACGACTTCCGCAACGTATGACAAGTACCGCTGTATTGTATTAAATTATTATTTTATTGTATTATTAAATTTATACGCACTGAATACAAACATAATTGCGGGTATAAGCAGAAGTCCATAACTAGAAGTCTACATCTGGTATTGGGGCGCGTGCTATGTCTTTCGCGTGTAGGCTATTTTTAGAAACTGATGTCTCGCGAGAAAATGACGTAACCCACTATTTCGACACGATTGGAGTTCTAAGTTGCGGCCGAAAATTTTGGAAAGTGGCAGGTGAAATAGATCAAATCACATCAAAACACTTGACAGGCCATTCTCTTTAATTCTCACATTTCGACAGAAGTAGTATCGTAGATAGTGATTTTAAACGTCTGTTCAGTGGCATTTGAAGGCGAGTGAAAAAACAACCCGTCGCCGGGTTTCCGTAGACAAACTCACAAAACAAATAGGTCGACTTTTTATAATTTACGAGAGAATTTATGAACAGAAGTTCCCCAAACTTTTAGTAGTTAAGTGTGTCTTTATTTTGTACAGCATATCCTCGTGTTAAAATACTGTCAAACAACATACACAACACAATAGATGCACACTGCGAAGTGCTCGAGAAGCACAACTTGAATTAAGCTTTTGACGGATGTGAATGAAATCATCATTGTTCGATGAATTAAACTCGTATTTCTATTCATATTAAAACAAGTACATTACCTTAGTCAGTCTTTTGTTTTCATGCCGTCCTTATAATTCCAAAAACATGCGAAACTCGCCAAACTTGTCCACGGTTTTGTTTTTCAAAATAGCAACGAACCTGTGCCAAAATGCACTTGCTCTCTTAATGCCTGTCTTCATCTTGAGAGTACCATTAATCTTTAGTGTCTTCGCATTTTGAATTTGACTCGGAATTAGTCTATCTTGCCCGCTGCCATTTCGTATTCTGACTCCAAAACACTGAGGTCCTCTCGCTTATTTGGATGCTCCGAATTTTTACAACTTCGATGCTATCGTCATCGATGAAAGATGGCCTGATGATTCTTGTCCGGACGATTTAATCCTCACAAAACGGAAATTACGATGACCAACAAACAGAAATTTCGTAATGCCGTTCGCTCGAGTTCACTCGTCCTCTGCAGTTCTGCTTTTCTTCAAAAATTTGTTCAACCAATCAAAGGCGCGAATTAAAAAATACTTCAATGTGATTGGCTACTTGTTCGCGGCAAAGCTGTTCTAAAAATAGCCTACACGCGAGGAACGCGAGGTACACGCGAAAGACATATCTCAAAGCCTATTACCAGAGATGTAGACTTCTAGTTATGGACTTCTGGTATAAGTGAATTTCCTAGTTCACATGGTCTTCGTCTTTGCTGTAGAGATTACCGAAGTATTTCCTTGGGGTGCCCCAGAGCAGGTTTTGTAGTAGAACACGTTGTGCTTTCTAGGGCGGGCATAGGCAGTAATTTTGACCAATGTCAGCGCAAATTGCATAAATTCTCCCAGCTATTGGTATATATCATCGTAAACAGGACAATTTACGGCCTAACTTGATATTCCAGGAAGGTTTAAAAGAACTATTCGCGAACTGATCGGGCTCAAATTAGGCCAGATTATAGTTCAAAGACTGTTCTTTCGAGGACGGGGAGCTCCTGCTAAAGCGAGTAGGGGAAAGATATTTTTTTTTGGCTACAATCCAGAGGCGGTACCCGATTGTTGGATGTGGAAGTTGCACGCCTTGTGTAAATATTAGTATTCTATACACGAGTCAAAACTCATAGAACTGCTCTCGCACGCTTCCAATCGACAAAAAAAAAACTGCATAAAAAATAGACATTGCGAAAATGTTTGTAATTCATTTTATTGCAAATGGACAGCAGTAAAAACCAATTTTAGGAAGCTTAAATATTAGCGAGAAAATTTGAATATTTGTATGGGGCGTGCTGTGAAATCACAAATATAGGGTGGTAAGTCTGTGGTAACAGGCATCATTTTATAGTCAGGGTACTCAACTGTGGACAGCTGGCTAATCGATATAAATAAATGACGTTCGATTAAATATGGTATGAGGTAAAGGTTACATTCAACTGTTATTATTATCCTAATTAAAAAACATGAACACATTATCTTTGTAGCCCAGTGCTTGGAGGCCAATCACAAACAAGAATTCGGAAATTGTCCTTGCGACCCTCCTTGCCAGTAAGTGTAGGTTCATTGAATGATATCATTTCAAGCCACTTAAAGGGACACAGTCAGCTGGAGCACATGTGCATTAGATGCCGTTTCCTATGTAATTTGCATATCACACTTCATCACAAGGCGCGCGAGCGAAAAACGAAAACTGAGAAGCACGTCAACAAACCTTGTCGAATCAAAGTATTTGCGAGCCAAAGTAGTGGTTATATACATGTCATATTATTAAAACACTGATTTTATTGATACCATGAAGAAATTACCGATGGACCTGTCCAGAGAAAGTTAAACGTCAACCAATACCTCCGAAGTCTAAGAATAGGTATGATGCGTGAAAGTATATATCGTCGCCTTGGCCTAGATTATTTTTATTTCGCCGAGTTTGAATTTGCTCGTGTAGTTGAAATTACTCAAATTCAAAATTCAAAATGCAGGCATTGAAACTTGACTGAGTTGTAATGTGAATTTGAAAATGGACTACACTGGACTAAACTGGACTACACTGGACTACACTTGACTACACTGGACTAAACTGGACTACACTGGACAAAACTGGACCACACTGGACTAAACTGGACTACACTGGACTACACTGGACTACACTGGACTACACTGGACTACACTGGACTAAACTGGACTAAATTGGACTACATTTGACTACTCTGGACTACATTTCAGTGTACTTGACGTCACTTGACTACATTACACTACACTGGTGAACACTAATGTTGACTATATTAGACTACACTGGACTACACTGGACTACACTGGGCTACACTTGGCTACACTGGACTACACTGGACTACACTGGAATACATTGGACTACACTGGACTAAACTGGACTACACTGGACTAAACTGCGCTACTTTGTATTACACTGGACTACACTGGACTAAACTGGACTACACTGGACTACACTGGACTAAACTGGACTTCACTGAACTACACTTGACTACACTGGACTACACTGGACTAAACTGGCATACACTGGACTACACTGGACTACACTTGACCACACTGGAATACAATGGACTACACTGGGCTAAACTGGACTACACTTGACTAAACTGGACTACACTGGACTACACTTGACTACACTGGACTAAACTGGACTACACTGGACTAAACTCGACTACACTGGACTACACTGGACTACACTGGAATACAATGGACTACACTGGACTAAACTTGACTACTCTGTACTACACTGGACTACACTGGACTAAATTGGACTACATTTGACTACTCTGGACTACATTTCAGTGTACTTGACGTCACTGGACTACATTAGACTACAGTGGTGAATACCAAAGTTGACTATATTAGACTACACTGGACTACACTCGACTACAATGGACTACGCTGAACTAATAATAAAACCAATGTTTGCTGATTCTAAACCTCTCTCGTTATCTAAGGAATTTGCAGCTGTTGTTTTCGTTTGCTCAGCACATTCGGGTTCTTTTTTGCATTATTTTTGTTTGAATTGGTATGTTTTATTGTCTTCAAAATTATACAAACAAGGTAGAGGATAACCAAAGCAAAAGAGAACTATTTTCGTGTCGAACACTAAAATAATGCTATTTTTAACAGAGCCATTTACCCTTTGATAGAAGCTATTACAATTTATAAGCGATGTTTATAATGTCATTCTAAACGTTGTGGTGATGGGTGCCTAAACCTGCTTATTATTATGTAAGAGTGTTTTACATGCCCTACAATGTGGGCTGAGCTGGCATACCAGGATCTAATTTAAGAACAATTCATCTAAGAAAAAGGAAGCGTTAAGATATACAGCAACGACATTCACGTTCCCCCCCCCCCCCCTCCCCCGCCCCTTCCCTTAACAGGGCCCTCGCGGATTAAGGCTGGGGACTTGTTTACCTTTTTCCTTGATTTGGAGCTCTTCTTACACAAAAAGTCAAGCTAAAACATTTTCGATTCGTTGAGAGTTTAGCTACTTGTCGAAGAAACCGGTAAGAACACTGCACTATATATTATTGAAGAATTGAAGTAGCTCGTAACTGTATTTTTGTTTTGTTGTTGTCTTCATCTGAGCTCCAAACCGAGCAGCTAAGTTCGAATCATTTACGAAGGCTCTCTCCACACGGACCTTTCGCCAGGTCGAGGAGCGCGATTTTCCAAATATATATAATGGTGATTTGATGTCCAATGTTTTTGGTTAATTTCTCTCCTTGTTTTAGCCTGCAGAACAGGCGGTTTATATTTAGTTAGTTTGCGGGTCATGCGAAGCGCGAGGGCGAGCGCGAAGTGAATAAAAGTGGGTCCGCAATGCGTACATATGTGGACTTTCATTTGCTTTTGATAACAAATGAGTAGATGAGCCAATGTTAGACCTTTTTAAAGACGTTTGCTTCTCGTTTCCGGTTTTGCAATAGACCCCGGCGCTCTAGCCCTTCGCGCTCTGTGAGCTCAACTTGTTGGCAAGTCTAAGTATCAGTCAAATATGAGTTGACAGTCACTTGAAACTCGAGATGATAAAAAACTTATCAATCAACTTTTCTTATGATCATGAAAGAAAAACTAGTTTTTCGTTTTGAGAACACACCTTGCAATTTACCCTGAAGATTGCCTTAAACATTGAAATGCAGTCCAATTTAAATTGTGCCAGAGAAGCGGAAGGGGGGGGGGGGGGGGGGGGGGTTACTAGAAATCGACAAATAAGATCTTTAAATTGAAATAAGAACAATAGAATTAGTTATTAAGAACAAAAACAAAATCTTACCACTAGAAATCGGGGATACTAATTTCAGTCCATTCATAAATAAATATTTCGCGGAGTATGTAGACTGTCTTCGTTTGCGTGACATTTCATCTGAACGCTTGTGTAAACAACAGCTGAACTCATTAATTAACTCATTTTCTTTGAATGCGTTGTTTTTATATATCAATTTTCCGTAATGGCTTTTATCGCCTTTCAACAAGATTTCACTAATAATTTCTTGATGCAAGATGGCAGATAAATACTTTTTTCAACCTAAAATTATCATCATTCTTGAATTACTTTTCGAGTGGAGTCGGCGAGTTGCGAACGACACGTTTTATAATTATCGGTAATTTAGGGTTGTTAGTAATCCACGGAACGACGGAACACGGAACGGCGGAACGACGGAACGAGAAACAGCGGAACGGGATTTTTTTTCTGTTTTTTTTCTGTTTTTTTTTTTTTTTAACAAAAAAACAACAAACAAACAAACAGTAAATATATCTCACAAAATAAAGGGCATGCATATATTCTTTGTCCTTCGATGGGTCGATTTTGTCCCAGGATTACGAGTTAAGGATTTAAGAAAAGTTAATTGGTAAAGAATTCGTATTTGGCGCGATTTACTACCTTTTCCCGCCTGTTTGCGTGATTTCCCCGGCGCAATTATTCGCGGGCTCACTTTCTCACGAGGCCATCAAAATGGAAGAAATACCGGTAGATCTTTTGAACAATTTGGCACTTTCGTTGCCGAAACTGGAATTTCGTTACCTGATTTACGCGCTTTCTGATACCACATGGAAAGCAACGGTTCTTGTCCGATCGCTGAAGTTAAGCCCTGTTGGGCGGGGTTAGTACTTGGATGGGTGACCAACTGAAAATACCCCTTGTTGTGGGCATTTCATTTCTCTTCCTTTTTTTTCTTACGAAATAAGTAACTTTTCAGGCCCTTCTATTTTTTTTTTGTCAACGGCTTTTTTGACTTGCTTCGACTTTGTACGTTTCATTGTCTCGATTGGGGCAAGGCCATCCCCTTTTTTTTCTCTGTTTAGCGTCGTCCGACCGACCCAGATTTTCGCGTTTTCAAAAAAAAAAAATTATGTAGAAGGCAATGACACATTATTTCAAACAACTGTCACTTTAATCCGAAACATAGGCAATTTTTTGCCATACAGTTTTGGTCGTTCATCCTTTTTGCGCTGTTCTCGCTTGAATTTAACCACGACGTCGATTTTTCCTTCTTCCATTGCCGCCATGTTGACTTTATAACCACGTCTTGTTGTTTCCAGGCTCCACGGATATTACGATGAGATACCGGGCCTCCTAGTTCCAGACTCCTTTTCCAATTTTTTTTTTGTTTCTTTTTTTTTTCTTTTCCAACCGACTGACCCAAAATCAGAAAACGCATTCGACAGTAAACGAAAAAAAAAGGGATGGCCCAAGCAAGTCCGAAGGGCAGTCACGCTTCTCGAAATCCTCACTCGAAATAAACTCGACAACTTGGCTCTAGATCGACCTCGAAGGATAAAGAATATATGCATGCCCTTTATTATGTGAGATATATTTACTGTTTGTTTGTTGTTGTTTTTTTATATATATAAAAAAAAAAAAAAAACAGAAAAAAAATCCCGTTCCGCTGTTTCTCGTTCCGTCGTTCCGCCGTTCCGTGTTCCGTCGTTCCGTGGATTACTAACAACCGTAATTTAGTTTACCGCACGGTTTCAATACACACATTTTTCGGTTCCAAATAAGTTTTATGCGATTCACACTTACTTTTTACCAGCAGTTTTGAATTCGACATCAGTCAGATTGCGTTATTCAAATTAAAATTGAGAGAAATCCAAGACAATAATGAATGCGGGAAAGCCCCGGGAAAACAACTTGACTAGTGAACTTGTTTTGTTTTGTTTTGACTCGTTGTGTATCCATTCTACCGTTCTAAAGATTCTGTGTGGCAAAGCTGAAACAAAACAACAAATATCCAGATATTTGCTAAATAATGCTAATCAACTATTTTCAATTGTATGCGAATCAAGCGAATACAGCAACTGAGGTCCAGTCGAACACAAATAGCGCGCGAAAAGTGTGAAAAATAGCGTTACCTTTGCCCGCAGTTCAGTCGACCGCCATGCAAATATAAAGATTAATGAAAGTCGAGTATTTAGCATGCGTGATGCTTTCTTTGTGGCGTCTCGTGGGCAGTTCATTTCCCGGGTTCACGTCCAACTTAACATAAACTCCCTCCAAAACTTCGGATTTTCCGAACACCCTCGAAAGCTTCCGAAAGCGCTGACACGAGTTATCACGGAAATTGACGTCCCAATCGGGAAAACTGCACGATCGCAATATGTGGATTTTCACGCTTCGTGTGAAGGTCCACATAAAAATAAACCGCCTGTAACCACACCATTGCTTTTGCTCTTCCGCCCACTTTCTTTGATTGACATGAAAGACTGAGAAAGGACCAATCTCAGAACACTTTAATTTATTCGCGCGTAAACAGTTCTCAAGTAACAGTGCCGTGTCATAAGTCAGTCGTGTTTGTTTTCGTAGTGTGCGAAATGATGTGCAGTTCCTACGAAACTTAACCAAAGGGGATCGAATCCTGTCAATTCCGTTTCCAGATTTTGCAGTGCTTTCTTTCCTTTGGGTTAAAGACTATCTGAACAGATTTGCGTGTGGTAGATATGCAGTAAATCTACATTGACTCTTGTCGTGCAATTATGTCACACAACTGACGAACAATGATTGAAAAAACCTAAATATCGAACTCAAAAGAAATAAAGCTCGATCAAATTGATGCAATGTCTCTCTGAAACAAGGTTTTAGCTTTCTCAAAATAAAGCTACGCAATCTCTTGCTGAACTGGACAAAACCAAATATGTCACAGTTGCAAAGCTATAAACAGCCGGGCCCGGTGCTACAAATATCAACATCTTAACGGATAATCTAAGTCCCTGTCCTTCCAGAACGAACATCTTGACAGGTTATAAGATATCTTGCAAATATGAATTGGCCATGGTAAATCGCAATAGTCGCAAAAGTATATGAAAAAATCTCCTAGCATGAAACTGTGCAGACCTTTGACAGCTGCACATTTGCTGTGCGGTAATCTTACCGCTCTACTCGCGATAAAACGCACCTCAATAATACAACCAATCACCAAAAACCGTTCATTAGGCGAACGGTTGGAATTGCATAAACAATGGTGTGGTTTCAGGCGGTTTATTTTTCACTTCACGTTTCTCACCTTTCCTTTTCATGTTCTTTTGGAGACGCCATCCATACTGGTTTTAACTAAATACGATAAAATAATATCATAGGATGAGCAAAAACACACTCAGAAACAGGTTTTCAGGAAAGGATGGAAAATCGAGTGAAACACTGGGACGATCATGAAGTGGATTTCAAGATGTACTCGACGCGTATCTTTGATTTCAGATTGAGGTAAACTCTTTTCAAAGTGAGAAAAACTAGATCAGCGCGATCCCAATGCTGACTGTGTCCCTTTGAACTTTCAATGGGGGAATTGATTAATTAAATATTTCACTTTACTGCAGTTAAAGTGAACAGTAAGACAAAAACCGCACTGAATACATACAATTAAACGAAAAAAAGGAGCAAAGGTAGGATCATGTTTCCAGTAGGAAGTATTGTTTGACATGGCGGTCGATGTATCGGCTGACAGTCTGTGGACACGTCGGCTGACAGTCGATAGTCGGTAGATATATCGGTTGATTATCAGCCGAGCTGGGACCGACTATTGGCCGAGTGTTGGCTGACTTGCGGGTGAGTGTCGACCGGTTATGGGCCGACTGTCCACCAACTCTTGATTGTCGGTTGTCTCCGCTGCCCTCAAAGAGAGCCTGCCCGCTGGCATGATAGTCGGCTGATAGTTGACTGACACTAGGTCGATAGTTAGTTGACTTCGATCGGCCGACTCTCGATCGATGACTTACATTACAGTGACGCAATTTACTGCAAGTTCTATATAATGCAGACACCGGGCTCGTCGCTTCTCCTGCGAAATTCAAAATAACCCAAGTGCAGTTTTGAGTAGTATAAGAAGGGTGATTCTGCCCCATGTGGTGGTGGTGGAGGTGACGTCACAATACCGGGGAGGGTCAGGAGGTATGACGTCACAATACCCCCGGGGTTGACATCATCAAAAATGATGACATCATCATCTAAAAATAGTATACGCCTCCACAATTACCGGTTTGGGTGGTTGAATCTCGTCATAGTTCTAAAAATAGAAAAAATAACATCATCGAGGCGTAAGGGTGTTGGGGCGCAGGGAGTTAGTGACGTCACAATAGCCCAGGGATTAAGGTCATCAAGAATAATGACATCAAAATCTAAAAATAGAATAGGGATATCATTGGGGTGGTTTACATTATCATAATCGGTGACATCATAGTTCAAAAATAGAATAGGGGCAAGATTTTTTAGAACATGAAAGTGGAATCGCCAGCTAAACAGCAGTCGACTGTGGATGAAGTCGAAATAAGTTGAACATGAGAAGACGAGTGTGTCGTGATTGTCCAGTCCCTAACTGCGGGGCCAGGTATCTTGTGAAGTTGTCCAATCATTTGACAGATGTACATGAACTAGACCACTACCAACGAAGGAAATGGTTACAGGAAGCAAAGTTACAGCCAAAAGTTAAAATCATGATCTATGACGACGAACACAGCAAAGGTTCAGGAAAGAAGCGTTGGCTTAGCGCAAATATTAAACATGAGAATCAGGACGAAAAGATCGTTTGTGAAAATCACACTCAGAGAAGAGGTTTTTACAAGAAGACCAAACGGAAAGGACACTTATCCAAGAAAAGGAAACTATGAAAATGAAGGACTTTGCCGGGACACTAGGGACTTTCCCGGGACAATAGGGACATTCCGAGGACAATAAGGACTTTCAAAGGATAAAAAGGACCAACGGGCCATTTTGGTAATTTTTATCAATGTCGGTAATAAATCGATAATAAACTGACGCGCGTGGAACACACGAGAGAATTACGCGCGAGATAACAAAACGAAAAGCTCGCCTATTTAAATTGGGTTTAAAGAATGAAAGAAAAAATAAAACGAATAAAATTGATGTTTAAAAAAGTCATTAAGGGCATGTATTATGTATATAATGGAAAAGTAACGTTGTGCATGATACTCCCTGTATATATTTTAATTTACACGCCATTAAAACCAGTACAAAACAGAATTTTGCATTTAAAATAAGATTCTGTATATTGCGGACATTGTACAAGAATAATAAGCAGATTAACCATAACAATGGCGAAGCTTTCTCATTAACCTCGTTCAATGTCTGCAGGTTGGATTGCCGCGGCAATCCTTTGCACATTGAACGCGAAATCATGTCTTTGTAATGGAATCATTCCTGTGTTGTAATATATACAAGGAATGCATGTTCTATTCACTGCGATTTCAGGGTCTTCTTCTGCAAAACTACGGGAGAAGGAAAAATATATGCAGTTTCAATAACTATATGGATCAAAGTTAATTGAATTGCTTATATGAACAATAACCCCGCCTCAACCAATACCTATAAGAGGAGTGCGCTGCTGCTTCTTGTAGTTCAGTCTGTTCTTAGAGCTCACACAGCACAGATCAAAATGTGGTGTAACAACCAATTCTTTCAGCAAGGTTATGGTGAAATCCTATACGATAGCGAAGATAGCGAGAGCTCCCAAGAAAGTGAACACTCATCTCAAAGCTCTACATCTAGCGAAGAAATGGAATCTTCTCAAGAAGAAGAGGCTAGTATAGATCCTTGGTCACGAATTCAAGATGAAGTTACGAGTCGCCACGAAACCCAACTCGAAGCCATGATAAATGAGTATGAACAACATGGAGATTCGTCTGAAGTGGCCCGTGTTAAAGCTGAAAATGCTCTACTTCCAGTATATAGGAAAGAGCTTAGAAACGTACTTTTGGAGTATTTACAGTGGATGCATGCCATGAAGAACGATTCGACCTTTCGTAAAGTGATGGAGACCAAAAATGAATTGAAAGATACAGAAGGATATGATTGGCTCGAATCGACAGAGCTTGCAATCGATAAGCGAAAATTCTTACTCAATCGATTGTTTGTCAAACAACCCGTTCCCGAAAACTAAGCGAACTCTGTTTGTGTACTGTTCTTATAACACATTTAATCGCTGCTTTGTTATCAATAAATGTATTTAGCTAGAAGAGACCAGCTGTTTATTTCTTCTCGTGTAGTAGTGTTGAGCAGGTTTCAATTTAAAATCCTCTAATATTACGGGACGCTTTTCAACGATATTTTTCATCGGGTAAAGGCAAGACGCAATTTATAGTCTACCGTTTAAACATTGCAAAGAATGGAATTAATTCATAAAGGTCGTAAAGATGGCCTCGTTCTTTTGGTATTAGATTAAGAAGCTTCCTGTAAGATACTTTTACTTACTTTACCTCGTTTACTTTATAGACATTCAATTAGCTTTTCTAGAGCTAGAGGTTTCGCCCAAGGGTTATTTTCGAAGCAAAAAAATTCACACTCCAGATAAAAACCTCACAGCAGTTTATTTTCGCTTTTTACTGATTAAAGAAAATTTTCTTACTGTCGCCGAAAGAGCAAATAAGTCGTTAAAAGTTTTCCAATTTTCAACGTTTATGTTAATACAAGATCGTCATCTTCAAGAAATTCATTCAGTTGAATGCCGAGCAATGACAACAAATAAATCGTTTTAACAAACGGCAGCCGAGGAATTCGTAGATTTGCAATAGCGCCTAGAAGCTGATCAGTTCATTTCCACTTCATTTTTAAAACAACCTATCTTTTCATACCTTTAAAGGGTTCCTGCGTTCCCGTTTTCCCGTCGAATTCCACATCAGCAAATTCCACAGTACCTCTCGCTCGTACAAATACATTTTCGCCGCTTTGGAGCACTGTCCTGGTCAATGTCGGTAATCCATATGTGGTAAAGGTAAAAACTGGGTGTTTCGTTGAAAAGCAACCATTCAAAGTAAGACATTTTAACTAATTTCCTTCATCATTGTGATAAAAAAGATTTTCAGCTGTGAGTCCATTCGAAAGTAGTAGCAACGCTTTTGTTCAAAGTAAACACGGCTTTTCAAAGGGTTCTTTTCAAAACAGCAAACAATTAGACGGTAACTATATTCAAGCTTGAACAAGACATGCTCCAATGATTTCGCTTAAAGCTAAGGCCTATTTCTTGTTTTAAACGTTATAATTATATTAGAACTTATGTCACTTTAAGCCATAGACCCACGTGCGCTTGCACTACAGTTATTTAGTTTTACCGGATCTGATCTCATGTGCATTTGATACACATGCCTCATGTCACCCATGTTGGAGGGAAAAGAATTAATTATTCGCATATCATTGTTCTTGAAGCTAGCCCCTTACACCCGAGAGATAATATAAGCTGTCAGCGCTGAATGGGTACTATTTGAATAGAGCAATGGACAAGACAGGATTTTGTATAATGAACTACAAATTTATTCATCTCGTGTTTTGTACATCATTTGAACAACTCGATAATTACATGAATTCATAGCATCCAAGTTTAAAACATTCGTCGTTGATTTACTTGCGTTCAAAATGTCTATACAATAAAAAGGCACTGGTCACATCCACCTTGATAAGTTGAAGTAAATATTCTAACCAGGAATCTTCTAAATACACATCCACCTTTGTGAGTATTTTTTTTCTCAATTTCAGACCATAGTTTGTTTACATTTAAGTGTGTTTTCGCCCGTTCATAATGTTTTACCCAAATTTCCTCCTGCTCCATGGTCACATTTTTTTTCTTTCATTCTTTAAACCCAATTTAAATAGGCGAGCTTTTCGTTTTGTTATCTCGCGCGTAATTCTCTCGTGTGTTCCACGCGCGTCAGTTTATTATCGATTTATTACCGACATTGATAAAAATTACCAAAATGGCCCGTTGGTCCTTTTTATCCTTTGAAAGTCCTTATTGTCCTCGGAATGTCCCTATTGTCCCGGGAAAGTCCCTAGTGTCCCGGCAAAGTCCTTCATTTTCATAGTTTCCTTTTCTTGGATAAGTGTCCTTTCCGTTTGGTCTTCTTGTAAAAACCTCTTCTCTGAGTGTGATTTTCACAAACGATCTTTTCGTCCTGATTCTCATGTTTAATATTTGCGCTAAGCCAACGCTTCTTTCCTGAACCTTTGCTGTGTTCGTCGTCATAGATCATGATTTTAACTTTTGGCTGTAACTTTGCTTCCTGTAACCATTTCCTTCGTTGGTAGTGGTCTAGTTCATGTACATCTGTCAAATGATTGGACAACTTCACAAGATACCTGGCCCCGCAGTTAGGGACTGGACAATCACGACACACTCGTCTTCTCATGTTCAACTTATTTCGACTTCATCCACAGTCGACTGCTGTTTAGCTGGCGATTCCACTTTCATGTTCTAAAAAATCTTGCCCCTATTCTATTTTTGAACTATGATGTCACCGATTATGATAATGTAAACCACCCCAATGATATCCCTATTCTATTTTTAGATTTTTAGGTCATTATTCTTGATGACCTTAATCCCTGGGCTATTGTGACGTCACTAACTCCCTGCGCCCCAACACCCTTACGCCTCGATGATGTTATTTTTTCTATTTTTAGAACTATGACGAGATTCAACCACCCAAACCGGTAATTGTGGAGGCGTATACTATTTTTAGATGATGATGTCATCATTTTTGATGATGTCAACCCCGGGGGTATTGTGACGTCATACCTCCTGACCCTCCCCGGTATTGTGACGTCACCTCCACCACCACCACATGGGGCAGAATCACCCTTCTTATACTACTGTTTTGGAATAATTTAACCAAAATAAGTCAAAAAGGTCTGTTAACAATTATTCACTTTCACTTCACCGACAGTGTGGTCTGATAAGTAGACCAAAACATTACTTTCGGTAAGCAAAGTGACACGAGAATCTATTTTGTTTCTCTTCGGCTTCTAGGCGGTGACTAGTACTTTGCTAATCACGTCCGAGTTAATTAGTCAGAGCGCGCGAAAAGCACATTTACTTGCAATTGTGTGTATATAATAATGGTTGTTAGCTTCTATGGAATCGAAACGCACTCGATGTGCCAAAGAAACTTTCTGGATCGAGCTCTCAATGTGGACAATAAGTATGATGAAGCTACGCCTAAATGAATTACCTTTTCGGACTCTAAAGGGTAGGAATTTCAGTAAAAGTGTAACGAAAACTCTCATTTGGTATTTAAAATGGCGTTTCAAAAGATCTCCAACAGATTCACCGGAACAGTGGATTCATTTCAGAATTTTAAGAAGTAACGTTATTCAAGTCAAACATTAAGAAATGAGTTGTAGTACCTCCTCTATAGGTATGTGAAAGGGGAACTGTCTCCTATGGAAATCATATGGAAGATAGAAGGGATTCCTTCCCTGTCAAAAATGGTATATGAAAGTGTAGGATTTGACTTCGGGGCGGGGCCTACCCATAGAAAGAACGTTTTGAAAACACCCTTCCCCTGGTCTCTTACATTAATTAATGAATTAAATCATTAAAAAAACTAACAGTTAAAAATATTTTTCTTTAGCCGACTGCATTTTAGGCACACGGTATCCAACTCATTGTGGCCGTCAAAAGTACACATGGTAAGTAAGGCGTACCTTTCTTGGCAAGATAAGCATCGTTAAAGCATTGGGTTTAGCCAAACTAATTTATAGCACCTCCCTTTTGACAATCTCGAAGCCTCTTATAGACCGCATTAATAAAATAATTTTCAATTTTATTTGGGATGGCAAGACACCCAAAATCACGAAAAAATACTATTATCGCAGAAATAAAACATGGCGGTTTAAAAATGATTGACTTTGAAATCATGGAACGTTCCATTAAAACAGCTTGGATAAACACTTTATAGAAAATAGTGATGCCGCGTGGAAAGCCATCCCCAATCACGCGGTCAGTCAACTCGGCGGTCTTGATTTTCTTGTTAAATGCGACTTCGATTTTTAAATCGTAGTAAAAAGTTACTCAACCTAGATCGAAACCCAGAATTTTACTGTACAATTCTAGGTTACTGGCAACAGTTTAAACTTCTAACCGACAATGAAGAGAAACCCATAAGAAATCGAATAATCAGGTACAATTTGTCTGGTTGGTAGGGCAATCTTTTTAAACGGCTCGTTCAAAAAATGGCATCATTTATATTAAGGACATGCTTGATACAGATCGTAAAGTTCTATCTCTAGCAGGATTAAGAGAAAAATGCCGAATTGAATTTCCGTTCACCGTGTATTACGGCCTCTTAAATGCTATACAAAAGAAATGAAAGATAACCCTCCACAACACAGCCCACGACAGTTTGGAATCTGCAGCTGCAATACATCTAAAACTTTTTTCCACAAGGTTAGCATGCATATTCAAAGTTATTGGAGAAAAGATACTCTGCTCCAACAGCTGAACCGAAACTTCAAAATCACGGCTTTACCCCCATTTCATATAATTAAGGAAGCAAATCTTATAATGTTTCAACTCAAAATTATCCACGGTATGGAGTACAGCTTGTTCTGCGCGTTCTGGCAAGCGATGATAAATGCTCCCTGTGCAACCTTGAAAGCCAGTCATTGACCCTCGTGTTTTTAACATGCTGTCAGGCCTCCGATTTCTTGACCCTGGAACTCAAGAGGAAACTCAAAAGGGAACTCGACAGGGAACTCAGGAGGGAACTCAAAATGGAACTCAAGAGTAAACTCAAAAGGGAACTCAAGAGGGAACTCAAGAGGGAACTCAAAAGGGAACTCAAAAGGGAACTCAATAGGGAACTCAAAGGGAACTCAAAAGGGAACTCAAAAGGGAACTCAAAAGGGAACTCAGAATGGAACTCAAAGGGAACTCAAAAGGGAACTCAATAGGGAACTCGATAGGGAACTCAATAGGGAACTCAAAGGGAACTCAAAAGAAAACTCAAGAGGGAACTCAAAAGGAAACTCAGGAGGAAACTCAAAATGAAACTCAAGAGGGAACTCAAAAGGGAACTCAAAGGGAACTCAGGAGGGAGCCCAAAATGGAACTCCAGAGGGAACTCAAAATGGAACTCAAAAGAGAACTCAAAAGGGAACTCAAGAGGGAAATCAAAAGAAAACTCAAAAGGAACTCAAATGGAACTCAAGAGGGAACTCAAAATGGAACTCAAAAGGGAACTCAAGAGGGAACTCAAAAGGGAACTCAAGAGGGAACACAAGAGGGAACTCAAAAGGGAACTCAAGAGGGAACACAAGAGGGAACTCAAGAGGGAACTCAAGAGGGAACTCAAAGGGAACTCAAAGGGAACTCAAAAGGGAACTCAAAAGGGAACTCAAAAGGGAACTCAAGAGGGAACTCAAAAGGGAACTCAAAAGGGAACTCAAGAGGGAACTCAAAGGGAACTCAAAGGGAACTGAAGAGGGAACTCAAAAGGGAACTCAAAAGGGAACTCAAGAGGGAACTCAAAAAGGAAATCAGGAGGGAACTCAAAATGGAACTCAAGAGGGAACTCAAAAGGGAACTCAAAGGGAACTCAATAGGGAACTCAAAATGGAACTCAAGAGAGAACTCAAGAGGGAACTCAAAAGGGAGCTCAAGAGGAAACTCAAAGAGAACTCAAAGGGAACTCAGGAGGGAACTCAAAAGGGAACTCAAAAGGGAACTCAAGAGGGAACTCAAAAGGGAACTCAGGAGGGAACTCAAAATGGAACTCAAGAGGGAACTCAAAAGGGAACTCAAAGGGAACTCAATAGGGAACTCAAAATGGAACTCAAGAGAGAACTCAAGAGGGAACTCAAAAGGGAGCTCAAGAGGAAACTCAAACGGAACTCAAAGGGAACTCAGGAGGGAACTCAAAAGAGAACTCAAAAGGGAACTCAAGAGGGAACTCAAAAGGGAACTCAAGAGGGAACTCAAAAGGGAACCCAAAGGGAACTCAATAGGGAACTCAAAATGGAACTCAAGAGGGAACTCAAGAGGGAACTCAAAGGGAACTCAAAAGAAAACTCAAGAGGGAACTCAAAAGGAAACTCAGGAGGAAACTCAAAATGGAACTCAAGAGGGAACTCAAAAGGGAACTCAAAGGGAACTCAGGAGGGAGCCCAAAATGGAACTCCAGAGGGAACTCAAAATGGAACTCAAAAGGGAACTCAAAAGGGAACTCAAGAGGGAAATCAAAAGAAAACTCAAAAGGGAACTCAAAAGGGAACTCAAGAGGGAACATAAGAGGGAACTCAAAAGGGAACTCAAGAGGGAACTCAAAGGGAACTCAAAGGGAACTCAGGAGGGAACTCAAAAGGGAACTCAAAAGGGAACTCAAGAGGGAACTCAAAAGGTAACTCAGGAGGGAACTCAAGAGAGAACTCAAGAGGGAACTCAAAAGGGAACTCAAAGGGAACTAAATAGGGAACTCAAAATGGAACTCAAGAGGGAACTCAAGAGGGAACTCAAAATGGAACTCAAGAGGAAACTCAAAATGAACTCAAGAGGGAGCTGAAAAGGGAACTCAAGAGGGAACGCAAAAGGGAACTCAAGAGGGAACTCAAAGGGAAGTCAAAAGGGAACTCAAGAGGGAACTCAAGAGGGAACTCAAAAGGGAACTCAAAAGGGAACTCAATAGGGAACTCAAAGGGAACTCAAAAGGGAACTCAAAAGGGAACTCAAAAGGGAACTCAGAATGGAACTCAAAGGGAACTCAAAAAGGAACTCAATAGGGAACTCGATAGGGAACTCAATAGGGAACTCAAAGGGAACTCAAAAGAAAACTCAAGAGGGAACTCAAAAGGAAACTCAGGAGGAAACTCAAAATGGAACTCAAGAGGGAACTCAAAAGGGAACTCAAAGGGAACTCAGGAGGGAGCCCAAAATGGAACTCCAGAGGGAACTCAAAATGGAACTCAAAAGGGAACTCAAAAGGGAACTCAAGAGGGAAATCAAAAGAAAACTCAAAAGGAACTCAAATGGAACTCAAGAGGGAACTCAAAATGGAACTCAAAAGGGAACTCAAGAGGGAAATCAAAAGAAAACTCAAAAGGGAACTCAAAAGGGAACTCAAGAGGGAACACAAGAGGGAACTCAAAAGGGAACTCAAGAGGGAACTCAAAGGGAACTCAAAGGGAACTCAGGAGGGAACTCAAAAGGGAACTCAAAAGGGAACTCAAGAGGGAACTCAAAAGGGAACTCAGGAGGGAACTCAAAATGGAACTCAAGAGGGAACTCAAAAGAGAACTCAAAGGGAACTCAAAAGGGAACTCAAGAGGGAACACAAGAGGGAACTCAAAAGGGAACTCAAGAGGGAACTCAAAGGGAACTCAAAGGGAACTCAGGAGGGAACTCAAAAGGGAACTCAAAAGGGAACTCAAGAGGGAACTCAAAAGGGAACTTAGGAGGGAACTCAAAATGGAGCTCAAGAGGGAACTCAAAAGGGAACTCAAAGGGAACTCAATAGGGAACTCAAAATGGAACTCAAGAGAGAACTCAAGAGGGAACTCAAAAGGGAGCTCAAGAGGAAACTCAAAGAGAACTCAAAGGGAACTCAGGAGGGAACTCAAAAGGGAACTCAAAAGGGAACTCAAGAGGGAACTCAAAAGGGAACTCAGGAGGGAACTCAAAATGGAACTCAAGAGGGAACTCAAAAGAGAACTCAAAGGGAACTCAATAGGGAACTCAAAATGGAACTCAAGAGGGAACTCAAGAGGGAACTCAAAAGGGAGCTCAAGAGGAAACTCAAAGGGAACTCAAAGGGAACTCAGGAGGGAACTCAAAAGGGAACTCAAAAGGGAACTCAAGAGGGAACTCAAAAGGGAACTCAGGAGGGAACTCAAAATGGAACTCAAGAGGGAACTCAAAAGAGAACTCAAAGGGAACTCAATAGGGAACTCAAAATGGAACTCAAGAGGGAACTCAAGAGGGAACTCAAAGGGAACTCAAAAGAAAACTCAAGAGGGAACTCAAAAGGAAACTCAGGAGGAAACTCAAAATGGAACTCAAGAGGGAACTCAAAAGGGAACTCAAAGGGAACTCAGGAGGGAGCCCAAAATGGAACTCCAGAGGAAACTCAAAATGGAACTCAAAAGGGAACTCAAGAGGGAACTCAAAAGGGAACTCAAGAGGGAACTCAAAGGGAACTCAGGAGGGAACTCAAAAGGGAACTCAAAAGGGAACTCTAGAGGGAACTCAAAAGGGAACTCAGGAGGGAACTCAAAATGGAACTCAAGAGGGAACTCAAAAGGGAACTCAAAGGGAACTCAATAGGGAACTCAAAATGGAACTCAAAAGGGAACTCAAGAGGGAGCTGAAAAGGGAACTCAAGAGGGAACGCAAAAGGGAACTCAAGAGGGAACTCAAAAGGGAACTCAGGAGGGAACTCAAAATGGAACTCAAGAGGGAACTCAAAAGGGAACTCAAAGGGAACTCAATAGGGAACTCAAGAGGGAACTCAAAAGGGAACTCAAGAGGGAGCTGAAAAGGGAACTCAAGAGGGAACGCAAAAGGGAACTCAAGAGGGAACTCAAAGGGAACTCAAAAGGGAACTCAAAAGGGAACTCAAAGGAACTCAAAAGGGAACTCAAAGGGAAGTCAAAAGGGAACTCAAGAGGGAACTCAAAGGGAAGTCAATAGGGAACTCAAGAGGGAACTCAAAAGAGAACTCTAGAGGGAACCTAAAAGCGAATCGCGCTATCCGCGAATCGCGCCGACCACGAATCGCGCTGACTGCGACCGGTGACCGCGATCAAGACCGCTGACCATGACCGCTGACCATGTGCTCGATTTTTCCGCGTGTCAAAATTGCCGACAGGCATTAAAATAAAGCAACAATTTATTCCATGTTCATAAGTCGAAAATACTTGTAAAATACTCTTTGCCAACTAGAAGAATGACTTCATTTTCTGCTGTTATTTCGTTTGATTTGGTAAACATTTACCCGAGAACTTGACTCGTATATTATTACTTTTTGAGATTAAAATGTTAGATTTTGTCGCCACTCTTCAACAAAACAACCACGCACGCTTTGAACATAATAAGTTTATTTTGGGAGGGCCTGGCGAGAACCAACCCGAACCCCATACATTCACCTTCACTATTTTACAATCTTTACTTACGGGTGAAACGCATTCAAACACATTCAAAACTCTTGATACAGAATATATCTATATCCATAGTCCTTATTCATATTTAACTTACATAAATTTCTGGCATTACATATTGTTTCTACGGTATCAACTAGAGAAGGTGATAGGGCGCCAGCTAGGCGGAATTTACAAAGCAAAACCACGTTTTGACCTACATTTCCAAGTAACCTCTCAGGCTGCCAGCTAGGCTGGCAGTTAAGCTAGGGAGAAACTCTTAGTCTCAGGCTTAGAGCTAGTTACGCTGAGGAACCACAACTTAGATAGAGCAAGAATCTATCTATTGTTTTAACCCAATTGAAATTACGACATGGACGAATACGCGAAGTTGACGCCTGTTAGGCGAATTAAGCAAACAAGAAAAGTACAGTAGTTCAAACTTAAGCTACTGATAAAAGATTACTGAAAAGCGCATACCGCAGGCCAGTAAGGAGAGGGGGGAGGTGCGATGGATGCGTCTGCACCCCTCCCCCACGAGCATTGGAAGTCCGCTTAGTGTGGAAAAAATATAGAAAAAAATGAATCTCTCAGAGAACTGCTCTTAAGTTAGTGGAAGGATAATGCTAAAAGATTATGCATTCTCTATATAGGAGTTTCCTTTTCCCAACAAAACCTTCAGTTGGCTTATTATCATGTCACTGAAGGAGAGAGAGTGCGGTGTTAACATAGTTGGTGGGGCTCAAAAGCCTTTATATTGTACATTGATAGACTAAAATAATGTTCAAATAAAGTCCAAAGAAATATACAGTACAGTCAATATGTAATAATATATGGGCCTAGGAAAGCCTAAAAGCGGAGTTCCTCAGTTAGTTATTTTTAAATGGCCTTTATTATTCCACTATTGCGCCATTTTACCATATTAGGGCAAAAGAACGCCACGTTATTACACTGTAGAACAGGGCAGAAATATTGACTGAAAGTGGAGGGACAAAATGGCCGAACTGAACTTTAATTTTTAGTGGAATAATAAATCCCTTATTCGACGAGCGGACATTTTGCTCATTGCTTGTATATTTCCGAGCCCCGACTACGCAACTCGCAAAATATCCGCGTGTATTATATGCTGAACCATCAGATAAGGTGTATTTATTTAATTCTGAATTTACGCGACGATATCGTTTATGGTTTGTTTATTGAGGGAAATCTACATAAACTCAGATTGGACAAGCCTGTATTGAGAGTGGCTCCTTGCCTGAGTTTACCTCCTAATTAACGTTTTAGAAAATTGATTTTGGTTTTGTTAATTTTTAGCCCCACTTATCGAGGATCATAAGAAATAATCAGCAGGGTAACATCAGAAATATCACCAATTTAGAGAAAGCCAGGTAATAACACGACAAATTATGTTCCTTAATACATGTGTTTAGGAAAAAACGTACGATACAGAGCGTGCAGGTTAAGCCGCGAGAAATCTTGCATTTATTGACCATTCCGTTCAAACTCACTATTGAGTGATATTTTCTGCTGACATTGCAGATTTTCGGGCTTTTTGTTAGCAAAAAAGAGTTTTGCGAACATTAAAGAAATTGTCTCTGTTTGTGCCAATTCATAAAATTGGATCGCTTTTTGTAACTGTACAGTAATCCTTTACGGAAATGTTTTTGAAGGTAGTTATTAAAAAATGAGAAATATTCCGTCTTTCTCAAAAATATGCGTCAGATTAGACTGTTAGAACGAGTGAATGAGTAGTTTGACTAGGTTATTTTGCATTTCCATGTGGCCAAAAACCCATAAGGGGTTGAACTGTTTAATGGGCAATACGCAACAACATTTTCGGTTTTCCGGTACGTTACTTGAATTCCGATCTAAAGGTCGTAAATTACTTACAGAAACTAAAAATATTCGGTAGGTGTATCAAAGTAAAGTGCTCCAGACCACTGAATGATGATGAAACGTTAGAATTTAACTAAAATTAACTTTATTCAACCCAGCTTGTTCGAAAATAAGTTAACGCCAATCACACGCTGTGAATTTACTCCAAATATTGCAATTTTGATTGGCTAATTTCTCCCCGTGATTTTCAAAAAATGGTAGTTAATGGTAAGGAATCTGCAAACGCTTTGTACAATACAAGTTATAGGGAGTTACACGTCTCAGCCCTTCTGAGTTTATCCTGTTACCTTAGATTTGACGGAATTAGGTGTGTTTTGGTGAATTTTTATTAACGAGTCTATCATAAGGAACATGCACCTCCTTAGCGTTCAGTTCTGGGCAAAACGTTTTTCCGGGGGATATGGGGTGGGAGGGGGGAGGGGGGGTGGGCGAGAGGCGCATGATGTAAAATAATGTAAAATGAGTTCTGCTGATAAGCTTTCATTTGTAATACTTGTCAGGGAAAACGTGGTACAAGTCAATATCCACTTTGCTTCCATGCAAATGCAGGACATCAAACAAAGCGCGGCCATAACGGTACGAGTACAATTTGTCTGGCATAATTATTAAATATAAGTATAGTTAAGTATAATTTTTATAGCTAAAAGTACGAATCGACTTTGTTTCGGTAAATATTCACCATTTAATGTTCTCTTCGATGGCGATTTATTGTAGTAAAATGGTAACTTGCATGGTCAAACGTGATATCTTTAGGTAAAAACAGTTTTACTTGGAAGCATGAAGTACTGTGTATGAACTAAGTCCAATAGCTAAGTTAAATGCATTTTCGTAGAACATCCGCGTCAAAAGAAAAACCCACCGTTTGTCTACTCCCCTGCCTCCCCCACCAATTTTTTTTTCCAAAATTACGCTGTAATCGCCCACGATTGTACACGTGTACTCCATGACGAAATATCGGGGTATCGAGTCCACGAATTAGTTATTACTCTATCCCTCAGTATATAAGGTGTTTACTGATTTCTCATTGGTTGATCATTCTTGTTGAAGTGGAAGTATATCAGTGCGCAGGCTACGAATGGGACATGGCATAGTGTCCGGAATAAAAGTAATTCATCGATAATTCAATGATCCATTTTAATTATAATTTAGAGGAAATATGAAAAAAATTGGCCTTTAAGGGGCTGTGACGCGAACGTATAGATTGTAGGGAAATGTCGCAGCGACGTATAGCATGGGGAAAATCACAACGTGTATAAACGCAACAAAATATAGCAAGGACATCTTGCAGCGGCACATTATGACATGATTGTGTTCCCGCAACATGCCCAAGCAACATGTTTGTGTAACATTTTCCTGCAAATGTCCCTGCAATATTTCCCTATAGCATGCCCCCGCAACTTGTCTCTGCAATCAATCAATCAATCAATCAATCAATCAATCAATCAATCAATCAATCAATCAATCAATCAATCAATCAATTTATTTACGTCACAACGTGGGATGAGGTTGCCCTCCATATCCGAACCAGAGGCTCCTGTAAAAAGCTCATGACAATATGACTCTGCAACATGCCCTAGCAGCATGGCCCTGCAAAATGTTCCTATAACATGTCCCCTTAAAACTTGTCCCTGCAAGATGACCATGCAACGTGACCCTGGAACACGTCCCAACAACATGTCCCTGCAACAGTCCCCACGCGATATGCCCCTGCAACATTTCCCTTCATGTGCCAGTTTTATGGATGCTGAGTTATGCAGGTCCACTGACATTGTCAAACTTTCCTTTCGTCCTCAGGAGGAGACTCTAATGGGGGATATCGGAGGACAGCTTGGTCTGTTTATTGGAATCTCGTGTATAACTTTAATCGAGTTGTTTGACCTGTTATGGCGTCTTATTCCACAAAGAAAGAAGACAGCGCCCAACCAAGTAAGGGCGTTCCAAGTTGCCGAACGATGAGCATCACATTGAAAGCAATTTAAAACAATATTGATATTTGTTAACATGGCTAACAGCCTGCACTGAACACCTCGCGTAGATAATCACATAACAAAAAATGAACGGTCTCATAGCCCATTTTGAGACGCACAAGAACAGCTGAGGACAAACAGATTCCTGGTAATGACTATTCTAAGCAAATACTTATTTCTTTGCACCTAAAAAAGATTTGTCAGTGAACAATACATTATAAAAACAACAAAATTGCGATAAAAATATACATATGTACATTAAAATATATCTAAAAAATGCACACAACTAACCCTCTTTGCCTATCTTGCTTGTGATGTAAGCTTATTAAGTAACTTGAGGAACAGCATATTGTAAATCGAACATAACTTAGACGAGCTAACGGGAAAGAAAGAACTTGACAGGACGAGCCTAACTTAACACAACCCACCATAAAAAAGTAAAAGAGTGACTGATTGACCGACGAGGTACGAGACTTAAAATATATACTGTGTTAAAATGATTGACATCTGTTAATCAAGATCCCAAGCACAAGAGGTACCTTCTACAGAGCATCCTGTTCTGGCACAGTATAGACGAGGTAAAATTATATGGATTCTTCAAGTTGGAAGTTCGAAATGTGGCCGCTCGACATGGTTTTATCACAAAATCACGAAATCTAGTAACATAAGTCACGAATCTAGTTACAAAAATATTTATATTTAAACACAAATTAAATAACAGTCAATAAACGAACTAAAAAGAACATAAGTCATGCATCTAGTTACAAAAATATTTCGTGACTTATCTTCTTTTTAGCTCGTTTATTGACTGTTATTTAATTTGTGTTTACTTGTATTCATATTTCGCTTCATGTCATTAGTTTGTCATCAAGTTAAGGCCGTTTTTCTTTGTAAAAATATCATCTTTTTGTATACTTTTTTTTTCCTTTTCTACTCATGTAACTATGTCTTGTGTTTAATAAAGTCTTTAAAATACAAAAAGAATGGTTTTATTACAAAAAAGTGTGTGGGACTTTTTTGCCATTACAATAAAAATTGCCCGTATTTACGAGATGACCGGGGTTCCACTGTAATACTATTGTAATACAAGGAACAAGCCCACCCCCTGATACGGCTCGCGGGTGGGTGGGTGGGGAGAACAAAATTACAAGCACGGCTCTGCTAGCTAAGTAAGACTGATTCGAATGTTAACATATCGTGGGCTATAAAGGCAGGCCCGTGTCACCCACCGACAATGTTTGACATTCGCTACTACGTATTATACAATCATTGGTCAGAGTCCAACGCTTAACATTAAAGTTGTATTTAAACCAGATTTAATCCCTGTACATCGATGAAAAAATAGTGTAAATCTGGAAAATAAACCAGCTGTACACAACTTTACATCATTTATAAAGGAGCCTCTTTATCTTGCTTTATCCGTTTGAAAAGGTGCTATCAAGATCATCTTTAAAAAAGTGCTTTACGCTGAATTAAATTTTGTTTTAGATGCTGTGTTTTCTCCTTTATTATTTTTTACTGGCATAGGGCAGAATGCGTGGACATCATTAATTATTCATAATCTGCGAAGCGGCAAATTTGAATGCGAGAGCGCTCACAATAAGAAAATAAAGGACTCAAGTTGGTCAAGTAGCGTTCATAAAACTTGCTTTACTGCTTTATAGAAGTCAAAATCTTGAACTTACGCACGGCGTTTTGAAGAAGAATGATTTACCCACAATTTAAGCCCAAAATGAACAGCATTATGCACTAGTCATTTGTTTCCCCCGCTCCCCCACCCCCGCGACATAGCGGGGGAATTTGCAAACAAGCGATGCTAACTATGGGGAATTCCACCACCCACCAGGGCAGAATTTCCTTGCAAAACCACCACCCCCCGGGGCTAACTGAAAGACCTTGTAAAAGAAGGGATTGTCTATTTCTGCGTTAAATACATTTTGAGAAACAACAACTATTACATGTAGGAATGTTTCAACCAGCTTAAAATACTTACTACTGAGGTTGTTTGGAGTATAGCTTTTTGATCAGACAAATAGCGTGGGAGAATAACCAATAAGCTGAGAGAAGACTTGAAAATCGTGAGCCATGCCAGCAACAAACACAGTTTTTTGGTACCCCCTCTTGAACTCACTCTTGTTGAGAGAAACCTGGCCACATGGGCGGCTGTCACAATACGGGGCATATGTACTACATTTTCTTTTAAGCACTTTTAGTGAGGGGCTAAGATTTAGGAAATTGTGATTACAAAATTATTAAGAAGATAAATTCAAGATAGCTATAAGCTAGTTCGCCTTTTCAGAAGGAAGTACAAATATCAGTTGGCAACAACATTGCTACTTTACGGGGGTTTAAACGGCATTTGAGATTGTAAAGCAAAAAGGGACAAAGAAAGTGCATTGGTAGAACGTACACATGATGAGAAATTCTGGGTATTTTAATACACTTGGGGCCACGTCCTTGGGACTAGTCCCATGAAACTGCTTAATGTCATTCAGGGATCGAAGTTAAAAAAAAATTTCAAGTCGCCACTTGGCGACTATTTAAAATCATTTCTATGAAATTAATCCAAAAAAGGACTGAATTACATTGCATAAATATTCACAAAGAAAAGCAAAACAAACACATTACATAAGATTTTGTGGCCACTAACTTTGTAACTAATGAAATGTTACGAACCTCGAAGGAGTCAACATGTCAGATAGCCATTACAAGAGACACAAACCATAGGCATATATGACGTGCTCAAGGGTTTGCAAAGCATTATAGGGCGAATTCAAACACAGTCAGCTATTTACAAGTTTTCCGATGTGACAGAATCTTTTACAGCAAAGGAAAAGGATGGATTGACTTCTTTTCTCAGTTTGAATGTTTTAGAAGCAAAGATCTTCCGATATAACTTTCTGGAAGGACAAAATGTTTGAGAAAATTGTCATGTATTGTCAGCAGTTGCTGAGCATGCGCAATAAAGGGGTGGACCTCGTTCCGCCATGTTGAAATGTATTTTGATATAGTGTGTTTGTATCCTGAGAATTCAGACCTTTCAGAAACCATCGGAGGGTTTCTTGATATTCAACACTGGCGACGAGGATGGGATTGACTAACTAGCGAAAAATGGCGGCAGTTAACATCGAAATTCAAGGAGTAGCTCCGTTCGATTGCAAAGGAAATTCGTCTGCATTGGGACCACGCTGGAAGAAATGGCTTCAATCGTTTCAATACTTTCTTGTGGCCAAAGGAGTGGTGAACGATGCACAAAAGAAGGCTTTGCTTCTTCACACCGCGGGAATAGAGGTTCAGGAGTTGTACGAAACACTGAGTGACCCAGGCCCGAGTGTGGAATTTGAAGAAGATACGGCTACTGATTTCGAGAAAACGGTACGTACTTTGAACGCGTATTTTGTCACCAAGCTTAACGAACCGTATGAGCGACATGTATTCAGGAGCATGACTCAAAAGGAGGGAGAGACAGTTGGTCAATTCATAGCTAGGCTTAGGAAGCAAGCACAGAATTGTAATTTCACGAGCCCAGATATTGACATCAGAGATCAAGTTATTGACAAGTGTCGATCGTCAGAATTGAGGCGAAAATTGCTGGCAAAGGAAAATCTTACTCTTCAGAAAGTGCAAGAAGTAGCTCGATCAATGGAAGCAGTTAACCTTCAAGCTAAGACAATGGGAGCACAGGATTCTACATCTTCAACAGAGGAATCACTGGGAGTGAATAAGGTAGCCTTGACACCCCCTCCAAAGCCTCCCAAGCAGCAAAAAGGGAAGAAGAGGCAAGGAAGATGCTACCGGTGTGGTCAAGAGGGACATTTTAGCAAGGATACATGTTGTCCAGCCCGCCAAGCCGTATGCACGAAATGTAAGAAAGTGGGTCACTATGCAAGTGTATGCAAGACCAAACCCAGCAGTGATAGAAAGAGAGAGTTCAAAGAAACGAAATATGTTGAAGAAGTTGTTGAAGAGGACACAGATGATGATGAGGTTCTAGGCATTTTTACAGCGAAGGATTCTGGAAAGGATGGACGCACCCCGATCCATGTGTCAGTGATGTTAGATCAGAAGAGTTTCAAAATGCAGTTGGATACTGGAGCCACAGTTTCTATCTTACCTAAAGCCCTGTATGATCAGCATTTTAATCAGTGGCCTTTGTGTAGTACCAAGATTAAGTTACAGGCTTACAATGGTGTCCGAATTCCTGTCCATGGTGAAGTTCATTTGCCTGTGGTCTATGAACAGCAGGAACTGGTGTTACCTTTGATTGTTGTTGATGGAAATGGTCCCCCACTGCTAGGCAGAAATTGGTTGGAAAATCTCAAGTTGAATTGGCGCAGTATCTTCCATGTGAGCAAAGCTGATACTCTGTCTGATGTGTTAAATCGGCACAAGAATGTATTTGACAAGGGACTGGGAACTATCAAAGGGTTTAAGGCGGATATCAAGTTGCAAGATGGTGCAAAACCAGTGTTCTGCAAAGCCAGGCCGGTTCCCTGTGCACTTCGTCAAAAAGTGGAAGAAGAATTAGACCGTTTGGAGAGTCTAGGCGTAGTCAAGAAGGTCGAACGTAGTGACTGGGCTTCTCCAATTGTCTGTGTGCCCAAGAAGGACGGAAGTATTCGCATCTGTGGTGATTTCAAAGTGTCAGTTAACCAGGTTCTTCTGGACAACCCTTACCCATTGCCAGACACAGAAGATATATTTGCCACATTAGGAAGTGGAACTGTGTTCAGCAAGATTGATTTGTCTAATGCATATCAACAGATGGAATTGAACCCAGAGAGCCAACGCTACCTCACTGTGAACACGCACAAAGGATTGTATGCCTATCAGCGTCTGACCTATGGTATTGCCTCAGCACCTGCCCTTTTTCAGTCAACTATGGATCAGATATTGCAAGGGATGGATAATGTGCGTTGTCGTATAGATGACATCCTGATCAGAACAGGACCCCAAGAGCACTTGCAAGTACTAGACGAGGTGTTGACCAGACTGGAAAAGCATGGCATCTTAGCTAAGTGGTCAAAGTGTGAGTTCATGGTACCAAGTGTAGAGTTCCTAGGCTATCGTGTAGATGGGGATGGCCGACACCCTACAGATGAGAAGATTAAAGCGATAAGTGAAGCTCCAAGTCCAAAGAACCTAGCAGAACTTCGCGCCTACTTAGGGTTGCTGAACTACTATGGTCATTTCATTGCCAATCTTTCCACCTTGCTTCAGCCATTACATGAATTGCTCCGGAAGGGAGTGAAGTGGGAGTGGACAAAAGAGTGCGAAGAAGCTTTCCAGCGTAGTAAATCTGAGCTCATGGCTGGTAGAGTATTGGTTCCATATGATGAGAAGAGAAAGCTGATTCTAGCATGTGATGCTTCTCCATATGGTGTAGGCGCTGTGATTTCACACGTAATGGATGATGGACAGGAGCGGCCCATTGCATTTGCCTCGAGAACACTGACAAAGAGTGAAAGGAACTATTCGCAGATAGAGAAGGAGGCATTAGCAATTGTTTTCGGAGTCCGAAAATTCCACAAGTACCTGTATGGACGTACGTTCCATCTGTATACAGATCACAAGCCCTTAGTGACCATCTTGGGTCCAAAAACAGCAGTACCAACCTTAGCAGCAGCTAGAATGCAACGCTGGGCAGTAATTCTGCAGGCCTACAGCTATCAAGTGGAGTATCGACCGTCAAAAGAACATGGCAATGCTGATGCCTTATCCCGTCTCCTGTGCAACAACCCACCATTGAAAGAAGAGGCTGACATCTATTTCTTCTCAGGCCTCGAAGAATTGCCTGTGGAAGCAAAGGATATCAGCAGAGAAACCAGAAGAGATCCTGTTCTAGCGAGAGTTCTAAATGACACTTTAACTGGATGGCCAAATTATGTGTCCAGTGAGGAATTGAAACCATACTTTACTCGAAGACACGAGCTAACAGCTGACCAAGGATGTGTCTTGTGGGGAATGCGTGTAATCATTCCGCCATCGCTAAGGAACAGACTATTGCAAGAATTACATGAAGAACATCCTGGTATTGTTGCAATGAAAGCCAAATTTGGATGCGGAAATTGAGTTGATGGTGAAGAACTGTGCAGTGTGTCAAGCAGTGCGGAAAGCCCCGCCCAGTGCACCGTTGTACCCATGGAGGTGGCCTGCCCGAGTGTGGCAAAGAGTACACATTGATTTTGCAGAGAAGGATGGCAACTACTTCCTTGGGTTGATTGACAGCCATTCCAAGTGGATAGAGGTGGCACACATGAGATCCACAACAGCTCAGAGCACAATTGATCAAATGAGACTTTGGTTTGCAGCATATGGATTGCCAGAAGAAATTGTTTCAGATAACGGGCCACGATTCATTTCCCAGGAATTCACAGATTTCCTTAAGAAGAATGGAGTTAAACAAACACTGGTACCTCCGTACCATCCATCGTCTAATGGGGCAGCAGAACGTACAGTGCAAATCCTGAAGCAAGCGTTACGGAAACATGCTGAAAGTGTGAGAAGAGGTGGTAAGAAGCGTTCAATGAAACATCAACTAACCAATTGTTTGTTCCAGTACAGAAACACTCCTCATTCAGTGATTGGAGTAACACCATCGGAACTGTTTCTGAAGCGCAAGCCACGTACCAAATTCAGTGTGCTACTGCCCAACTTAGAAGACCATATACAGAATCAGCAAGGCCGACAGCAGCGCCAGCATGATAAGAGTAATGTCAAGATGCGAGAACTGTCCCCACGTGACTCTGTGAATGTGCGAAATACCCGGGGAGGAGTGGAGAAGTGGGTTCCAGGAATAGTGATGAGACGGCTTGGACCATTGACCTACTTGGTGAGAGTTGGTCGTCAACTGCGCTATGTCCACATTGATCACCTCTTGCAGACAGAGCGTTTGAACTCTGAGGAGGCCTTTGATGAAGTGGTTCCTGAGGAGTCGTCGGTTCCAATGGCGGTTCCAGTGTCAGTACCAAGCACTCCACCAACATCACCGAGAACCAGTGTTTCAGAGTCACCTGTGGAACAAACTGCTCAGACTCCAAACTCTGTTGCAGAACGAGTTCCAAAGTCCCCAACTCGGAACTTACCAGCAGCTCAAGAGCCAGTTCCTAAGTCTCCGACGCAGAGCCCTGTAGCACCATCAGAGAGTGAACCACCACCTCAGACGCAGCACCAAAGTGAGACATTTTCAGGGAACTCGCCCATGAGAGCTGAGCGCAGATACCCAGCCAGAGAGAGAAAAGCCCCAGATAGGCTTAACTTGTGACATTAACAACATTCTAAGTCTAGGGACAGAATGTACTCTCAGTGGAGACATTTAGTTGATATTAGAAACTTTAAGTTGTTTTATTTGCATGTATTCTTGTGCTGCTTGGTTTTGAGACAAACATATTAGAAGGGGAGGAAGTGTCATGTATTGTCAGCAGTTGCTGAGCATGCGCAATAAAGGGGTGGACCTCGTTCTTGGAACGGGTTCGCCATGTTGAAATGTATTTTGATATAGTGTTGTTTGTATCCTGAGAATTCAGACCTTTCAGAAACCATCGGAGGGTTTCTTGATATTCAACAAAAATGACCATTATTCATCGTCAACACAAAGAAATGTAGTCGCCAAAATGGCGACTAAACCAGAATTTTTAGTCGCCAAGGGTGAAATGTTAGTCGCATTGGCGACCGTATCGGTCGCAATTTCGAGCCCAGTGTCATTGTTTTTGAAAATTTCCCCGGGGTTTCCCGGGGGTATTTTAGGTCAGGCAAATTTGAGGTAAAGTCCCTGGGGGTCTGGGCATAAAATCATCGCAAAGCTGCAGTAATTCCCCCGCTATTGCCCGACGAAGTCCCCGCATGTCGCGGGGGTGGGGGGGGGGGGGGGGGGGGCGGAGGAAACAAATGACTAGTGCATTAAGCAAGTGAAAGGACTATTGTTATGAACTTGATAATACAGCAAAAACATGGTATTTTAGTATGGAGACCGTTTTCGAAAGTGATTATAAGAAAATTTTACACTGTTTCGAGGAAACCTACGTACGGCAAATGCAAGATACCACTTTCCTTTAACAAAATCCGTTTTAATTTTGAAAATTTATGAACTGTAACCAATATTGTTTTGAGTTTGAAAACTGCTGGTTAGAGTTGCGTTCGAAAATGGCGCTTCGTGAGCAAGCGAGCTATTGTTCTAAGTCCAAGAGTGAATAACAATGATTGCTAAGACTAACACAATACCCATTCAATAAAACCACTCAGTTGTAAAAAAGTTCACAATTGCCGCGCAATTTTACAACCGATCAACATGCACCATCTGATTTATTCGAACTGCCGGTAACATCGCGCAATGAACAAGGAAAACATGGAAAACGTCAGTAATCGGGAGCTTTTTTCCGAGCTCTTCGAAACCCCAATCCATTCATTACTTATTCGCATGATCCCTCCATTTGTTAACGAAGACAGCCCAATGTTTTATCTTCATATAAACGGCGATGCCATCTGGAAATAGCAAGAAGTTTACAGCCGTCCGAGGTAAGTGTTTGGCATTCTTTAACAAAGCCTCTTGCCTCTTGGCTACAAACTGATGGAGTCATCGAGAGACCGTGTTGGCGTCGTAGTCGCCTCGAGTATCAGGCGCTTCTCGCAAAACATTCAAGCTATCACAAGTGATGAAAGAAGAAAACGAATGAAAGCAGTGACGTGGATAAAGGTGGCAATAAAACCAGATGAGATCCAGTGTACCCCAAACATAATGGTGGAGGTCAACAAATGTTGTGCAAACGTGGACGAGAAGGCGGCCGATTTGCATGAAGAGATCCGTCGTGAGCTTACCCACTCTGGAAATGAAAATGTTGGCAAGAAGCAGCAGAACAGACATTTATCACAAATACAGTAAGTTATATTAACTTGTTATCGCTAAAAACATGTTTGGCTTCAACTTTGAAAACGTTGCTCGGTTTCACTGTGGAGCTCAAACTAAGTAAGTCAGACCTTGCCTTTCCAACCAAGCTCAATTCTAAGTACCCTTTCTAAAAGACGTTCGCTTCTCGTTTCCGGTTTGGCAGTAGACCAGGCTTGACTTGTAGGCAAGTCTAAGTTCTAAGCTACGAGTTAAACTATTGCTTTCATGTGTAATAGACGATACCTGTCGATAACGGCTTATGTGTCAAGATATACGTACACTAAGTAATTATTTTAGTAGCGATTATTATTATATGGCCGTGTCTCACAAGGACTGGGAACTACCAAATTAGCGAATTTGATTGGCTGAAATCTATATTGACCGTCGTCTAGATTTTCCCATCTAGACCGGTTGCACTTACGCTGAGAAATTTGCAAGTAAAAAATTCAAAATCACTGACTTGTTTTTGCTAAAAAATAATAAATGGAAGCACCAAACAACGGTTAATTAACGTTTTTACCTGACAGTTGAAAATTAGACTAGAACGTGAGCGTTAACGATCTAAAACTGACCCCATCTACTAGGGAAAGACTATTTTCTCACCAAGGATAGAAAGAAATATCACTTAGAAAAGTTGTTGTTATAAAAACTATTCACAGTTTATGTAAGTTCGTTATCTTGGATGATGACTCTAAAGTATTATCAAAGGCAAAACAGTTAACGCAGGATGTGTCATTCCGCGAAGGTATCGAGAAACTGGTCGCCCCTCCCTCCCACCTCTCTCGTTGTCAAGCAAATCCAAAAAGAAATCAAACATGATGGTAAAAGCCAATGTTGCTTGAGGTATGTACCGATGTTAAATGCAATCGAACACGAGCTGCTTGCGACTTACCTGTAGTGTACCAGTTATATGCCTAGATACAGTACAATTACTGCCGTATACTCGCTGAAATACTACAAGCCAATGAAATACTTATATAGCTTAAGATGTTTAAGACAACCGGAGCTGATGCAGCAAGCCTCGTGTACAGGTCATACAAGCAAAATGCAAGCATGTTCTATCATTACTGCAACCTACATGGCCGTAGTGGCTGTAGGTTACAATTCGGAATTGCATCAGTCTGCCAACATGTCTGACTGATGCCTACCCACAAAGGACGCAATGTATGTATGTAGCAAAGCACACACAAAAAAAACACGTGTCACTAAGGGCGCGTTCGTTTGGGAATATTCTGGAATAAGAATATATTCTGGAATATATTCCGGCTATCCTGCTCCAGGGAGCACAATAGCCGGAATGGAAATCCAAGTATTCCGGAATAGGAAGAGCAGCCAAAACGAACGCTAACTTGCATTATTCCAATTATTCTTATTCCGGATTGATCCCAAACGAACGCGCCCTACGTAGCTGGTTTTGGATGGCGCAAACGTTTTTCAAAGAATCAACAGGCATAGTAATGCAAAACCAACGCAAATACTTATTGCTTTCGACGTTCTAGTGAAAGCCACTCTACAACGAGGTATTGTCCATTTATCGACAATTTAACATCTAAAAGGATAACGGTCAGTGTCTGGAAACAGTTAAAATATTAACACTACAAAAGAGAAAATTACCAAAACAATAATAGGATGCTAAAGAACACTAATACTGCAGAAATATATATTATAAAAAAATTCATCTAAAAGCTCGAAATTAAGGTGAGCTGCTTGTCAAAACACGGTTACCAATAGCACCGGCACTAACGAACAAAAAAAAAAAGAGTGCATGACATCCGAATGTCCTCTAGAGATGAATAAACAACTACTAACATGCAGCTACTGAAAGTTCGAGGATCCCTGTGCCAAACACGCATGATGCAATTCCTAGTCCTCGATATCCTTTATTGCCATTAGAATAGTTTCTTCGACTAAATCAGCATATTTCTGGGCTGTGACATCGTTTACAATGTTGCTGTAGTAAATGATTGTCAAAAACAACTTGCCGTTGAATGTAACTACGTTAATACCAAAGATAGTTCCGCGTGAGTGACCCGCTGAACAGCCAAACCTGGCTCGGAGGATGACGTCATCATAACCAGGAGATCTATCTAGAAACTTAGCATGGCAAAGGTTAGTGAAGTATATCAGCTTGTCACCGCGTTGACCAGACCGATCACTTTCAGCCTTGGTCATTTCACTCATCATGTCGAGTCGAATCATTCCTGCAAACATCGGCCACATTTTCACTATTTTATCTTTGTTCAACCTCGCATGGAGGTCACTTGAAGCTTGTCTAGCCATGCTCCAGAATTTGTTTGCATCGGGTGATGACATAAACAGGTTTTTACACGGCAGGAATAAAACGTACAATCCGGCATAGTCATCTGGTATTTTGGAGTTCAGAAATGGCCTGATATTGACTGTAACATTGGACGCTATTTCCCCCTCCTGCTTAGCATGGTAACCATGGCAACACCAGCAGCTGTCTGGAGAGCCCCCTGAACAGTGGTTTGGTGCTCTTTACACATCTTCAACAAACGTGATGTCTCTACTTTTGAAAACTCCTTGGCAATCACCTTTGTTCTTGGTTGAATGTTAGGATTTCTTTGGGTTTCTACGCCATATTTTGTGGTAAAAGCATTGCCTCCATACATTCTGCTCATCATGAATTCAGGAAATCCAGGTATTACCCACAGCATTTCAAGCACTAGTTGCATCACGTGGTGGTACCATTTAGGTTGGGTCACTTCATCCATGTAAAAATCCATTGGCGGTAGCATAGCCATTGATCTCACTTCAGGTTCCTCGTTGTTAATCAATTTGTCCAAATATTTCATGAACTCTGCAAACATTCTGAGATAGGACTGTCCATCTATTTCAATGTGATGGAAGCCAAATACGCAAATGCACTCGTGAGGGTATGATGTTATTCCCTGGTTGTCTTCTTCTGTATCTGGCTCATATCTAGCATTGGGCAGAAATGTCACTCTCCAAAGGGGACCATCCTCGCCATCAAATTTCTCCAACAAACTATCCTCCATAACAGTATTACAGTCTTTGGTATCAAGTTCGCGTAGGTCTACAGCGACATTGTCCATTTTCTGCAGATGGTAATCTCCATCTTGGTCCTTTTTGGTGCACATGCGCAGCATTGGGTGTCTGTTCGTGAGCAGCTCCATTGCCTTTCTTACCACTGGTCCTGTGATTGGCTTCTTGGACCTCAGAACCAGAGTGTAGCAAGAATAATAAATCCATCTGTGTCATTACCATGTCTCGACCACTTCTCCATAACACCAAGGGGACGTCCGTTGTCATGGGAATACTGTTTTTGGAAAGGTGTTCTCCTGCCACCCAATTTTCTCTACAGTATCGTCAACAGTATTGCTACAACTCCACAGCATATAGCATAGTCCATCGTGTTGCCACGAGTTTCTGAAATGACATAACAACGATATCTAGAATATGTCGTTCAAAACATCAAAATTTGGTGCTATTCAGCTATAAATCCGAATCCGTTTCTTCCCATACAAACCTGTATAAATACAAACCGCTTTAACATCTTCATATGCATGCCACAAGGCTAGAGTCACGTGTCGCGTATTCAAACAATCTAATATGTTATTATAACTCCTCCAGGGTTAGCTTCAGCCACCTGTGCTTTGCTTTGAGATATTTTGGAGATTTGGATATAATTATTGCAGTACTTCAGACGATGAAAACGAGTATTTTTATTAGCAGTAAAAAAAAAAATTATAGTAATGGAAAGCGTACAAAGCATTGTGAGTGTTAATTCTGTTGGCGAAATTCTATAGTTTTGCGGCCTTTACTTGGGGTAAAGGGCATAGAACGAGATATCAGAATGGAATGTACCAAAAAGCAAAATTATTTATAATTAAGGCACTACAGAGCATTGTTTTAGAATGCAAACTACTAAACTTCTTAACAACTATATAACAGAAATGACGGGAAATATCATTTTTTAGCATCTAAGTTTCAAAATTTTCTGGTGAAACATGCCCCCAGACCCCCTACAGAAAGGAACAGTGAAAACACGAATGCACCCTTGGCTTCATATCTTTCATCCCTTACCAACTTGATTGTAATTAGCTATGTTACACGAAGTTAATATTTTTGAAATAATTTGACGACAGAAATCAGAGAGTATAACGTTACATCGGTTTCTGGCCTAATTCCCCGCTAGAAAAGTCCCCAGTTTGTAAATTAAAGTAGACTTCGCTGACAGGGAGCCGGAACAA
This sequence comes from Meandrina meandrites, assembly GCA_963693305.1. Taxonomy (NCBI): domain Eukaryota; kingdom Metazoa; phylum Cnidaria; class Anthozoa; order Scleractinia; family Meandrinidae; genus Meandrina; species Meandrina meandrites. The sequence continues at coordinate 43,508,832 of OY855904.1, forward strand.
ACACTACACAATGCGCAACCACCTTGTAGGCGGAAAGCAGCAGAAACTGGTCAGAAGTTATTTTGAAAACTGGATGAAAACAATGAAAAATGAATCATGAATATAGAATGAAATTGATAAATGAATAATGAATTATTGAGGTAAAAAGAGGTAGGAATAATGAATATCCAAAGTCCAATGATTCAGCTTCCACACCCCGAGTGTACTAAGTGAGGACGGCTATGTTATGTCTCGAGCTCTTGCATTGGGGTTGTAAATATGATGGCACACAAATGCATGATAGATGGCGAAACAGTGGCCCATAATACTTGTTTGTCTTGGCCAGATTTTTTAGCCCTACCACTTTAAAATGGTCTCCGCGGTCCCTGACAAAACTGTATAATAGAGCATGGTATTCTTATTAACAATTATAAACCACGACATACATCTTAGACAAACACTGCGCGAAAAACTCGTTACTTGATTAAAGAAAGGATTGTATCCTTGCTGCTGAGACGTTTTCTATCATAAAAACGCGCTGAATGCCAACATCCGCTACTATAGCTAGCGATGAAGCGTTTTTATTTTCTTCTAGAGAGCCTGTTCACATGCTATTGTCGATGTTAGTCCCACGATATCCACATTAAAAGAATTTGAACGTTCTTTGTGAAAAACGCGTTCATCTTTTAATCAATTAAAAGACTGCACATTTACAAGTTCGTAAAACAAAAGAAGCGAATACATACCTTCGTTTCTCGATTCGGGGTTCGCGGACTCCGTGATTCGCGGTCAGCGCGGAAACTTCGATTCGCGGTCAGCGCGATACGCGGTCAGCGGGATTGACAGACACAGCGATTCGCGGTCAGCGCGGTTCGCGGCCTCCGCGATTCGCGCTTCGCGTTCAGCACGATTCGCGGTCAGCCCGATTCGCGGTTAGCGCGATTCGCGGACTCCGCAATTCGCAGTCAGCGCGGATCGCGGTCACCCTGACTCGCGGTTAGCACGATTCGCAGACTCCCCGATTCGCGGTCAGCGCGATTCGCAGTCAAGGCAAATCCCGGTCGGCGTGATTCGCAGTCAGCGCTATTCGCCATGAGTCAGCGCCGTGACTACACATGACTGTAATGGACTACAGCGGACAACACATGACTACACTGGACTACAGCGGAGTACACATGACTTCAATGGAGCACACTGGACTACACATGACTAAACTAGACTACACATCTACACTGGACTACACATGACTACACTGGACTACACATGACTACACTGGACTACGCATGACTACACTTGACTACAGTAGACTACACATGACTACACTGGACTACACATGACTATAATGGACTACACTGGACTACAAATGACTTCACTGTGCTACACATGACTATACTGGACTAAACATGACTACACTGAACTACAAATGAATACACATGACTGTAACGGACTACAGCGGACTACACATGACTACACTGGAGCACACTGGACTACACATGGCTAAAATGGACTTCACTTGACTACACTTAACTACACATGACTACACTGGAGCAAACTGGACTACACATGGTTATGGACTAAACATGACTGCACTGGACTACACATGACTATACTGGACTACACTGGACTACACATGACAACACTGCACTAAACATGACTACACTGGACTACACTGGACTACACACGACTACACTGGACTACACTGGACTACACATGACTAGACTGGACTACACATGACTACACTTGACTACACATGACTACAATGGACCACACATGACAACACTGGACTACCCATGACTACAATGAACTGCACATGACTACATTGGACAACACTGGACGTACACGTGACTAAACTGGACTACATATGAATACAGTGGACTACACATGACTACACTGGACTACACATGACTACACTGGACTACACTTGACAACACATGACTACACTTGACAAAAGTTGACTACACATGACTAAAGTGGACTACACATGACTATAATGGACTACACTGGACTACAAATGACTTCACTGGACTACACATGACTACATTGGACTACACACGACTACAATGGACTACACATGACTACACTAGACAAGACTGGACTGTAATGGACCACAGCGGACTTACACATGACTAGCCTGCACTACACATGACTACACTTGACTACAGCGGACTACACATGACTACACTGGAGCACACTAAACGTCACATGACTAAAATGGACTTAACATGACTACACTGGACCACACATGACTACACTAGACTACTCGTCTACACATGACTACACTAGACTACTCGTCTACACTGGACTACACTGGACTACACATGATTACACTGGACTACACATGACTACAACGGACTACACTATAGCGGACTTACACATGACTACACTGCACTACACATGACTACACTGGACTACAGCAGACTAGACATGACTACACTGGAGCACACTAGACGACACATGACTAAAATGGATTTCACATGACTACACTGGACTACACATGACTACACTAGAATACACGTCTAAACTGAGCTACACATGATTACACTGCACTACACATGACTACAATGGTCTACACTGGAGTACACTTGACTACAATGGACTACACTTGACTACACTGGACTACACATGGCTACAATGGACTTCACTTGACTACACTAGAGAACACATGACTTCAGTAGACTACACGTCTACACTGGACTACACAAGACTACACAAGTGTAGTCCTGTGTAGTCCATGTGTAGTCCACACATGGACTACACATGACTACAATGGACTACACTGGAATACACATGTCTAAACTGGACTACAACTGACTACAATGGACATGAATACAATGGACTACAGAGGACTACACTGGACTATCCATGACTACAACGGACTACACATGACTACATTGGACTACACTGGACGTACACATGACCACACATGAATACAGTGGACTACACATGACTACACTGGGCTACACATGACTACACCGGACTACACATGACTACACTGGACTACACATGACTACACTGGACTACAAAATGACTACACTGGACTACACTTGACTACAGTGGACGATACTGGACTACACATGATTACAATGGACTACACATGACTACAATGGACTACACATTACTGCAATGGACTAGAGCGTACTACAAATGACTACACTGGACTACAGCGGACTAAACATGACTACACTGGACCACACTGGACTAAACATGACTAAAATGGAGTTCACTTGACTACACTGGACAACACATGACTACAATGGACTTCAATGGACTACACTTGACTACACTGGACTACACATGACTACACTGGACTACACATGACTACACTGGACTACACATGACTACACTGGAGTACACATGACTACACGTGATTACACATGACTACACTGGACTACACATGACTACACTGGACTACACATGACTACACTGGACTACACATGACTACACTGGACTACACATGCTTAAAATGGACTGCACTGAACTACACATGTCTACACTTGACTACAAATGACTACAATGGACATGACTACCATGGACTACACATGACTACACTGGACTATCCATGACTACAATGGACTACACATGAATACAGTGGACTACACATGACTACACTGGACTACACATGACTACACTGGACTACACTTGACTACAGTTGATTACACATGACTACACTTGACTACAAACGACTTCACTGGACTACACATGACTATACTCGACTACACAAGACTACACTGGACTACACATGACTGTAATGGACTACAGCGGGCTTACAAATGACTACACTGCACTACACATGACTACACTGAACTACAGCGGACCACACATGATTACGCTGGAGCACACTGGACTGAAAATGATTAAAATGGACTTCACATGACTACACTCGACTGCACATGACTACACTGGACTACACGTCTACACTGGACTACACATCACTACAATAGACTGCACATGACTACACTGGACTACACATGACTACCATGGACTACACTGGACTACAAATGGACAGGACTGGACTACACTGGACTATACAAGACTACACTGGACTACACGTGACTACAATGGACTACACTGGACTACACGTGACTACACTGGACTACACATGACTATACTGGACTACACATGACTACAATGGACTACACTGGACTACACATGACTACACTGGACTCCACATGACTATACTGGACTACACATGACTACACTGGACTACATTGGACTACACATTGACTACACTGGAGTACACATGACTACACTGGACTACACATGACTACACTGGACTACACTTGCCTACACTGGACTCCACATGACTACACTTGACTACACATGACTACACTGGACTACACATGTCTACACTGGACTACACATGACTACCATGGACTACACCAGACTACACTGGACTACACTGGACTACAAATGGACTGGACTATAGATGGACTGGACTGGACTACACTGGACTACACAGGAGTACACGAGACTACACTGAACTACACATGACTACACTGGACTACACATGACTACAATGGACTACACTGGACTACACTTGACTACACTGTACTACAAATGCCTACACTGGACTACACATGACTACAATGGACTACACTGGACTACACTTGACTACACTGGACTCCAAATGACTACACTGGACTACACATGACTACAGTGGACTACACTGGACCACACTGTGACTGCACTGGACTACACATGACTACACTGGACTACACTGGACTACACATGACTACAATTGACTACACATGACTACACTGGACTGCACATGACTACACTGGACTACACATGACTACACTGGACTATATATGACACCAATGGACTACACATGGCTACATTGGACTACATTGGACTACATATGACTACTCTGGACTACACATGACTAAAATGGACTACACATGACTACACTGGACTACACATGACTACAATTGACTACACATAACTGCACTGGACTATACATGATTATACTGGACTACACTGGACTACACATGACTACAATGGAGTACACATGACTACACTGGAATACACATTACTACACTGGAATATACATGACTACAATAGACTACACATGACTACATTGCACTTCACTGGACTAAACATGACTACACATGACTACAATGGACTACATATTACTACACTGGACTACACATGACACAACTGTACTATACATGACTACAATGGACTACACATGACTAAATTCGACTACACTGGACTACACATGACTACACTGGACTACACTTGACTACACGGGATTACAATGGACTACACTGGACTAAAAATGACTACAATGACTATACTTTACAGGAAATGACTACACTGGACTACACATGACTAAACTGGACTACACAATGCTACAATAGAATACACTGGATTACACATGACTACACTGTCCTACACTTGACTACACTGGACAACACATGACTACACTGCTCTACACATGACTACACTTGACTACACTGTGCTACACATGACTACACTGGACTACAGTGGACTACACTGGACTTCACATGACTACACTTGACTACACATTACTACACTGGACTACACAGAACTACACTGGACTACACAGGACTACACTGGACTATAAATGACTGCAATGGACTACAATAGACATGACTACCCATGACTACACTGGACTACACATTACTACACCGGACTGCACTGGGCTACACTGGTCTACACATGACTACAATGGATTACACATGACTACACTGGAGTACACTGGACTATACATGACTACAATTGACTACACAGGACTACACTGGACTACAGATAACTACACTGGACTACACATGACTACAATGGACTACACATGACTACAGAGGACTACAAATGACTACACTAGACTATACACTAGACTATACATGACTGCAATTTACTACGCAAGACTACATTAGACTACTTGACTACATTGGACTACACTGGACTACACGGGACTACAATGGAGTACACTGGACTACAGTGCACTACAATTGACTACACTGACGAAACTGGACTACACTTGACTACAAATGACAACACTGGACTACACATGACTACACTGAACTATACATGACTACAATGGACTACCCATGACTACATTAGACTACACTGGACTACATATGACTAAACTGGACTACACTGGACTACACGGGACTAAAATGGACTACACTGGACTACAAATGACTACAATGAGTACACTGGACTACACTGGACTGCAAATGACTACACTTGACTACAGTGGACTACACATGACTACACTTACACTGGACTACAGTGGACTACACATGACTACACTTGACTACAGTAAACTGCTGATGAATACACTGGACTACGCAGGACTACACATGACTACAAATGACTACAGTAGACTACAGTTGACTACCCTGGACGACACTGGATTAAACATGATTACAATGGTCTACAGTTGACTACACATGACTACACTGGACTACACATGAAGATATGGAGTACTCTGCACTACAAATGACTTCACTAGACTACACATGGCTACACTGGACAACATATGACGACAATCGACTACACATGACTACACTGGACTATACATGACTGCAATGGGCTACAGCGTACTACACATGACTACACTGGACTACAGATGACTACACTGGACTACACAGGACTACACTGGACTACAAATGACTACACTGGACTACCCTTGACTACAGTGGACGACACTGGACTACACATGATTACAATGGACTACACATGTCTACACTGGGCTACACTGGACTACACATGACTACACTGGACTACACTGGACTACACTGCACTACACATGACAACACTGGACTACACATGACTACACTGGACTACACTGGACTACACGTACTACACTGGACTACACTGGACTACACATGACTACACATGACTATACTGGACTACACTGGACTACACAGCACTACACATGACAACACTGGACTACACATGACTACAATCGACTACACAGGACTACACTGGACTACAAATGACTGCAATGGACTACACTAGACTACACTTGACTACACTGGACTACACAAGACTACACTGGACTACACATTACTACACTGGACTGCACTGGGCTACACTGGTCTACACATGACTAGAATGGATTACACATGACTACACTGGAGTACACTGGACTATACATGACTACAATTGACTACACAGGACTACACTGGACTACAGATAACTACACTAGACTACACATGACTACAATGGACTACACATGACTACAGAGGACTACACATGACTACACTAGACTATACACTAGACTATACATGACTGCAATTTACTACGCAAGACTACATTAGACTACTTGACTACATTGGACTACACTGGACTACACTGGACTACACGGGACTACAATGGAGTACACTGGACTACAGTGCATTACAATTGACTACACTGACGAAACTGGACTACACTGGACTACAAATGACAACACTGGACTACACATGACTACACTGAACTATACATGACTACAATGAACTACCCATGACTACATTGGACTACACTGTACTACATATGACTAAACTGGACTACACTGGACTACACGGGACTAAAATGGACTACACTGGACTACAAATGACTACAATGACTACACTGGACTACACTGGACTGCAAATGACTACACTTGACTATATTGGACTACACATGACTACACTGGACTACAGTGGACTACACATGACTACACTTGACTACAGTGGACTACTGATGACTACACTGGACTACGCAGGACTACACATGACTACAAATGACTACAGTAGACTACAGTTGACTACCCTGGACGACACTGGATTAAACATGACTTCACTGGACTACACATGACTACAATGGACTACATATGACTAGTCTGGACTACACATGACTACACTGGACTATACATGACTACAATGTACTACACATGACTACATTGGACTGCACTGAACTTCAAATCACTAAACGTGACTAAACGGGACTAAAATGAACTACACTGGACTACAAATGACTACAATGACTACACTGGATTACACTGGACAGCAAATGACTTCACTGGACTACACAATGGACTACACTGGACTACACATGTCTACACTGGACTGCAAATGACTTCACTGGACTACACATGACTACACTGTACTACACATGACCGCAATGGACTACACTGGACTACACTTGACTACACATGACCAAACTTGAGTACACATGACTACACTGGACTACACTGGACTACACTTGTCTACACATGACTACAATGTACTACACATAACTACACTGGATTACACATGATTACAATGGACTACACTTGACTACACATGACTACGTTGGACTACACTGGAGTACACTGGACTACACATGACTACACTGGACTACACATGACTACATTGGACTACACATGACTGCAATGGACTACACTGGACTACACATGACTACACTTGCCTTACACATGGGTACATTGGACTACACATGACTACACTGGAGTACAAATGACTACAGTGGACTTTACATGACCACGATCGACTACACAGGACTACACTGGACTACACATGAGTACACTGGACTAGACTGGATTACACATGATTACAGTGGACTACACTGGACTACACATGACTACAAATGACTACACTGGACTACACTGGATTATACATGGTTACACTGGACTAGGCATGACTACACTGGACTACACATGACTACAATGGACTACACATGACTACACATGACAATACTGGACTACACATGACTACAATGGACTACACATGACTACACTGGACTACACAGGACTATACTGGACTACACTGGACTACACTGGACTACACATGAGTACAATGGAATACACATGACTACACTGGACAACATGACTACAATGGACTACACATGACTACATTGGACTACACAGGACTATACATGACTACAATGGACTACACAGACTGCATTGGACTACACTGGACTGCACATGACTATTCATGACTACACTGGCCTGGAGTGGACTGCACGGGACTACGATGGACTACACTGGAGTACAAATGACTACACTCACTACACTGGACTACAAATGACAACACTGGACTACACATGACTACACGGACCTACACTGGACTGCACAATGCAACAATGGACTACACTGGACAACACTGGACTACAAATGAGTACACTGACTACACTGGACTACATTTGACTACACTGGACTACACATGACTACACAGGACTACACCGGAGTACACTGGACTACACATGACTACGCTGCTCTACACATGACTACACATGACTACACTTGATTACACTGGGCTACACATGACTACACTGGACTACACTTGACTACACTGGACTACACATGACTACACTGGACTACACTTGACTACACATGGCTATAGTTGACTACACTGGGCTACTCCTGGCTACACTGGATTACACTGCACTACACTGGACTACAAAGACTACTAACACTGGGCTACAATGAACTACACTGGATTACACATGACTACACTGGACTGTGCTGGACTACTCTTGACTACACTGGTTTACACTGGGCTAAACTGGACTGCAATAGACTACTCATGATTGCACTGACTACACTGGTCTTATCTGTACTATACTGGACTACGCTGGACTACCCTGGACTACGCTGTACTACACTGGGCTATGATGTACTACAATAAACTACACTGGATTACAGAAGACTACACTGGACTACACTGGACTACACAAGACTACAGTGGACTACGCTGGACTACACTCAACTACACTTAACTACACTGGACTTCGCTGTACTTCACTGGGCTACACTTGACTACAATGAACTACACTGGATTACACAAGAATACACAGGACAGCGCTGGACTACACTGGATTAAACTGGAGGGCAATAGACTACAGATGATTGCACTGTCTACAATGGACTACACTGGACTACACTTTACTGCTCTGGACCACAATAGACTGCATATGACGGCACTGACTACATTGGAGTACTCTGGACAACATTAGACTTCTCTGGACACTGTTCTTCACATGACTGCACTGACTACACTGCAGTACATTGCACTTCACTGGACTATAGGACAGTACACATGACTACACTGACTACGCTGACCTACACTGGACTGCACGACTGCTCTTGCTACACTGGACTTCACTGCGTACTCTGCACTACACTGCACTAATCTGGACTGCAGTGACTACAATCGACTACACTGGATGACACTCGACTACTCTGGACTACACTGACTGCACAGTACTACAATGACTAAACTGAACTACAAAGGGCTACACTGTACTTCAACGCCTACACTGGACTACAGTTAGTGTTCTGGAATCTCGATTAACTTCTTATTAAAAGTAATGGTCCTCTGGGTCGGATCAGGCAACCACTCCCCGCGCCATCGCATTGCGTCCCTTGCCATTCCACTCCACGGCGCGCCATGCCGCGCCACGTTGCGTCACGCCGCGCCAATCCGCACCACACTGGATGAATACATCGAATGATAACATAATTTGTATTTATTTACAATATATATGTATCTTAGAATCAAGGCCGAATTCTGGAAATATGTGTTGTCTTGGCTAAGAGATAATGGCTTCCGCTTTGATATACTGAAGGAGACAGACTTAATTTTTGGAATATTTAATAGTGTGGACGATTATGTTGTAATCAGTCATATGTTATTGTTGGGTAAATACTATATTCATTCTATGAGGTGCCAAAAGAATTTGCCTTTTCTCTCAGGTTTTGTTGCAAGAACTCGACATAATATAATATTGAGCTATATATTGCTAGGGAGAACAGCAAATTAAGTAAGCGTCTTAAGAAATGGGAAAAACTAATTAAAGAACTTACTTAGTGTGATATTTTAAATATATGTAAGCTTAAGTATTGCCTTGGTTGCGGGGGGGGGGGGGGGGGGTGGGGTGGGTGTAATCATGTGTGGTATGTGTAATTCTTGTTGTTACTGTATTGTTAGATTATGTGTCTTTTTTTTATTCTTTATCTTTTATTTTTCAATAGCACATAGCATATTATATGTTGTAATTTTACCACCACACTGTTGTATATTCCTTTTTTTCCTACTATTTATGTTATCTTTTTATTTTGTATCTTTCATGAATAAAAATATTTTATAAAAGAAGAACAGAATTAAGGCCGGCGAGGTTTTCGTTTTGTTTAAAGTGCCTATGAAGTGAAAATTGTTTTTATCTATTTATAATATTTACCTTATGAAAAACAAGATTCCAAAGTTTGAAACGTCTGGCGTAAAAACTAACGATTTTATAAGCGCTCTAAGTTGTGCCATTTTGACCTCAAAAATGGTCTTTGAATCGCGTGGTCAAAATACCACGTGATAATAACCTCTGACGTCACTTTGGTGCCTCAGTCAGACCTTACAATGGCGGACGTAAAGAAAGCTAAGAGGGAACCGCGTGGGCGATATTGCGTTGCTGTACTACACATCCAGCAAAGTTGTCGAAATACTTCGTTCACGCCTGGTGTAAGAATGTATCAGTTCGCGTCTGATCCGGCTGTGAGGGCAAAATGGGTCCAGTTTGTCCGTAGACACAGACACGATTTCAAAGAAATAAATTACGAACAAAAGTTCATAGTACTGCGTGGCACTTGGATGAATCAAAGTAAAAATTGTAAAAAGGTATAAAAGTGCCAAAAAGTTGTTTAAATACCAGATGTTTCGGGCTTCGCCCTTCATCAGTGGTAATAACTTTGTCTTGAACAACACGACATAACTTATGTTTAAAAGTAACGTTCAAAGCCCAGCGGGCGCAGAGACGCGCGTGCAGTCTAAATGAATGTAAAGTTGATGTTCATCCCGCTAGGTCGTGTAGTTCCCAGCTTGAAGATTAGACGCATTTCGAGTCGTTTCCGGAAGATGTTGTTGCCCGAGCAGAGCTTGATACCGCGAATTTCGGCGTCGGATATGGTGTGGTTTAATCCATTGAAGTGCTCAGCTACAGGGAAACCTGATACAATGTGTCGCTCCACAGGAAATCGGGATTGTCTTCGTGATTTCGCAACTTAAAGTCGGGTATTACAGCGTACAAGTCTACGATAAAAAGTACTGTATACCAACCACGAGTTAACCGGAACTTCTCTTTCGTATCTCGCTTCACCCAGGGCCACTGGTGTAAGGCGATCGTCATCGACTTCATTTTCTTCTGTGTTTTCTTCGGCGTCTTCTGCTTGAGGTTCGTCTTGGTAGGGCCTAATTTGGCTGTAAATTACCTCGACGTCTTCCTCCTCTCGCTCAATGGTTTCTTCGTCTTCAGGCTACTAGATATTTCTGAAATTTCGCTCATTTCTGTATCTCTCGACATCTTTTCGTACTGAAAATACTCATTGGATACAAGAAACTCTGACTGTGCAAACAAATGTGAGGCACCAAACTGACCTCACGGCCTGGTATCTTTGGATTAAACTCGACCCATTCCCCTGACTATTTTTGATTAGTAGAATTCTACTAGTACACTAATGCAAATGCTGCAATGTGATTGACTGAGCTATTGAACACTATCAGCCATTAGTGTGCAGTTGCCGAAGGTCGTCCACAAAATGCGACGTTTTTATCGTTTTTCCGAAGTTTTGGAAGGAAGTTTAAATGTAAATGGATAATAAAATTCTCGAGAAGACTAAAAGAAGGACATTAGCGGTTTCTTGACTTTAAAAGCTTGAAATTATTGAAAAACGGGTGCACGCGCGTAAACAACTGCAAATTTACCAAGGACAATTCAATACGTGCGATTTTGTTAAAACGTTAAGTTCGATAATGCGTAGGAAAATAATTAGAGACCAGGGCCCGCGCAGCAAGATTTTGACTGGGGGGGCTTAAACGTGAGCCAGCTTTTTTTTTGGGGGGGGGGGGGGGGGCAGTGGCATGCTACCCTTGGAAAATTTGGGTTTTAGTTACTCTCAGATACCGGAAGGTATTTCTAAAATTATGCTGCTTAAACGTAGGATCGATCTACAAGAGATTATTGCAATTTATTTGTGCTGGCCTTCGAGCTGGCGTTATTTAGATTTGTTACATCGCACCGATGAGTCCCAAAAAGGACGAAACAGCTGTCCCTGCTTTATCGGTTCTGTTCCTGTTGGTGTTTTGCGAAGTTAATTTTACACGTAGTATCAGCCTTGTTGTAATGTCTTTGCAATATTAGTAGATTCAACATTTAGAACCAGACCTATAGATTCACCATTAAATCCTGCTTGAAACAATATAATTTACTCCAGCCCAGTACTACTGCCATTAGCCTTTACAATATATATCATATATATCAATCAATGGAAATTAACGAATAAAATTTTAGTATAAATTAGATTGTTCAAAGACGCCGAAATTTCTCTTTCTGTTATTGCTATGATCTGCAAATTCGTTTGAGATGTCAAAAAGACATTCTTCATGACTTTCATCATTGTCAGGTTGCTAAATCTCTCTTGCGTCATTGTTGAGAAAAGATTTCAGTCTTTAGGCGCTAGGGCGCTGAATGATTGTTCACCAGGATTTACCAATATGGAACAAAATCAAAAACACAGTTTATTACCAGCTTCTGGAAAGGCGTTCAAATGAAATACTTTTAGTAATTGTTCGTTCAATAATAATTATTTTTTGCGTTTCTTTCTTTCTTTACTTGTTTCTTTACTTAAGTTCTTATTATTTTTTCCTTTTACTGTGAAAAAGTGGGGGGGCTAAAGCCCCCCCAGCCCCTCCCTCTGCGCGGGCCCTGAGAGACCATTATTTTCGTTTATTTCAGTCAGAATTCTACTAAAACAATAGGCCATTTTACAGTTGTCTGCTCAGTAGCCTAGCCTTTGAGTGGTAGCGAGGCTGGAGGTGACCTTGCATTGATACAAACCTCTCTGCTTTTCTCATGTAAATGCGAACCATTAACATCAGAACAACTTGATTTGCAAAACAAAAGCAGCGAGGTCTGTATCAAAACAAGGTCACCTCTAGCCTCGCTACCATTCAAAGGCCTGGTATCTGAGCAGACAACTGTAAAATGGTCTATTAGATTATTCGCTCTCAATTTCTATGAGGTGATAGTTGATTCGGCCTGCGGCCTCATCAGCTATCACCTCGTAGAAATCTCGAGCTCATAATCTAATTGGATTACTTCTGCACTGAGAAAATCAATATATGTCAAGAATAATTTATATAAGAAATTTGTTAAGACCAGATCTGCTTATATCCATACAAAATTTAAATTATATAGGAATAAATTAAACCATCTTCTCAAAATATCCAAAAAGGAATACTACAACAGTTATTTCTTCGATAATATTAATGATAGTAAGAAAATATGGAAGGGAGTTAAACAAATAGTTAATTTCAAACCTCCAACTAGTGTAAAACATATTGAGCTTAAAGTAAATGACCGGAAAATTGCTAGCCCAATTGAGGTGGCTAATGCTTTTAATACATACTTTTCTAGCATAGGCAATGATTTAACTAAATCAATACCTATTGTAGAAAAATCTCCTGTGGAATATTTACATAATCCAGTTTGTGATTCTTTTTTTGTTTACCCAACAACTATGGATGAGATTGAAAATGAGATCTCCAAATTAAAATCAGGAAAAGCTACAGGCCCTTTCAGCGTATCAGTTGGCATCCTTAAACTATTAAAATCCGTCTTGTCAACACCACTACAAATACTATTTAACACTTCATTTTTGTCTGGTACCGTACCAAGTGAACTAAAATTAGCTAATGTGATACCCGTTTTTAAAAAGGGATCCCAAACCTGCTTATCAAATTATCGCCCCATCTCATTGCTCTCAATTTTTCATAAACTACTTGAGAGACTTATGTATAATAGACTTACTAGTTTTCTAGATAAACATAATGTATTATTTGACAAGCAATTTGGCTTTAGGTCTAAACATAATACTGATCATGCAATACTATCTATAGTAGATAAAATACAAAAGGCAATTGAGGAACGAAACTATTCCTGTGGAATATTCCTTGATTTTAGTAAAGCATTTGATACAGTCAATCACAAAATCCTACTTAGAAAGTTAGAACATTATGGCATAAGAGGAGTTGCAAATGATTGGTTCAAATCTTATCTTACTGATCGGCAACAGGTTGTCATGGTAAATAATGTCACATCAGCGAAATGCAGTTTGACATGCGGAATCCCACAGGGTTCTGTTCTTGGTCCTTTATTGTTTTTATTGTATATTAATGACTTCCACTATTCTTCAGAACTGTTTGATTTTCACTTATTTGCAGATGATGTAAATTTATTCTGTGAGAATAATAGTCTCCAGATACTACAAAATAGGATAAACTCTGAATTAATTAATATTCATACTTGGCTAAGTGCTAACAAACTCTCACTTAATATAGAAAAATCAAATTTCATACTTTTTCATCCGCCTCAAAAAAGATTACAGGATTCCACTTTTAATCTCCTTTTAAACAACAAACAATTGAAAAGAGAGTATTGTATTAAGTATCTTGGCATACTAATTGATTCACACCTAAGTTGGAAACATCAAGTAGAATTTATAGCTGGGAAAATTAGAAGAAGTATAGGCATTTTATCTAAGTTAAGACATCATGTAGATCTTAATATTCTGTTAAAATTATATTATGCCTTAATTTACCCCTTTTTGACCTATGGTATCATCATTTGGGCAATACATATGAATCAACACTTAAACCAATATTTATACTACAGAAGAAAGCCATGCGTACTATCACTTTTTCCCAATTTGATAGTCCTTCCAGCCCTTTGTTCAAATCTCTTCAAGTTATCAAATTCTTTGATCTTGTCACATTTTATATTGCTATATTCATGTATAAATTTCATAACGAGCTCCTTCCTATTGCCTTTCATTCTTTTTTACTAGAGTAACTAATATTCATAATTATAATACTGGGCTTGCAGCAAAACAGTCTTATTATCTTCCTTTCGTAAGAACTAATTATGGCAAGTTTAACATTAGGTTTCAAGGCCCCTCTATTTGGAACTCCATTGATGATCATATAAAGTTATCATCTGCATCAATATTTAAGAAAAAAAATGCAAGTTGAGTATCTCGAAAGATACTAGCTAGCGCCTGTATTGATCAACTCTAAGGCCGTTTTGCTCTATTTTTTTCCTCGATTATTTTCCTCTTTTTTCTAATATGTTTTTGTCTTTTTTTCATTTTGCTCACTGTAATGTTCTGTAATGTTCTGAAATGTTCTATGTTGTTGTGTGCTTTACCGACCTAAATTTGTATTACATAATTGTAACACTGGCTGCCTGCCCTTTTTAACTCTACAGTTATTTCAGGCAGCCAGACCCCTAATTACTTATTATTTATACTATATATATTTTCTTTCTTGTAATTTATTAGGGTAAATAAAGTTGTTGTTGTTGTTGCAAAATAGCACAACTTTGAGCGCTTGTAAAATCGTTAGTTCTAAAGCTAGACGTTTCAAACTTTGGAATCGTGTTTTTCGAAAGGTAAATATTATAACTAAACAAAAACAATTTTCACTTCATAGGCGCTTTAAGGACTTTTGCCTTACCATTAAATTAATCAGGTAACTTGTTTGAATAGACTATACTGAGAATCGACTTAAGAGTTTATACGAAAACGGTATATTGAGATTGATTTAGTAGGCTTAGAAAGATTTATTTGAAACTATCTTTTTCGAAAATCCTTCGTATAGCTTTCCTTACAACTCAAACGATTTAGTTGTAAGTGCTTGGGCAACACCTCAAAACTGCTCCCAAAAATTACAGATAAAAGTAATTTGTCTTCCTTTGTTGTTTCGCACTTATTTATTGGAAGAGTTGGAACCCGAAAGTGATAATGTGGTGCTCGGCTTTAAGCAGTTGTTTTTGCACAGAACATTTTTAAACTGGAAAATTTGCGTGTGCGCAGCGACGTCAAAACATGGTGGCTGACATTCTTTTTTAGAAGTAACCGGAAGAAACAAAGTTCAAAATGGCGGACGCTCAATTTCGAAAGAAATCTCCAGTTTTTAACCGTTTTCGTCAATTTGAGTAAAAAAAGTCGTTTTTTCTTCCTGTTTTCTGCAAATAAAAGTTATTTCTGTGATTTCCAGTGATTATATGACTTCTTGCCTTTCGTTCTCCTACCTAACAGTCAGTTTTAACGCTTTCGACGCCTCTGTTCCGAAACGCCGACGTTTTTCTTTGAAAGGCCGGGAGACAATCCTGAAACTCTCAAACAAGACCTTGAGAAGATAAAACATCTGTCTGAAACGAACGCCTTCACGAAGAACACCTCGAGGGAAGAAAAGGTGAGCAGGATTCCTTTGATTCTCATGTAACATTCTCTTAACAATAGAATCAAACGAATCCTGCTAGGCAACTTCAAGGTAATCACAAACCATCCTGCGACCAGACAGATCTTTCCTCATCCACCAATTGCCGCACATTGGAGGGATAAAAACTTGAGAACATCGCTGGTTCACAGAGCCGTCAAGCAAGCTGGACCGCGTTCAGGCTCTTATTCCTGTGAACATTCCCACTGCCACACTTGTGGCCACATTTCAAGCGATATCAACCTTCGGAGGCCAAAGGACTCCATAACTATCCGGTAATCGTTAATTTGCACGTCCTCTGGACTTATCTATTGCATCGGAGATTCTTTCAGATGGAAATTGCATATTGGGAGCATGGAAACTGGTTTACCAGTTAAAAACGATTCTCTGAGAGCCAGAAGTCCGAGATGAGCAGCTGAAATCACGTTACTTGAGAGAAAGACATTGGGCGCCAACTCGCGCGGGTAACACGCGAGCTGCGTGAAACTTCCCAGCATTCTCTGCAAGGACAGTTCGTCCATCTTGTGAACGAAACGTGAACGAAACCGGAACGGGAGTGACTATTCAGCACTCAGTTGATGTTGCTAAATAGGCTAAAAGAAGTGCTGTTTTGTATTCACTACATGAACTGAGTGTTACGTGGTATAAAAATGTCATGAGGTGTCTCCCTATTGTCTCACAACATCAACTGAGTGCAGAATAGTCACTCCCAAACCGGAACGTGATATATAGGTAAGAAAAGATTCTTATTATATTAATCTTTTTCTTTCTCGTATAGTACAGTTTTCTGCATATTATTCATATGCTCCTTTTTTCATATTCAGGTGAAGCATGTTGGTACATTATTGAAAGAGCTGAAGAGCTGTGTTGACGAGCGATTCATGACGAGCTGCAGGTAGGAAAATTGAGCTTACTACACGCTTAAATTTGATTTTTTTACGGAATTTACTGCGGTATATAACCTTTTTTTCTCCGTTGTTTACTGGTTCCAGTTTAACTAAGCATTTAATACACGATATTGATTTCGTGTACATTTATGACAGTATATATCTTGTCGGCCATTTTGTCTTTGCAGTTTTTCTTTTTCGGGGTGGGGGGTGGAGGTGGGGGGAAGGTCCCGAATGAGGGGGAGGAAGGGGTGGGGTGAACCAAGGTGCAAGATTACAAGATAAATTAATTTACCAACATCTATACATTTAGAATGAGGATATGTTGAATTTAGGAGATAGTTTGATCAAACAAATTTATTCCATTTCTGCAGCCAGTAAAAAATTGAAAAGTGGAGTCAAGCAAATTTGATTTACATTTGCAAGTAGCTTTGAGCAGAATCTTTCTTTTAGTGAACCTTTACATTCTCACAGGTGTCTCGTATTGTGAACTCTGACTGGTTAATCCTTTACAATTCTCCAATATATTTTATTGACAGCTTGATCACTGAACACAATTTGCAACTTTCAATTCAAATTTGCTCATGTTTGAGTTGGCAGAAGTTCATTTTTCATGAAAAAGTGCAATAATTTCACCTGTTTTTCAAAGAAGGTGGAAATAATTGCCCTATGCTTGACTGCTTATCAGCAGACTGCAAGGAATTAGTGCCAGGCTTAGTTCAAATCACCCAAAGTGGTATCCTGCTTCAAAATTCCATTGAAAATGTAAGCAGTAATTTGTGGACCAAATTTGAATTATTGCACGCAATTCCCAGTTTGGCATACTGTAGTCTGTTGATTATTGCAGTTTTCAATAGCATGTGAACTCTGAAATTCAAGCCTCAACCAACAGTTTACATTTTTCGCTGCCATCAATCATCTAAGTGGAACTTCTTGGGAAACAGAAGTTCACTTCAGGCAGGTCAAAAGGTCAAGTGTATCTGTTGTGATTGGTAGATTTTGATCCATTGTGTTTGTTTCTGTTGCTCAAGGTTCATTAGCTGTCAGCCTAATGTTGATTGAGGGCAGCAAAAAAGACAGTCGTTAGTTGGGTTTGGAATTCCAGAGTTCGTATGTTATTGAAAAGCACCATAACAGATGACTATGGGGCAATTATTTCTCATTTCTTTTAAACAGAGGTGGTATTACCTTTTTTATATGGCAAGTTGAAAACCGAAACTCACTTGAACAAAGTTACTTTGAAATCAGAATTTAAAATTGCAAGTAAAAAAAAAAAATTGTCATTCAATATTGAAACATTGTGCTGCTGCGTTGCAGATTTCCCTTCAAAAGAAAATTCCTTCCCTTTGACTGTTAGTTCAATACCAGAGTTCTCCCATTTAAAATATTTATAAACGTTTTTTTTTTCATGTCAGATTCCAACATTGAAAATAGCAGATGTTATTGCAGCAAAGCTGAATTCAAGAATGAACACTCTGACTGGCAGTGATAGAAGTTGCTCAGGTATGGAAATCTTTAATTTGTTTATTACTGTAAACACTTGAAGACTAAAAAGCCACTGACACTTTTTTGACCACTTTTGGAGGTGCAGCTTTTCTGTAAGAGCATAATTTGTATATTTCTGTGCTGCTTCCAGTGTCCACTTTTCCATTGTCCAATCTACCTAATTCTTACTAATTTTTGCAAGTACTAACAAAAAACAAAATGTGAAATTAGCCACGCAGAAATGACAATACCATATTTATATAATTTTATACCAAAACAATATGAAAGGATTTTAAAGGTTTCAAATTGTAACTACGTACAATGTTTCCTTGAAAACATGTTTTAAATCCCTGTTTTCTTCGGGATGTGAATCGGCCAAAACCTCGAATACAGTCATCAAAGTTTTCATTTGCAGGCTTCTTGTAGTTACATTGAACCAGACCTTTGTATCTGTCCAGTAGTTCTTTTAATTAGTCTTTAACGAGTGATCCATCTAAACAATGGCATTGGTTGCTATGGTTGATTGATTACATTACAAGGCAAAATGGCAGACCTTGCTAGGCAAGAATGACGACGTTCTGTCAGGGAAAAAGTGTGTTCTGCTTTTCCCAGACAGAATGTTGTCATTCCTGCCTAGCAAGTTGTCTACCATTGTGCCTCCCAACGCAATCAACTCAACCACAACATGCAACAACTGAGACTGTTACACACTCAACCTGAATCTGCTGTAAGGTATTTTCTATTTCAGTGTTAATGGGTTTATGTTCAATGAAGAACACTTCTAAAGACTTGACCATGTATCTCTTTCAAAAACTTAAATTTCCTAAAATTGATTTGCTAACTTCAGGATGTGGCTTATCTGAGTTTGTTTACAGTAATTTATTAACCAGAGTTAATTTAGTTGCTATCAATAGCTATGAATTAAAATGAAACAAAATACATACAATCCAAAGTAAATTTTGCTGACAGTGTTGAAGATTTCTGTGTGGATGTCTTTATTTCTGAAAAATAACTGCTCATTTAAATTAAATGTGACTTGCTAGGGACCGTCAGATTGGAGTAAGACTGAGTATGAGTAAGACTTTTAAAACCTTGTGCTTATGTTTTGGATTGTAACATTCCACTCCAATCTTGTACCCATAGCCTCCTTTTCAACTGGTCAGCAACAGAGAGGAGTGAGGACTCTGAGAATGCAACTGAATTGAAATTCGAAAGTTGCACTCGTACTCGTACTTTATCTCATACTCGTTCTCTGATCTGAAGGTCCCTAATAAATGGCGTGCAAATCTAGTTGGCAGAAACTCTAAACAGGGGTGCTATAATTTTTGGCATCACCATGCCTTTGGTACCTATTAAATGCAGGTTTTGCAAAACTGACCTGCACTTACATGTCACCAGCACACTTTGGTTGGAATTGTGACCCCAAACTTTAAATAGCAAAACCTTCTGAAACTGCTCGTGGCGAATTCGTTAACTATTTATTATGCCTGACCAGTCAGTAACTACCAAGAATTTTGTCTGAATTTTTCTATTCCCTTTTTTAACAGGTGGCAACACACTGAACTACTTCAAGAAAACACAGGAAGAGAGATGTCATTCATTAGATTATGCTACATTGATGATTTTATTGCAATCCAGGAGCCAGGTAAACACTTGTGTTCTTATGCATTGATCAAATAAAAACTGTCTTAACCTGGCTCCTTCAAGGAATCCCCCTAGGGCACCCCTTTAGGGCATTCAAAATAATTGGGATTACAACCAGAAAAATTGTTAAGACAAGAGACAAATTTTAATTGGACAACTACCCCAAACCACTGACAGAACCTAAAAAAATCAACAGAAATCTGACACCAGGTCAGAGGTCAACAGCAAATTTTCTTTTGACTACCTGTACTCTCTTCTCCAGGGCCAAGCACGCTTATAAATGGACAATACATTCAAACTGTCTACTGCATTTACTTTTGTTTAATGCTTTCAATCAATTGACAATATTTGCAGTGTTTTGTGTTCACTTGATTTTTTTACTTTCTGGGTGGCGAGAAAGTTTTTATTTTGTTCTGGGCATCTCGAACAGGGCAGAGTAACTGGTCCCCAACCCCAGGTTTGCCAGGTTACCGAAGTTTTAAATTGATCATTGCACTGTATGGCGTAAACCAAGTTCTGCTTTAGGTTTTGCTGCAAGACCACAGACATGCTTTTAAAATTAATACTTTTAAAATATAATTGGCTCCTATTCAAGTTGGCTTACGTTTAAAAAAATTAAATGAAAGTGGATAACACATTTTGCTAAACTTTTGTATTCTATAGTATTTACATGTTACTGTATTTCCTCTGTTCAGCCTCAGTGGGACTTGTTGTAAATTTCTGGTCATATTGATACTAAGGGGCAGACTTATTTACATGATTGTTTATAGCTTGAAAGGTGGATGAGTTTGGGTGAAGGAACCCAGGTGTAAATATGGTCTCTGAGAGATGGGAAAAAAGGGGCCGAGCGACATGGAAGAGGGATTCTGAAGGGGGTGGGAACTTATAATAACTTGGAGAAGTGAAAAAAAATTCACAACATTTGCAGGACTTTTTCTATTTTGTAACAGAAAAAAAAAATGCAGGACCCCCTGAGGAAGGGAATGCAAGGAAATGGGAACTTCAGATGACTTGCCCTTCCCTACCTCTCCCAACATTAATAGGGATCCCTGTGTGACTGCTGCTAAGTATTCACTATCAACTCAGTAACCCTCTATCCACATGAAAACAAGAATTAACATACTAGTTATTGGATGGAAAATAAATCTGCCTGGGGTGGGGGGTGAGTTGGGGGGATGAAAACCAGAATTGACATACTATTACACTGTAGATGGAAATAAATCTGCATGGGGTGGGGTGGGGGGGGGGGGGGGGTAAGATGGGGGAATGAAAACAAGAATTGACATACTTATTGGATGGAAATAAATCTGCACGGGGTGGGGTGGGGGGGTGAGATGGGGGGATGAAAACAAGAATTGACATACTGCTTATTGGATGGAAATAAATCTGCATGGGGTGGGGTGGGGGTGATATAGGGGGATGAAAACAAGAATTGACATACTATTGGATGGAAATAAATTTGCATGGGGTGGGGGGGGGTGAGATAGGGGGATGAAAACAAGAATTGACATACTATTGGATGGAAATAAATTTGCATGGGGTGGGAGGTGAGATGGGGGGATGAAAACAAGAATTGACATGCTATTGGATGGAAATAAATTTGCATGGGGTGGGGGATGAGATGGCGGAATGAAAACAAGAATTGACATGCTATTGGATGGAAATAAATTTGCATGGGGTGGGGGGTGAGATGGGGGGATGAAAACAAGAATTGACATACTATTGGATGGAAATAAATTTGCATGGGGTGGGGGGTGAGATGGGGGGGGGGATGAAAACAAGAATTGACATACTATTGGATGGAAATAAATTTGCATGGGGTGGGGGGTGAGATGGGGGGATAAAAACAAGAACTGGCATACTATTGGATGGAAATAAATTTGCATGGGGTGGGGGGTGAGATGGGGGGATGAAAACAAGAATTGACATACTATTGGATGGAAATAAATTTGCATGGGGTGGGGGATGAGATGGGGGGATGAAACTAAGAATTGACATGCTATTGGATGGAAATAAATTTGCATGGGGTGGGGGGGGGGGGGGTGAGATGGGGGGATGAAACCAAGAATTGACATGCTATTGGATGGAAATCAATTTGCATGGGGTGGGGTGGGGTGGGGGGATGAAAACAAGAACTGACATACTATTGGTTAGAAATAAATTTGCATGGGGTGGGGGTGATAATTATGAGGGGATGAAAACAAGAACTGACATACTATTGGATGGAAATAAATTTGCATGGGGTGGGGTGGGGTGGGGGGATATGGGGGGATGAAAACAAGAATTGGCATACTATTGGATGGAAATAAATTTGCATGGGGTGGGGGGGTGAGATGGGGGTATGAAAACAAGAATTGGCATACTATTGGATGGGAACAAATTTGCATGGGGTGGGGGGGGGGGGGGGCTGAAAACAATAATTGGTATTTGGTCAGGGCGGAGGGGGTGAGATGTGGAGAGGGGGAAATTTTAATGGTGTGTTTAGTCCTGGCTTATGGGTGCACAACATCAACAAAATGCCCTGCTAAAAATCAGACTTGTAAGTAAAAATACTTACAAGGTGGATGGGGTGGGGTGGGTAGAGCAAGGGGGCTTTATTGAGGAAATACAGTAATTTCAAAAACATATACATTCAATTGTTGTTTAGACAAATTTTTTTTTAAAACAACTGCTTTGTCATTTACATGTATTCTGGAGATAACTGAAATTGATAGTTTTTAAAACTAAGAAAAACACTATCTGTTTACTTACTGTTTCAAAATTAATTACAAGCAACAACACATTTTATTTTGAATGTGGTTTTTGAATCATTTGACTTGCTTAATGAAGACTTCAGATATCAATCAAATGCATTCATAAACTGAATGAGCAAAAGTCAAGACCATAAAATTTTTTGACAAGACTGGCTGGCCAAGTTATGACTGATTATCAAAGGATTTTTAATTAGTGATTTATTACTCAACCAAGTGATTGTCTTGAGAACTGAAATAAACTCAATCATTTAATTTGTTTACCATTGCTGCCTTGCATCAAATTTTTCCTTCTAAATATTGATATGCATGTTCGCCAGCAGGTATTGTTATCCACTTTTGATGTCGATTTTCTTCTATTTATTTTTTAAATGCTTTTGACTTAGTATGAACTTGTCCTCTGCTTGGCTTTGCATGTCTGTGGTTCTTGTAACTAGTTACTTTACAGTGGCCCATGTGTGCAAAAATCGCTTCCAGATTAACATTAACTAGAGTTACACAATTTCAAATTTTTGCCAAATAACAAAATTTTGGGGAGAATGTTTGACATCACAACCAAATATTGAGGAAGTTTCTTAAACTGACTGACCAATCCACTGTCTAACTGATCAACCAACCGACAGACCAATCCACTGACCCACCCACCCACCCACAGGCTGACCTGCCAATTAACCAATGACCTAAAGACCATCTAATGACTGGCTGACCGACTGATGGCCAACTGACTGACTTACTAACTAACCAAACACACTGAAGGCCTGTCAACTGACCAATGTCCCAATGTCCTACCAACCAACCAATGACTGTCCAGGTAACCCACTCACTAAATGACTGACGGCCCACCAACCTGCCAACTGATCAGCTGGATGACCAACCAACTAACTGACTGACCGACTGACCCAACCACTCATTGACTGGCCGGCTGAATGATGGCCTACCAACTGACCAATGACCCGCCAACATGCTAACTGACAAGCTGACTAACTGACCCATCATCCTCCCACCTACTGACTGACCAACCAACCAATGGCCCACTAGCCAACTAACTAACTGACTGATGGCCAACCAACCTGCCTACTGACCGGCTGACTAACTGATCCATTCATCTGCCCACCAACCGACCAATGGCCCACTAGCCAACTAACTAATTGACTGATGGCCAACCAACCTGCCTACTGACCGGCTGACTAACTGATCCATTCATCTGCCCACCAACCGACCAATGGCCCACTAGCCAACTAACTAACTGACTGATGGCCAACCAACCTGCCTATTGACCGGCTGACTAACTGATCCATTCATCTGCCCACCAACCGACCAATGGCCCACTAGCCAACTAACTAACTGACTGATGGCCAACCAACCTGCCTACTGACCGGCTGACTAACTGACCCATTCATCCACCCACCCAGTGACTGACCAATCAGTGACTGACCAACCGACCAATGGCCCACTAGCCAACTAACTGACTGATGGCCAACCAACCTGCCTACTGACCGGCTGACTAACTGATCCATTCATCCACCCAGTGACTGACCAAAGGCAAACAGATCAACTGACTGACAGCTCACCAACCAACCTGGCACTGAATACCAACTGAGTAACTGACCAACCAACTGAGTAACTGACCAACCAACTGACCCATCTACCGTCTGACAGCCCACCAACTGACTGACCCACCCAATGATGACCCATCCACAAACAACTTACTTACTGACCAGCACATGGTCTGTTGACTCACCAATCTGGCTGTCAACAGGCTGGACAACTTACCGACCTGTTTTGAATTTCCCATTTCCTGAGTTAAGTTTGTTTGGACGAATATGGGCCACTGTACAGTTTGTAGCATGGGTACTGGGAAATCACAGCTTAAATACTGTCTGTCATAAAACACTCTCAAGCATAAAGATACATATTTCAAGGGTGTAGATTGTCTTGCAAATTAATACTCAAATTTGGTTGGCATTGTCAGATAGAAAGCCAAGGCGCAATTTGAAATATTTAATCACATGCGTGCTTTCATGGAATTGGCATTTCTTTGCACGCCAAAATTTTTATCATGCTTTTTTGTTTATTTTCAAGAAGTAGCAAGTAGCAAGTTAAGTCTGGAAATTGCTTGCTTTTTTCACATCACAATAGTGCTTCATTTCAGCATCACTACTTTAATTGCAGCCTTTATGACATTTAGAAAATGTTTGGAGCTTTTTCTACGTCATACCTTTACGTCTATCAGTTGTCTTGATTTGATTATTCAGCCAACTTATTTATTTCACAAAATTTGAATACGAGAAGGCCAAGTAATTTTAAACTGGACTTCTTGAGCAATTAGCAGTTTGCAATTTGTAAATATTTCATTGAAAACTCGGTTGAGCTAGAATGAGAGTTTTATGGCAGACATTGTATTTAATGGTGGTTTACCTCGAAGCAGAACTTGGTTTGAGTCCTGTTATATAGTGTAATCTTTCGCGCAACTTGATTGGCAATTTTTTCGAAGACGGCGTGACAAGTGCGTTGCGTGAAACATTGCGTCGTGTGGCTTACCGTGCGATGGGCTAACTTCTTGGGGAACAGTTCACTCCAGCAGTTTCAGAAAGTCGGAACTTAGTTCTACTTTTTGCTGCCGTTGAAGCGTCTCGTTTCGAAGGGAGTTTGTCCGTTTTTCGGTGTGTTAGATGACGCATTGATTCGTTCGACTTGTCACGCCGTTTTCGAGAAGATTGGGGGGCAAGTTGCGTGACAGATTACACTGTATACCAGGACTTGGTCATGAACACAAGTGTTTACCTGGTTAGTTATGATGGATTGCTTGTAAAAACGACAACACAAAAACTGCCTCTTTGTCTCTCTATTTGTGTTAAAAAAAAATAAATAAAAATCTAGCCGATCTTGTCCCAGCTTGTTGGTTGCTTTCACTCTGCTCCGAGTTGAAGTGTTTCTTCTGGCCCTCCCTAATATTCCAACTTTGAAATCCTGGTTTGTTTATCTGATCGGCCATCTTTGATGACGACACTTGACGCACTTTAATGATATGGCCGCTTGCTCCCAAGTGGAGATGGCATAATGAGGGGAGGTGAGAGTTTGCTCTCCATGCCTCCTCGGTTTCACTCAACTACGTCATAATACCACACCATTTCTTTTGGAATATTCATTAGTTTTGAAGGCCGCGATTAAAATGCAAGAATAATTTACGCCAAATAATAAAATTTAAGATACATGTTTTCAATGAATGTATCTCGAAAGATTCCGCGGGAAGGACCCAAAAAACCGAACTGCTAAGGTGCAAATTATGCTCAGTACATTTCCATGGATGCTAAGAAAAGAATCGAACGCAGAAAACCGCTAATCTGACTCGCCGACCAACTGACCCCACCTGTCATCCCACAAACTTCACCAAAAGAACACAAGTCATTTGAAACTTTCCCGTCAGAGCTGATACAAGTTTAGGAGTTTTCTATCGCTAATATTTAAATAAGAGAAAAATAATTTTGCGTTATTTAAAGCGAATAAATGTTTATAACTTGTTTTGCGGTTTAAGAATTTGGCTAAATAACAATGTGAAAGCAAACAGGCGGTTTTTTCCGTTTGCATTACACAAAGCTAGAATTTCAAGCCCGGCAAAGTTTTATATTTATAAGAACATAAGAATCGAAGAATTTTGCGAAAAAAATCGCGGTTTAAATGTTTTGCGCGCAATTTTCAAGTAGAAAATTTAAGAGTCAATCTGAATTAAATATTCAAGATTTGAATCGCGTTGAAAAGCAAGCACGGTGGAATTTGAGAGTTATTGTTATTGTTAATGTTAATTTTGATTTTGAAGAACGTCGAACAATGAAGCATGCTCGGGAACTCAGTGGCAGTTAGTCGGGGCAACACGAAGTAAACCGAGAGGTATTGTCGTCGTCGAGCCGATTTTGCCGCTCGGTTCACTTCGTATCCCTCCGATTAACTTCCGTTAAGTTCCCGAGGATGACAACGAAGTTAACAACACAGAAAATAAATAGAGAAAAATGTTTCCTTGATTTCGTTTTGTTTTGGAATTAAAATGAACAATTAGCCTAAGAAGAATCGAAGTATTTTCCGAAATAAATCGCGGTTTAAATGTTTTGCGCGCAATTTTCAAGTAGGATCTTTCAGAGTAAATCTGAATTAACTATTCAAGATTTCAATCGTCTCAAGCACGGTGGAATTTGAAAGTTTATTGTTTCATTGTGTTAATTTGAGTTTGAATAGCATCGAACAACGAAGCATCCTCGGGACTCACGGTCAGTTAGTCGGGCGAGACGAAGAAAACCGAGCGGTAAAATCGTCGCCGCGCCGATTTTGTCGCTCGGTTTATTTCGTATCGCTCCGATTAACTTCCGCTGAGTTCTTGTGGATAAAGAAACAGAAAATAAATCAATATATATTTTTTTTCTTTACCCTTTTTTTGTTTTGGAAGTCAAGATGAACAATTGTGTACGAAAGAAAAATCGAAATGAATTCATTACATAAGTTTTGTTTTGTTTTGGACGTGAAAAACGAGCAATCAGCTTAACGAATAAGAAGGTCGAATTATATAAATTATCTAGTTAAAAAATTAATGTTTTTAGGTTTAATATCGGCCTACTTTTCCTAATTTGGTGGAAATATGTATTTAATAAAAAAGATCTAGATTTCTAAAAGCGTTATTGCATGAGCCTCCTTTGAAGGAGTCACTTGGATCGTCACGCAACACTCGTGGAAACAGGCATTGCGTGACAACTCATGTAATGCCAACGCAGGAGACTTCTTCCTTCAGATTAACTCCTAAAGTTAATCTGAAAAGTAAACACTGATTATTATTTGAAATAATTTTGCTGATGTCCCGGATTTCCTTTGAAATCAAGGACAGGATGTTGATCAATTTTGTTTTGATAAGTTAGACTTATAGTAAAGTTATGTTTATGTTCATTTTATACTAAATTTGTTCCGAATTTGTTAAAGAAAACTAAAAGGAAATTTATGTTTTACGTTAAAGAGAGAAAATCCCTAGACAGGTATCAGCTCGTTCGGAAGGATCCCAGATGACTATCAGCTCAATCTAGTGTCGCTTGTGAAATTCCAGTCGAGTCAGATAAGTGGCATTCTTTGTTCCAAACTAACCCCAACACCCCGGAAATGTACCGCCCATGACCTGCACTAAAGCACTACTGTTTTACGTCCTCAACAGCGGAAGATTTCCAGATACATTGATTGAAGACAAGTATCTTTGAAAGCCAATTGGAATAAAGGTGTGGTATTCTGACGCAGTTAAGTAAAACTGACAAGACATGAAAAGCAAACTCTCACCTCCCCTCACGATGCCTCCTCCACTTGAGAGCAAACGACCAAACCATCAAAGTGTCCAAGTGCCTCCACCAAAAATAGCGGAACAGATAAACTCACCAGGATTTCTCAGTCGGAATATTGCAGAGAAACGTCAGAAACACCCACCTCAGAGCAAGAGTTTCCACAACCTTGCAGGGACTTCGATCGGCTAGATGAAAATCTGACCATTTGTATTGTGTGTAGGTGTGTGGGCCATCTCAGTTTCTGAAAATAATCTAAATATACGAAGTTCAGTTGAAGAAATAAAATCTACAAAAATTAAATAACAAGCTCATTAGCACAGTAAGAACGGATAATTGCCAACCCCACTTAACTGAAACAAACCTCAAGCCCTTGAACTAACTTAGTAAATAAGCAATAATAATACTGAGGTCGACCTACTTAACTATGCTTAAAGACAATTTCTTGAGAAACATAAGAATGTAAAGCAATAATTTCTCCGTGGAAAAAGCGTGCTCTGACGACACTTGAAAGGACAATACCTAAGATTTTACTAAGTTGTTTTGATTCTCGCTTAAAAATGCTGCATTGATACCTTAATGAAGAAACTCTCCTGCTCCTTGAGACTATTCTATATCCCCAGATTGCTTTGTCCACATCAAAAAATTGACCCTTAAGTAATTCATGTGAAAATACAATTCTTATCCTAGTTATAATTGACTAACTTAATTAGGATTGTTTAATACTGTGCTAATGAGCCCGTTGTGGCACCTTAAAACAAAGGAGGCAAAATGAAAATAGAAATAAAAAAAATCCTATGTTGTCGTTTAAAATTGATCGTGTAAGAAATGATGGGTTTTGTACGAAAGTAAATAAATTCTGAAAAGTTTTATAGCTAAAAAGGTGTAGTTTTACGAAGCCTTCTTTGTTTAAAAGTGAGAAAAAAATACTGTTGTAATCTCAAGTATCACCATGCTATTTATGTAATCTGAAAAATAAAACTTAAAGGAATTTAACTTACATGTATAGTGCAATAAATGAAATTATAAAGGCCCTATATCCCAGTTGGGAAAAATGAACTAATGGTGATCATGCGGTGAAATGAAATTAAAAAAAGAAATGTGGCCCGCCCAGAAAATAGAAATCAGAGAGAGTTGAATTTGCTGACGAGGCAAAAACATGAAAGGCCTAGAGCATGATGAACATTCAGATTACATATACACATAATAAATAATTATGTCAGCATATGGCTTGCAACTACTCAATAGAAAACTTGTGACGACAATGAAATTTTGAACTGAGACTTCATGAGCAAATAAGTGGCTTTAGTAAGATGTTTACATAGTTTGCATTTCAGATTTGATATAATATATCTAATGGTCTTCAAAATACAATAGCATTTAAGTGTACACCAAAACGCCTGTGCACATGAAAGATGTTAAATAGGCTTAAAATATTTCTTTTTTAATGAAGCGGATTTTAGCTAGGTTCTTCAAGTATTACCAATTGGTTTGTTTTAGTTTTGGAGAAACTGTAGTTAAATTTTAGGAAAATCCAGTGGCCTTAAAAACAATGCACAGTTCAATGTTTTAAATTCGGAGTATTTTTTAGAAGTAATATGTGCACTCCAAAGTATCTGTACAGATAAAACAACAATTCATATAATTGATTTCTTTTAAGCTTATAAAATAGATTTTAGTTGACAGTCTTCATGAGCATTTCCAATCAACTGAGTCTTTTTTTACGGAGTTTTTAGTGATTTTGTATAAAATTCGTGAATCCTTTTGATTAAATTTTGAGCGCGTACACTACAATGTGCACATGAAAAGAATATCAAATGTAAAATACTCTTTTTAATGAACAAAATTTAAACGAGTCCGTATTTTTTTTAAAACTGAGTTTTTTAATTGGTGGTTTACAATCATCAAAATAATCCTAAAGGCTAAAATGTCTAAAATTAATTTCACTAAGAAACAATAATCAGATATTATAAAAGAAATATATTTTGACTTCAAAATAGACAATTTATGGGAAATATGTGACAAAAGAGACCCAAAGAGGAGAAATTGTAAGAAAGCCACTTATTTGCAAATGAACTATGGCACCACACCACACACTGGCCAGTGCAATACTCTGTTTATGTTACCAGCTACATGTGCATCCAAGGATAAACTGATTAATGTCTGAACGATTAGATTGATTGATTGATTAGTTGATTGATTGATTGATTGATTGATTAGTTGATTGATTGATTGATTGATTGATTTATTGATTGATTTATTGATTTATTGATTTCTTGAAAGGCTGATATTGAATAGATTACTGATGGCTTTATTGATTGATTTTTTTTGAAAGACTGTTTGTTTGATAGATAGATTGATTGATTGATTGATTGATTAATTGATTGAAAGATTGATTGATTGATTGATTGATAGATAGATTGATCCACTGAATGAATGATTTAATAGATCATTGCTTGTTCAATTATTTTTTTAAAAGATTGATTGATTGATTGATTGATTGATTGATTGCTCGATTGAATGATTGACTGATTCATTAATTGAATTGAGATGCAAAATTCCAATATCTGTTCCCAGTTCTAAAATCCTGGCAAAATTTTGTTCCCCACAAACAGAAAAATAAAAAATCATTTTTGAATAACACAGATTCAAAAGTGTCCTTTGAAGTTGTTACTTTGGTCATTATACAACAAGGTTTTACCTCAATTTGTTTAATGATCAAAATAACTGCAGAGAATATTGCAGAAT
The DNA here is from genome assembly GCA_963693305.1 of Meandrina meandrites. Lineage (NCBI taxonomy): Eukaryota > Metazoa > Cnidaria > Anthozoa > Scleractinia > Meandrinidae > Meandrina > Meandrina meandrites. Next base: position 43,540,883 of record OY855904.1, read on the forward strand.
CTGTGTCAGTTTGTGCACATGTAGCTAGGTAACAAACAGCGAGTATTAGTGTTACATTGTAAACAAGTGTTTACCATGAGTAATCAACAAATGATTGTGCTAATTGGTGCAAAAAAACGTCACCGAGCTATTAATCTAGTAATTTTGTTGAATTACTTAAGATAATAAAACAATCAAGTTCTTCACTTCATGGTAAACACTTGTCAGTAACCAGTTTCTTTTCTGGTATAATATCACTTTAAAATAACACAAATCTATAATGCAGTGTAGAGACACTCATGTTCTTGATCATCTATCCTCGGTGCTCTTGCTTCATGCCTCTGCATCCACCATCCTTTGTCCAGCTGGGTAATCCATCCTTGATCTTCTGGCCAAGTGCCAGACTCCTCAAGGGGTCTTCCATCCTTGGTGCTTTGTCCTGGGTCCTCCATCCTGGGTCCTGCATCCTGGTCCCAATGCTCTCTGTTGCTGCAACAAGCCTGGAAAACCATGCATATTTGACAAGTAAGTACTTTGCGCCTCAAACCCTAACCTTGGAATACCTTGCATAAAGACATATCGAAAAATTATTTTGACTTAGAATGTTTTTATAAGCCGTAGAGTTCACCAAATGCACCCAGGACCCCCCAAAACCTTCTACAAACACTGTACAATTTAACAAAATGCTTCCAGCTACCAATCGCTCACATGTTTTCTTTGTTTTGTTTTTGTTTTTGCAGTGCATTACTGTGAAACTCAGAAAACCGTGAACACCAGAAATATTAATGGAATGTTATTGTGTTGCAAGGAAAAGCCAATCAGGCGTGAGAAAACTAAACCGCAAACAGCAATGGTTATTAGTTTGTGGTTTTGAGGTTTGCTTGAGTGTTCCAGAATTTCACTGTGATTGGTCACTACACAATCAACATTCCTGAAATATTTCAGATGTTCACGGTATTCTGAATTTGACAGTAAAAAATCGAGTGAGAGACATTGTGCCCAAATGGTTAATGTGAGTGGTGACTGGCATTTAGCCATGACCAGGGTCATTTTGTTGTGTTGTTGGAAAGGACACTTTACTCTGACCATTACACAATGGCATGTCTAGGAGACACTAACTGCTCACAAAAACAGTCATCACGTTTGCCATTAATACATGTAATTCTGGTATGCCATTATGTACACTATAATAAGACTGAGAGAATTCTTGGGGGCTTATTAGTCGAGAGCTATGGGTGAGGGGAGTCTACATTATAATCAAAGTGGAGCCACTGAGTGCAGAAAATGAATTATGATTCAAGATGAGAATGTCAAGGCCACTGAGATGAATTCTGGTATTACTATATTGACTGGTCAGTGGGTTCTAGCATTACTGTCTTGTTTACTGTGAAACTCAGAAAACCGTGAACACCAGTTCTATCCCCTGCTGGAACATTGCCCGCTCATGTCTGCTTGTCTTAAACCTCTAACATGCTTTTGGTTTTTCCCTCTTTGCTAACAAGCTGGTCGTCCTGATTTCCATTCTCATTTCCTGAGCAACTGCAAGTTTTTGCCTGAATCTGACAGTCTTTCCATGTCTCTGGTCCATCAAGTTGCTGGCTTCAACAGTGATGAAAACATGTATGGTTACCATGACTACAGTTTCGACCAGATGGACTCTCCATCTGACATCCTTCCTACCTTAGCTTGGAACACCTTATTTCTCATTGTGTTAACATCTCCCAGTATCCGTTTCTCTATGCCTTTTATCATCACCACCCTTTACGTCTCACTATCGACACCTGTGCTGAGAAAACATGATAAGAGCTTCTCTTGCTAAGCACATTGGAGCAAAGATCTCTAAAACTTCCAGTCCACTTTGCAAGCTGACAGTCGTGCTCTATTGTTTGTGATTGGTGAGACCCACCTTCCTTTGGTTTGCCATGGTAGATCCCTCACCCTGAAAGCCATCATTGTTAAATATCTTGATGTGGATATACTTGTTGGGACTCCCTTCATGGCTTCCAAAGACATCACTGTCCGTCAAGCCAAACATGCAATCATTATTGTTGGAATTGATGTGGCATTGTATGGTTGCCCCCAAAACCCACAAACCCATCATGCCGTCAGGGCCCGCTATCTTATTCATGCTCCAAGTGTGAACTCTATTATTTGGCCGGGTGAATTCCTTGAAGTCGATGCCCCTCCGGAGATTATGTAAGGTAAAGTCTGCATATGAGCCTAGTGGCCCACCAGGCCGGAGCTTATCCCGGTTTCCGTAGCATGAAGCGACTAGGAGTATTGCTACTCCCCCCTGGACGGGATGCTAGTCCATCGCAGGGTTACCCCCAGCAGTAAATTCGCCGGTACCCATTTATACACCTGGGTGGAGAGAGGCACCATGAGAGTAAAGTATCTTGCCCAAGAACACAACGCAGTGCCCCGGCCAGGGCTCGAACCCGGACCACCCGATCCGGAGTCCAGCGCACTAACCATTAGGCCACCACGCCTCCCATTATGTACTCGCCATCAAACCCTGTGCAGACTCTGTCTCTCCTGGTCACCTCGAGCACACAAGTTCATGCCTGGCCACACCCTGATATTGTCCATACTGCCAGTGGTAAGCTAAGACTTGTCATTAACACCGAGGAACCCTTACTTATCTGCAAGAATGACCATTGCTGCCAGGCTCACCTAACTGTTTCTGATTCAAACCCGAGGCCCTCTCTGATAAGAACCTCCATGTCACCTCGCACTCCACTCTCCTGCAGAGTCCATCCGCGTGGATCCTGACTGTCTACTGCAGTCTTCTGGAAAAGCCTCTTTCATTTCTCTCCTGAAAGAATTCCAGGTTGACTTAGACCAAATGTTGCATTTAAGGGTTTAATGGAGCTGCTGGTCTGAATAAAGGTGTTGTGAACATGGGTCCTGTTGAGCCTCTGCACCACAAAGGTCATTACCAACTATACCTGCTCCAGAGCAAATTCAAGAAGCTTGCAGCCTAAGCTTGAGGATCCAAAGGTTGTCCTTGAGTACTTGAACTCTTCATTCCTGATGAAAAAGAGGAATGATGGCTTTCATCTGGTCACATCCTTCACTGACATAGGTTGATATACATAAGCCTGAACCCTTGCTAATGCCCGATGTTGACTCCACTCTTCTCAAGATTGTCTGCCGGAAGTACCATAATTTCTGACTTGTCTCAAGCATTCTACCAGATCCCTCTCAAAAAGCTTATTAATACTTGTTGTGCCATGGGTATCCCTGGTTCAGAGACAGCCCCAGTGGGTGAACCTGTCAGGAAGGATGCATTGCTAAGATAGGACTTGGTGGTGATTTATACTGCAGTGAAAACACTCCACAAAAGCTAATTTTGAACTGGCGGAAGACCCTCTCAGCTCTACACCGTTGCAACATTGGCATTTCAGCTGAGAAAACCATAGTTTGTCCAGCTTCATTATCATCATGAACCACTATTCATCATCCATCACTATTATCAGCTGGATGTGGTCCAATAGCTCTATCCGTACCTCTCCACACCAGGTAGCAGCTTGCGCATCTTGTGAACCTCCTAGGAATGTCTGCCATCTCCTCTCCTTTATTCATTCCTACAAAAAGCTTGGCCGGGTCTTAAGTGGATATATGCCAAACTCGTCGCTCCACTGGGGATGCTAACAGCAGGTCTTCAATTTCACCTGCTATCACCTGGTCTGTTGAGCTGCTAGTATGTTTCCACTCCTGCCAAGAGGCCCTTGCATCTAATACACTGTCCTCCCTAAGCCTGACAATCAACTTATGAACAAGACCAATGGTTACATCAAGATGAGTGGTCTCAGTGCCACTCTTTATGTCCTTTATAACCAGAAACTCCAGCTGGCTGGGTTCTTTGGGGCATCAACCATCCTGGTTACCATGTGAAATAGAGGTCTTATCCATTGCAGTCGCTGTTAAGCACTTTGCTCCTTACAAAATACAAACCAAGTCTAAGCCTTACAGTGTATGTTCTGACCGATAGCAAGCTTTTGAAAAGCAATGCCGTGGCCAGTTTTCCTCCAACCCTAGCCTCGCGAATGTATTGTTGTTCCTCGCCCTGTCCTAGATGGCTTCCTTTCTGTCTCGCGAGTGAAGCTCAACCATCCTTCCTTCTACCAAATGGAGCTGGTTACAAAGCGTTACTTCTTTGCATTAGATTTTTGAAAAATCCCTGGATCAGTGCTTCCAGTGTTGCCACGTGAAAAAGGTCCCTTCCAGCCTTGTTAAGCAGTCTAGCAGTCTACCTCTGATCATTCAGAAGGCAATGGTATTTCCTTCACTGCAGATATGATAAAGCACTACCACCAGCTGATACTCGTCATCCATGAGATTGTGACTGCAAATCTATCTGCTACTGTCTCGTCTGACTGTGGTTTGGGCTGCAACCTTTAGCCCCTGCTCCTTCTGTCATGAGATTAGATCCCACTCTTGGCTTCGCTTCTCTGTCCAACGATGCAACTCTTCGCCAGTATGGCTTTGTTGTATAAGTAGAGGTCAGTCACATTAAAAATCTGAGCAATAATCCTGTAGCAGAGCAATGTGTTGCCAAAGTCGGAGATGGGCTACTCCACATCTGTTGTGAAGGTGGTCTGTATCCGTAACAAAGCATTGTCTCCCCGGGAGATGTGGATTCAGTGTGACCAGTTCACTAACTCACAGATTCCTTTGTCCGATCTCGTTCTTCTTCAGCAACAACTCTCCTCATGCCTTGAAAACCACCCAGCAAGTCAGAGATAACAGCTCCTGGCTACAGTCCCCACACACCCACGCCTGTGCAGGGCGGTGTTTTGGTTTACATTACTTCTGATGCTTCCAACACAGGTGGTTGTGATCAGTATCTCCATTAATCGCCTGTGGTGTAACATGCGGAAGTTCATCAGTTTCCAGTTACATTTCACCTCCCACCACATAAAACTGTCTGAGTGTTATGGTGTTCCTGACCTAGCAGATCTCTTGTCTAAATTGTCACCTCGTTACAGGGCTGGTCTCTACTCTGATGGCACCAATGTGTAACCTGGTGATTCTGCTCCATCAGACCCTCAAGCTGATACTTTTCCAGTCCCTTTGCTGGTCCCTGAAGGGCTTGCCAAGCCACCAGATCCTCAAGCTGATACCAGTCCCGAATCTGAGTCAACTACATGTGTACATGTTGGTCCCCTCTAAGAGCGCCGAGACTCTGGTAGCCCTTCCCTGTGCCCTGACAATCTTAAAATCTTCTCTGAACTGTCTGCGAGTCCTGGGCCCAGCTTACCTTGAAGACTATATCACACTGTACTTAGTTAACCTTTTTCTAGTAGACTTGAAATTCTGTTAGTCTGTGTTACTTCGTTCGTGCCTGGAACACTGTGCTCATTTAGCATTCATGACCGTTTTTTTTTCTCTTGCCTGTAGCTTAGCTTTGCTTTGTTATTCACTTATTAATTTGCTTATGTTAATGGAAGGAAGAACAAGTCATGCCCATAGTTTGCATAGCTTCATTCTGCTGTTTTATTCGTTGTTATTCCTTCTTTGCACATAATTAACTAATCCATAAACTATAAAAGGTAATGCTTGTTGGGAAAAAGGAAAAAAAGACATTGCACCTATTACGTACTCGGACCACATCCAAATTGATAATTCTCAGGGCATTGACATTTTTGTCTTTTCATAATTCATAACTCAAGCTTTTGGCTGACTATAGAAAAACATGTACTTGATTGTTTGAAAACTGCATGCAGAATAACCCATTAATGGGCTCTTCCCTATTTCATTGAATTCCTGAGCCCCTGAGTCTGCCAGATTCATAGAAAATAACTTATTTTTAGTGCCTTCTAATACATGTATAAAATAATGAAAAAACTAAGGGTGCATTGTTGCCTGGGCATTTGTATCTGTCCTAAAAAAAGCCAAATGTTTGGCAGCACTACATGTGTGTATTATGACCATGAATGAAAGTTATGTTTTTGTGTAAATGTATATCTCTGTAATTATTAATGACAACATGCATTCAGGAAGTAAATCAATAAACTCACCATTTTTCTGTTCATCTAAAGCCTGGTTTCAATCCTCCACATGCTAAGGTTGGTCTGTCTTGGACAGTGCTCATCACGTTTCTAGGCTGGAAGTGCCTGTCCTCCTCTTGTCAGGAATGAAGGTTCTTAACGATAAAACACAAAGTCTTAGTTTAATAGTTTCAACCACATTTATTTCATCTAAGTTGTATTTATTATACCGCAGGAGTGACCTAGTGGTATGATAATATATTATGCTCTGGATGTAGATGTTGCAGAGTCTAGTCCTCAAGGCCATTACCCTTTTGGATGCACTTTGCCAGGACATTTTGCTTTTGACCCCAGGGTTTTCAGAAGAAGCCAGCAACTGCTGGAGGTCTGCCAGCTACATGTACTTTATGATATGGAGTATTAAAGTTCACAATAAAAGGCACAGGATAAAAAATTTAGCTAAAAACTACATTCCTCAGGGCTTGCTTAAAAAGTAAAATTGATTTAATGTCTCCTATCGATTTGTTAAGATTGTTCCAAATCGGTGACCTGTGTGGAAAATTTAGTTGCCAGATTTTATTTTCACTAATGCCATGGCGACCAAAATGGTCACAGCATGGAGAGCTGCAAGAGAACCACAAAAGTACAAGAATCTGGAGATTATGAGAACCAGGAGAACCACACAAACCATGGGGAAGTAGGTCAGGAGCCTTGATCAAATGAATTATTAGGTAAGGCAAAATTTGTGTTTGAATCTCAAGGCATTTCAGGCCACTGCTTATCTTTGGTTTCATCTGCAGCATGAAGTGACTAGGAGTTGCTTTGTGCTATTCAGGTAAAACATCTGCATGGGGGCCTATTAGATACACAATTGTGTACTGTTCAAGCATAAAAATAATTATTAAATAAGATCACTCACCATGACTTTGACATCTCCATTCCATCTACAAGTAGCTGGCTGTGGGCTGGTCATGTCTGTCATGAGTGGGTCTTTAAACTTTCAGTTGGTTTGGTTTGTTTAATGTCTTGTTTCTTATTCTGTTTCAGTCCTTAAAGATAAAAAGCAGCCACTTATTACTCCATGATATATGACATGTACACATGCACATGGAAGGCATGGTGAGAACCCAGTGAAAATCACAGGTCCAGCAGTTACTGACAGTGCAGTACTGTACCTCTAGCTGCAAAACGTGGCAGATACTGCAGCCAAATGTTACATAAGCTCACTAAGCTTACAGTGAGATGATGGAAGCTACAATGCCTTGATTTCAACAACATTTAAATAGATCTAAACTAAGGGTATGCACAAAGTGTTTGTGAGCCCCTCTCTACCCCATATCAATGTTGAAGTACTGTAATAGATCAAAAACGAGTGCAAGTTTTTCAACAGGGGTTCAAATACCGAGAAAAAGATGAAAGCACGACGCCGAAGGCGGAGTGCTTTTATTGTCTCAAGGTGTTTGGAACCCCCGATGAAAAACAAAGCACAAGTTTTTGAGCTGGCTTCTCAAATGCAACAATAGGAAATTATGCAGTGACATGTTTTGTCAAATGAAACAATACAAGAAATTATGCAGTGTCAAATTTTTAACCTTTTCTGTAAGAATGAAATTGCATGCATGATTCATTAGCGTCCCAGCCATGAGCGAGGAAGGAGCGGCGTGGTTTAGGAGGCGAAAATGGTTTACGAAAAAGAGAATTAAGTCAAGAAAGCCGTATTCCCTGTCATTGGTCAACAAGGTATAAAAATAAATATGCGTTAATGTTTTCAAACAATGGGGAAGACCTCGGATGGAGAAAAATTTCCATTCTTTCAGGAGGCCCGTTTAGAGATTACAATTTGCATTAGGTTTCGAAGCATTCGACTCTCTAAATTGTTGGCAAAGCAAATTTGTCATTGAAGTAGAGCAAAAAGAAAGAGTGATATCCACCAAAAACAATTTATGTAATATTATTTAGTATCCGACGCTATCTGTATTTAAGGAATTGTTGTTAGCACTATTTCCGATTTCATGAGTTGTACATATTGTTAAAAAATTTGAAGGTTACTACGAACTTATGTAGATATTCAATGATTGATTAAAATTCAAGTTTCTTGATCAGTGTCTTGATCAGTTTTTGAACTAATCGAATGTGTCTTGATTGGTATGTTCATTGGGTATCAACATACATGCACCTGACCGAATTGATGCAAGCTGATTGGGTCATCAGCTCATGAATTATTAATGAGTATGAGAAGTGTTAGTGAACATTCTGATAGACAATACAGTGTGATTGAAGTCTCTTGGTACACTTCAACATTGAATAAGGGGGGGGGGGGGGGGGGGGAGTGGGGAGGTATAGACTAAGAGGGAAATCAGAAACCTTCCCAACATTTTTCATGGGGGTTGTAGATGCCACAGGCCATTCGTTATTCAGGATGCCTTATATTTTAATAACTAGGTAAAACTTCTTCATATTATTTTTAATAAACCTTGTACTGAAGAGCGTTTTTATATTTTATGCTGGCGGACGGTGCTCAGACACCTGTAAATGTTGTTTTTTGTTTCACATCAAATAAACTTTGATCGGTTGGTACAACCACAGGCAGACCACCTAATCTGTTCGTGGCTAATTATTATTTTGTTGACATGAGATGAACAAAAGAAATATTGAAATCTATGAGGGTTACCATTAAGCTCTGAAAGTTGCATATCTAAATTACATTTTGCTCTGAATATCTCAAGAAAGTGAAATGAAATGTTCATCAACTCATGTGTCGTACATGATTTTTCTTTTGCATGGGCTGTTTGAAGCGTCTTTTTACTAACATTAACTTTCGGCTGAAGGCCAATAAGAGAGAAAAGAGAGACAAGGCTTGGAAGTTGGCGGCCACCAGCAATGACCTCCTCCACTTCAAACCAGAATTAACACCAAACTAGTGAAAATCTCACCAGTCTGACCATGGTTGTCGACCGGTGAGACATTGCTCTATCTCTTCGCTGAATTTCAGCTTCATCCCTCCAACATTTTCCGAGAAAATCGATCCTGAAATCATGCATACAGCTTTCTCACTACATTCGGTGCTTAACTCAGCAACCAGAAGAATTTGAAGCATGCAGGCTGTTTCAAATTTACAGCGATTGTCAGCCTTGTGATTCTGGTTGGGAATGGAGGAGGTCACTGCTGGCAGCTGCCAACTTGCAAGCCTTGTCTCCCTTTCCCCTCGCCAACAGTTAACTTATTGGTAGTCCATCGTAGTGGTCCATGGATGATGATGAGTGGGGGTCAATGAAATGTACCAAACCTTGTTTGTGTTGCGGTTTAAATTTACTATCAATTTGGTTTTAAACCAGCTGAGTTTTAATTTTTCAAAATATTATTATGCAAGCCAGAAAATACTAGTGTTTGTTGGTTCCATATTTCAGTTCTTTATTTTGTTGTTCTTGATATTGACCTGTGGACATTATACTAAAACAATTACTCGCCTCAGGCTCTGAGTGAACATTGGTGAATATTTAACATGCTCTTAGCTAAACGTGGAAATTCACCATATTGTTCACTTCACCTTTGGCGAATTGAATAATATTATTGTTGAATAACTTACACCTAGCTTACATTTTACATCTAAGCATAAGCACAGATTAACGTGAATTAACTGCAATGAGTTCTGTGAAATATAAGACACTTAAATTTTTCCGAAATTACTCACCAATTGGCTCCTTCTTCGCTGCAAATTATGCTTCAAAATAAAACCAACTACAGAGCTGCCCAAAACGGAACGACTAATGCCAGCCTTTCTCGCCCAAATAAACGAGTCAGACGTTGAAAACCCAACAAAGAACCATAGGACGTCAAAACTGTATTCCACATATCCACAGCCAATAAATTACGGACATTTTTCGCTGCACGTTTTCATAAAAATATCGAAATTTCCGCCATGTTTTTTTTTTCTCCATGGCACTCTAGGCGCCAGATTTCACGCGGTCATAACCTAAGTTCCCGTATCCAAAATTTCAATTTCCGGTGACCGTCACTTCCCGCCGGAATCAGATTCGTCTTGTTTAAAGGAGCAATGTCACGATGACGGTTTAAAAAAAAAATTCTGATTCCTTTGAAATTGAAAGAAACCTCAAAAAATAGTTTCCTAACATAGAAAAACACCAACGGAATAATAAAATCGCGCAAATGACCAAGGAAAGTTTCGACTGATGAAGATTAAGACCGATTACGACCAACAAACTTGGAGGTAGCAGTAGTAGAGAACTTAAGCGCAGACAATTTTGAGCCACGGACGGCAACCGGAAGGCGAATTACGGTATTGGCGAACTTTTAGCTCCAAAAATTTAGTTAGAAAGCTTTCATTTTAGCACTTAGAACTTGAATTTATGAACAAAAAGCTGACAGTAAGCGCTAAAGACGAGAAGGTTCTATTTCCGGTTACCGTACGTGGCTTAAAAATGCCTGTGCTTAAGCTCTCTAATGATAAAACTCGGTTCTTGAGTTCGTGATTGAACCATGTAGTCCAGTCCCTAAACTCTCTCTTTCGATCCCTATATAGACTATATAGGGCGGGGAAGATAGAGTTCAGAAACTGGACAAGTGACCTAGTGGACGGCAGCTGTACTCAACGCTTCTTCTGACCTGACAAGCAAATTACTGCAAGAGATAAACATAAAATAATTTTGTAAGTGTGGTAACCAATGGGCGAAGGGTGGGGTAGCATGCAGTGGCCCCATTTGTAAGGTCGAGCCCCAATGCTAACAAAACATGGGGTACGCCATATGGCCTACCCTATGGCTTACCGGTGGTCAGATTTTATTTAATTTTTATTTAACTAAGACTAACAAGCAGCACAAAGGAAACCCTTCATTGCTGTAAACCCATCTTCCTTTATTTCCGCCACGAGACTTCTTCACTTCAAGGAATAAATGTTAGAACTATTGAACAAAAGTTAAAAGCGTGCTCAAGTTACACTTCCTGTGGAAGTGGCTAAATTAAAATCCTCCAACGGAAGTAACTAATACTGTTACTGTAACCAAACATTATAAAAAACACCTAGGTGACATGTTACTGCATGTTGTACTGTTATATTTTTGGGGTCATATGATTAGGGCTAATCGTATACAATTACAGCGGTCTGTCTGTTTAGCAGAAACAATGGCCCTGACTATGTGAAGTACAGTTTTAAACGTTTTCAGCTGTCTGCTAAGCCTAGCATTACAGAGAGTCTCTGTCAATTTAACTTAGTGTGCTATAACATGGTGTTCAACAGATGTAACATTTATTCCCCGAAAAGTGTCACTGTGCAGTTCCAGGAAATATCTATACCCACCCCATGGAAGGTAAAATGGAAATTCCGTGGGGATGGGGGGTCTCAAAAGCCAAAATTTTAAAAAGGAAAGTATGGGGCTTAGCTGGAATTTCCAGAGGGGTGGGGTGGGGGGGGATTCAAACCAAAAAAACCTTCTGTGGGAGGGGTATGGATATTTTCTGGAACAACACATTGGAGACGAAACACATCAGAAATAAACAAAGAAATGTTTACAACCTTGAAATGGAGGTTCTCTTTGGCTTGATAGTTCAAGTGAAGAAAAGATAATTCAATCAGACCAACAGTTGGCCACAGGGTAGGCCATGGCCTACACCATGGCCTAGGCCGTATGGCCTACCCTATCTTTTGTCCACACCCCTTATTTTTGCAATTTAGTTGGAAGTTTTGGTTCAGCAAACAACGGTTTCTAAGACGAAACGTAATAGAGAAAATTGAAATAGCGCCGAACTTTGTAAAAAAAACAAGGAAAAGAGGAATATGGACAGCAAAAAGGGAAAACAAAAGAGATCAGAAAGACCAGAAGTAGCCAAAGAAAAAAGAAAAAACAAAACGGAATTTCTGGGGAGGAATTACTCGGCCCTAGACCCCACGCTTGACTGAAAGTAATCCCTTGGACTAAGGGACGGACCATTATTTTTCTGGAGGGGGGGATGAAAAATATTGAAAAAAATTGTTTGCAGGGCCTAAAAAGACAAAGTAAATTGTTTGCAAACATCATATGTATTAAAAAAATAGTTTGCATAGAAGTTCTGAAACTTTTTTTTATTTTTTTATTTTTTAACGAACACTAGTGAGCAGCACAAGGCAAGACTTCTTGTAGCTGTAAGCTCGTCGTTTATTTCCGACGCGTTTCGTTTCTAACTGAGACTTCTTCAGGGAATGAATACAACTAGCAAAGAACAGCATATATAGCACATTCGCGTGCCTAGCTACAACTTCCCATGGAAGTGAATAATAACTAAAATATGCTGTAAACGGACATTACAAAAAAACGCCTTAACATACGTTATTGCGTGTTGTTATCTTTTGGGGGGCATACGATTAACGCTAATCGTATGCCCCCCAAAATAAAACAACACGCAATAACATGTGTATTAAGGCGTTTTTTGTATATTTTAGTATATTTTAGTTATTATTCACTTCCATGGGAAGTTGTAGCTGGGCACGCGAATCTGCTATATATGCTGTTCTTTGTCTTTCATTGTGCTGCTCACTAGTCTTTGTTAAAAAATTAAAAAAATTAAAAAAAAATTACTGCCGCCAATCTTCGTAGTGTACGTCTCAGAAAATAGAAAAAGATGAGTTCAGAGGTGTTTGATTGATGGCAGCAAAAGCGAACCTCCTTTTTGTGTCAGGTCGTGGTTAAAAAAGATCGAAAAAAAAATTGTTTGCAGGAAGGTGTTGTTAAAAAAAATTGTTTGCAGAGGTGCATAGATAAAAAAAAAAAGTTTGCAGAGAGAGATTTTTCATCCCCCCCTCCCCCCTCCAGAAAAATAATGGTCCGTCCCTAAGTCTCAAATCTCCTCCCGGGGAGAGGTTATGCGGCCCCCGAGTCAGCACAAAATTAATTCCTACTAAGTATGACTTGAAGCCTTGACCCCTGATGATTCTCTTTGCATTCGCTGCGCACCGCGATTACAGCTCGGCCACCTCTGAAATCCCTTGGGAATATTAAGTAATGCACTCGAACAACAAACCCACGAACTGGCCAGTACCTAAGGCATGCGCACAGCCATATCATCCAGGCTTTGAGAGTCTTGGACAGCTGTTACCGCCTTGCTAGGTGTAGAACACCCCTTTAAGCGTCAACCCCACGCAACAGATGTGAGAGTTGTTGGCTGGGAACCGCACGGCTGTTCTACAACGGTATGCGCTGGGAAGGTGGATCAGCACTTGCACTGTAATGCTGATCCGTGTGTCAGTAAATTCAATAACAAAGAGCAAGTGACATACTTGAACACCAACCCACGGTCTGACCAGTACCTAACGCATGCGTATAGCCATATCACCCGGTAAACTTTCATTAGGTGAAAATAGTGCTTCACGACAATCTAGACCTTGAAAAGATTTCAAATCCTGCGGTTTTTTTTTGCTGTCGTGAACTTAGTTCAAGCCTGGCGAATTTTGTACAGCCCACTCGTCTTGGACGTCGTTCGAGATCAAAACCTGTTTGGCCAGGTGCAGTCATGCAGGTTATTGAGTGCATGCCGTTTGCGAAATAAAAGATTCTGCCGACCATCTGTTCTCGAGGTTCAGATTAAGGCTGGATATGTTCCTCTGTGACCTAAACTAATTAGGTCCTGAAATTAACAAATTTAAACTATGATCCATTCTGAGTTTCTACAGTTTCTGCGTTTCTAAAAGCCTGTAGACAACTGTGGGCTTAGTGATCCCCTGCCGATGTTAGCGGTGGTCATTTTAAGTCCCGCTTATTAGTGAGTTTTAGTTCACGCTTGTTCGTCACTTTGTATTTACCCTTTTGAGTCCTTGCTTGTTCATCATTTTAAATTCCTGCTTGAGTTCCCGCTTGTCTATCATTTCGAGTTCCCGCTTGTTCATCTTTTTGAGTTCCTGCTTGTTTGTCATTTTTAGTTCGCACTTGTTCATCATTTTGAGTTCCTGCTTGTTCGTCATTTTTAGTTCCCGCTTGTTCATCATTTTGAGTTCCTGCTTGTTCGTCATTTTTAGTTCCCGCTTTTTCATCATTTTGAGTTCCTGCTTGTTCGTCATTTTTAGTTCCCGCTTTTTCATCATTTTGAGTTCCTGCTTGTTCGTCTTTTTTAGTTTTTTTGAGCTCGCGTTTGTTCATTATTTTGAGTTCCCGCTATGTTCGTCATTTTGAGTTCCCGCTTGTTCATTATTTTGAGTTCCCGCTTGTTTGTCATTTTGAGTTCCCGCTTGTTCATTATTTTGAGTTCCCGCTTGTTCGTTCTTTTGAGTTCCCGCTTGTTCATCATTTTGAGTTCCCTCTTGTTCATCTTTTTGAGTTCCCGCTTGTTTGTCATTTTGAGTTCCCGCTTGTTCATCATTTTGAGTTTCCGCTTGTTCGTTCTTTTGAATTCGCGCTTGTTCATCATTTTGAGTTCCCGCTTGTTCGTTCTTTTGAGTTCCCGCTTGTTCATCATTTTGAGTTCCCTCTTGTTCATCATTTTGAGTTCCCGCTTGTTTGTCATTTTGAGTTCCCGCTTGTTCATCATTTTGAGTTCCCGCTTGTTCGTTCTTTTGAGTTCCCGCTTGTTCATCATTTTGAGTTCCCGCTTGTTCATCATTTTCAGTTCCCGGTTGTTCGTCATTTCGAGTTCCCGCTGGTTTATAATTTTGAGTTCCCGCTAGTTGGTAGTTTTGAGTTCCCGCTTGTTAGGCATTCTGAGTTCTCGCTTCTTAATGATTTTGAGTTCCTGCTTGTTCGTCATTCTGAGTTCCCGCTTGGTCATCATTTTAAGTTCCCGCTTCGTTTTCATTTTGAGTCCCTGGTTATTGTTATTGTTCTTATTGTTGCTATTGTTTCTTATTTTGGCGAGACTTAATTTTCGCGATTTTCCAAAGAAAAAGATGAATAAATAAATAAAACGGGAAATTAAAGACCCGCGAAAAAAAGTGGTTGTGGAAATTAACCATGCGAAATTCAATACGCTTCTGTGTAATCCTTAATTGACGTTAACGTTAACGCCATTGTTCTCCATAATTAGTAAAGGGTGAGTGAGGATCCATTTGAAGAAATCAGTCGACAATGCCCTTCACCTATTAGCGCAAATAGACGGCCATGTATTCTGATACAACTCTGCTTTATTGCAAAGCAACATGTCAAATTGCTCTCAGTTTCCGTTTGTTAGATGGTTTTTATAAGTGTCAATGGAAACTATTGCAGCTATAGAAAATTAAAATTCTGAGACTAACTGTTTGTTAATACAGATCGGTATTTTTGAAACAATTTTTGTGAAATTTAATCCCTTTTAACGTATTCTTTGGCCAAATCGCGAAAATTAAATTCCACGAAATATGCCCGTTCCATTTCCGCGAAATCCGGTTCCTTCAAAAATAAGTAACAGCAAGCTTTTCAAATTAGAACATTTTTACAAAGCCAAATCCTTCCAAATCTCAACCAAAAAATTTATCCAACTCGGACAAATTAAAAATAGTTTTAGTCCACGTTAGATTGCAATTATTAGCTAATTAGCTAGAACTGATTAATGTAATCCTCACTCAAATCTGAAGGAGAACGATCGAAACACGTTTTGTTCAAAAGTTGATTTAAATTTAAAACATAAATTATGACGGGAAACAAGCTTATTCATATCCTTTACACTATTTTTTTCCTCGTAAAAGTATTTTTTTTCTTGTTTACCATTTAAAAAAAAATAATGCAATTAGCATAGAACCACCACACCGAAAAGCTTTATTCCCGTGCGGATTTAAACCAATCAGATTTCATCTCTTGGTCGAAGGCGCGCGTGCTGCAGTTGGCGCCCAGTTTAAATTAGTTATGCAGATCCTACTTGTTGAGAAGAAACGAAGAACTCGCCGAGCTAAAACCAAATCCAAAAGCTTTTTCTTCTTTGGCAGTCTCAAGACTTTAATTTCCCTTGACTGCGAGCGACCCTAATCCACGTTGAAGCACATGAAATAATAGCGTCTAGAACTGTGACTTGGTAAGTAATAAGACAATATTTTAGTGCCAATTCGAGAGAACAAATTTATCATTATATTTTCTTTGAGACATCAACTAAGTTTTGAACTAACGTTTTTCTTAATTGAGATGTTCTTGTCTTTAATAAGCTTGCTTGTTCTCTCCAATCAGTCATAGGTTTGCTGCCGAAGCAATTACAGCGCTCCAACCGAGCAAAACGTATTCCAAACATGCTTCGTGAAATGATCATGGCGGTGAAATGTGGACGTTTGTCAAGTTCAAACGCCAGGTTCTTGTTGGGGTAGGGCTATTCTTTCATTTGTTTAGATTGTGTTTGTCTGTTATTTTTTCCTTTGGCTTCGTTTCACGTAATTTTCAAAACGCTTTGTTCATATTTGCGTGGCCTTCGTACTGTATTTTTAATTCGAACTTGTAATTGCGACTCGTAGGGCTTCAAGCACTTTCTAGCTCTTATACTTTGGCGTAGTACAACACATATTTAGCAGTCGATGCTACAATAATGGCATCAAATAAATGCCCAATGATTGGTGTGTACATTTTGATTATTTTCTTGACCTCACTGATTACCATGGCAATAGTAAAACCTGTTAAAACATCCTTAATTTTGGTTTTAAGTGCTTTTAACTCTAAAACGAGCTCGGTGACCCCATTAACTAAAATCTTCCCAACATTTCAGCTTGAATTAATAACCGACTCTAAGTCTTCGTTCTTATTTTCTTTTTAATTCAAGGTTCTCTGTAGTTCGTCCCGGTCTCTTCAAGCAGGCGGACCATTGAGCCGAGTCAACAGTCCATGCCAGTCCAGCACTTCGAAACGTCATCACCCAATGTTCCAAGCATCTCCTTGGCAACAACACAAGAGTTCTTCTTGGTAGTGGTTAGTGCGGTTTTTTGTGGGTAGGGTAGGGAGGGTAAATGACTAGAGCACTGGATGAACCTTACTTTCGGCTAATACTCGGTTTGTGTTCGGCTAACGAAGACTGATTCAGAATTCGGCTTAATTTAATTTAGATAGTTTAGTTAGCTCTGGGTGGTTGGGTTTGGGCCTTCCCTTTTCCTTTCTTGGGTTTCATAATTCGGCCTTCGAATATTTAATTGGTCAATTTTTCGATATCGTTTCTAATTCGGCAAAGTTCGGCTTCACTTCGGCTTTATTTCGGCTTCACTTTTTTCACGTCGGCTTCACTTCATCATTTGCGCATTCTCCCGCTTAGTGTTTTTTTTAAATATTATTTTCTTTTCGAAGTTCCCTTTAATGACAGCACTATCACTGTTATTAACGGGAACTAATTCGGCTCAAGGTTCATCCAGACAAATACAATTAATTAAATTAACTATAAAACGTTGGAAACTAGAGACTGACCGCTTAACACAGGAACGAAAACTGATTTGTTTTCTCCTGTCACGTTAAGTTGTCAGTTTTCTAGTTACAGGTAGCTAATTAGTGTAGGCTCGCACATGCGAGTGTAGGTAAGCAGTCAAGTAGTTAGCTGGGAATCTGGGACAAAGCATACATTTTAGTCTAGATCACTTACAAGCCCTTAGCTCAGGAAGCCTCCAAAACATTGACAACAAGATGCAGCTTTCGGCAAGGCGCTCATGCATCTATCTAGACAGTGGAGAGACAGAGAGCATAGCCCAGGGGGTTAGTTATAGTTCCCTGGGAGGCTTATCTCGCTTAGGGGCGGTGTTAACAACCAGATATATACATGTCTTTTTGTTAGCGTTGCCTTGTGGGACGAGTCTACTGAAGGAATCCGCTTGCATTGCACTTCGCAGGCGCAGGAAGATTAGACCGTCTACAAATTGTAGGCGTTGGTAGCCTTCACATCCGGCGGAGCGACTGGAGCACCACCTGGAGAATGGATCAGCTCGACCAAACTTCATACAAAAAGTTGTGAAGACCTCTTAAGTTTAATTGTAAGGCCTGGACAAGGAAGAGCCACGATTTTACACAGTAGAAAGAGAGTAATAGAGTAAATTAAATAGATAGGCGCACCTTCGACGAACCAACGCAATAAGGACAAGGGGAAGGAGGAAAACAATTGGACACACAGAAACAAGGTGAGAAGATGGCGAAAACAGCATCCCTTCCGCCATCACTTCTTAAGTGGCCAGAAAGCAAGAAAGTATAGACAGTATATATAGAATAATGTTAAGGGTAGTATGTGCCACACTAGTGAATATTGGTTTGTATCGGTACGGATGGATTGACTGACATACTGACCGAGCTCGCTTTTTTTTTTCTTCCCAAGATAATTCTTCCCATTTGTCCTTTATTCATTGACGTGGTACGGTACATGCTACAACAGTTATTCACTCCGAGGTCGGTGAATAATTGTTAGTTTATGAAATAACTTCTTAAAAAGATAATATTTAATCATTTGAAAAAAAAATAACATGGGGGTTGTTGTCATTGTTGTTGTCTTTGCCACACGCGCGACACGCGTGGAAAACGCGCGCGGATGAATGCTGTAAGACAATGGAAAATAACGCGCGCTCATGGCCACAATGTTTGTTTCCTTTGCCACTCAAACTTTAATTGACTGCTTTGTACAAATAATCATTAATTTTTTCCCGAGCTTACTCGGCTCGCAATGGGAAATGGACACTGTGGACTGCAGTGCGGGTTGTATTCTAACGTTATGCAGCATAGCCTCGCTTCGGCTCGGTCAACGTTCGATTCGGATCTTTTCGGAACACATCGATTAGCGATCGGCTTTCGGAAACCGAGGAACTACAACAAGGGCCTGGTATCGCGTTTTACTCGATAGCAGGCCAATGCGAATCCCCCGCGATGAATGTCCGAGCAACCCTGCGTGTTCCACGAGCAGTGTCAAGTTTTATAGCCACAGGAACATTCTTGGTTTCTCTGGGCTCTATTTTTCAAGTAGGAGCACACCCCCTCATGGATTAGTTTAGGTCCTGTGGAATAATGTAAGCTTATATATGTAGAAGTATTGTAATGGTCTTTTATAAATGTAAGCGTAGTAGAGACTAACTAATGACCAGTCTTTTGAGGCATTTTTATCAAACATTTTTGGTTTTTCGACACACCTTGGATGTGTCCACGTAGAAAGCTTGTATCAAAAATGTTATCTGAGGAAGCTCATTTTCGGGAGCAAAAATGACTGGCACAACACAAGACTTGCACAATAAAAATTACTGAGTAAACAGTGAATTTGTCGTTGTCTGAAAAATTAATTCTAACTTGTTGCAAGGTTGCTCATAATTACATTCAATAAACTTACTTTTAGCCTGCTTTAAAGTTTTCATTGAATATCGTCTTTTCGCATTTTGTGGAGAAGGGAATGGTTAGACGCACGAAGGTATCAGCTCTCGCTCGTCCACTTTCGGGGGCGTTTTCTTCGTTCGTGGAACGTTTTCTGAGCAACGTTGCACGCTCACTTCGCTTATAAGAATACTCCCGAGTATGAGCTACAGTTGAATTGCAACGTGCCCTATCGTCCATTTTCGCGGACCTGGCGCGTTACTGCACCTGACCTACGACGTGCGCAATCGTCTACTTTCGGGGACCAAGCGTATGATTACCGTATCTTTACCGCGACCTGCTCAATCGTCCATTTCCGGGGACCCAGCTCGTTTCTGCATCTGAACTGCGACCTGCTAACTTGTCCATTTTCGGGGACCAAGAGCATTTCAATTGCAGGTGTTAAGTTCAGAAGTGTATTGTAAAAACTATATAAACGGCTGGAAAATAAAGATTGACCGTGTACACTTTGTCGAATTTTGTGTCAATTTGTTCTGAATACTATAAATAACTAATAAATCTACAACTCTTTCCAGTTTTATAATTTTGCACACAACCACATCACAATTTTCATTTCTCTTTGTGGCGGATTCTCTCTTTCGAAATTGCTCTTCGTTTCTTATGATGGCGCGGTATTAATTTATTGTTTTATTTATTCCTGATTTTAGTAATTCAAACCTTAGCGTCCATTTTCGGGGACAAACAGATACACGAGGGTTTAATTGTATATGAGGTACATTTTCTTAAGCCAGACGTGTCACCGACAATTTTTTTACCCAGCAACGTACGGACAAGATGTGCAAGGTCATCCATTTTCGGGGATGACTTGAGCGAGTCTCCAACTTTCGCGTGCTGTTAGACTGGAATCGAATTACGCCAATCTTCGCAGGCATAAAACGTAAAAAATATGTCCACTTTCGGGGGCAAACGAATTCTGAAGCTCTAGATAAAAAGGAACTAAACCAGACTACACTGATATACACCGGACTACACCGGACTACAATGAGCCAATGTTCACAGTCAACATCATAAGCATTCCTCCATGGTGAAAGAGACCTACTCCACGCTCTCAAGAACGCAGGTAAGCTACTAGCCACTAGAGACGGTTTTCACATATTTATACTACGTTAAAATACATTTGTGATTACTGTTTTGTTTTGCAGTACAAAGGAATGCGCGATCATCTGTATAACCTCCCCAGCATCCCATATTAACTCCTCTTTTTCAATCGCGCACATCTTACAGCATAAAGAGGTTTCAGTTGTTATCAATTACTAACTCATCTCATAGTAAAGTCTTTTCAGTTTTTTTTTCGATGGTGCCTCGATGAAGAGAAATAAGGCCAGAGGGAAAAAGATCACCAACAGCCATGAAGGACGGATGAATCTCTCCCTATATGGTTGATTGTGAGTAGTACAGAGAGTTTACTTTCATAGCAATCTGTAATTCTATCTTGGACACGGTTGACGGGAGGTGGGGTGGGGGGGGGGGGGGGGTGGGGGGCAGTAAAGAAAATGCAGGACAAACTGAACGCCTATTGGCTTGATTTGGCTTAATTTTCGTTGTTTTGGACCTTGCAGGTTTCATCCAATAACCTGCGAAGTGTTAAACCTTCCATTTTTTCGGTGGCGTATATGATTTCTACAACTGAACTGTCCCATACTAAATTGCTTATTTTGGAGGACATCTTTTCTAATGAAAAGTGGCACGTTTAATCTTCCTGTTTGGAGACCTTTTTCAGCAAATCAACTGCGACGAATTAGATTGTCCATCAGTATTCGGAATTTAGCGCATTTCTATAAATGAACTTCCCGGGACTTAGCGCGTTTCTACGAATGAACTACGATAAACTAAATCGTCTATTTTCGGGGACATAACGTTTTTCTACAATTAAACTGCAACATGCTAAATCGCGATTTTCAGGGTCCTACCCTATTTCCACGACAAATCAATTCGCGCATTTCGGTGGGGCGCACCCCTATTTTCTATTTGTTATTTGAAGAAGCTCATTTTCGGGAGCAAAAACGACTGGTATAGGATTAGAATTAGATAATAGAAATTACCTTTGAACAAATAGTGCATTTGTCGTTACTTTGTTCTTTGAATAACTTATTACATCGTATTTTGTTTTGCAAGGTCGCTCATATTCATAAAATTTCTTTTTAGCCGCGTTAAAACGGCTCTGCCAATATATCGTCTTTTTACATTTTTTTTAAGGAAGGGAAGGGTTAAATGACGATAGCAACTTTCTCTCGTCCACTTCCGGGGACGTCTTTTTTCTTCGTGGAACGTTTTCTGAGCCACGTTGTACGCTCGCTTCACTTGCATGAATACGCACGAGAATAAAACGCCAAGCTACAGTTGAATTGCGACGTGCTTAATCGTCTATTTTCTGGGGACCAAGCACGTTACTATATCTATACTGCGCCGTGTGTAACCGTCCATTTTCGGGGACCTTGCGCGTTTCTGCATCTGAACTGTGACGCGCTCAATCGTCTTTTTTCGGGGACCTTGCGCGTTACTACATCTGAACTGCGACTTACTAACTTGTCCATTTTCGGGGACCTAGCGCATGTTAATTCTAGGTGTTAAGTTCAGTAGTGTATTGTAACAAAAGGTCTATTGTAAGTTGTGGAGGTCCCAGCTGGAGAATAAAGATGGGCGTTGTACAAAAATCTTTTGTCGTATTTTGTGTCAATTTGTTTTAAATACTATAAATAACTGAAAAATAACTAAAATTTCAGTTTTAGAATTTTTCACATAAGCACATGAAAAGTTCATTTTTAGTTTTCAGCTCTCTTTCTGGCGGATTCTTTCTCTTTCAAAATAGCCCTTCGTTGTTTATGTTGGCGCGGTAAAGACCGCGAAACGTTTAACTGTTACCTGTTACTGATTTTAGCAATTTAAACCTTGGCGTTCATTTTCGGAGACGAACAGGTACAAAAGGGTTGAATTGTATAGTCGGAGGAGTCAACGACAATTTTTTTACTCGAGAAAGTACGAACAACAAGTCAAACATTTTCGGGTATCAATTGAACGAGTTTGTTAACTTTTGCGTTCTGTTAGGCTGGAATCTAAATACTGTCACCTTCGTAGACGTAAAATATGTAAAACATGTCCATTTTCGGGGACAAACGAATTCTAACAACCATGCTCTCCAATTGTCTTTGCTTTATATGTAGCTAATAGATAACAAGTTGTGACAGTTTTTGCGTTCAAAACCAGAATGGCATTTCATAAAATGGAAAAAGTGTCAAAAACTGACCAGCCGTTAGATAAGTGTATCTGATTTCAGCAATTTAAACCTGGCGTCCATTTCCGAGGACGAGCAGAAAAGCATTTTAAAACTGAAAACGTGCGCACACAAAATGGAAGGACATCAATTTTCGGGGATGACTTGAACGAGTTTGTCAACTTTCCCCTTCTGTTGACGTAAGTTTAACATAAACATTTCGATGTCCACTTTCGGGGACAGAATATATCTAACAACCAAGATTGTCGCTGCTTAAGCTAAAAGATAAAAAGGAGAGACAATGGTAGCGGTCAACATCAGAAGCATTTCAGTCAGGAGAGTGGAAAGGACTTGCTTGTCGCTGTCGAAAACGGAGGTAAGTTATTAGCCACTGGATATGGTGTTCACATATTTATACTAACTTAACATGTGTTGCTTTTTTTTGTTTTATAGTACGCAACCGTTTTTAGTAAATCATCCATTTTTCGGGGACGTAGCAGATTTTTACAACTGAAATGTCGCATCCTTAATCGTCCATTTTCGGGGACATATCTTCAAATGAAAAGTGACGAGTTAAATCGTCTTTTTTGGAGACCAAACAGATTTCAGGAAATAAACTGCGACGTATTAGATCGTCTGTATTCGGAACTTCTACCCTTGAACTATGACATGCTAAAACGTCCATTTTCGGTGGAAAAAACGTATTTCCAAAAATAACCTTCAATCAACATGCTTAATCGTACTTTTCAGAGTCAGTTTTATTGCATCTCTACGACATATTAACTCAAGCATTTCGACTGGACCAACCCCTATGTTCGCCTCAACCACAACATGCTAAACTGTTCATTTTCAGTTACAGCGCATTTCTATAAATGAATGGAGTCAAGTTAAATCGTCCATTTTCGGGGACATAATTTTGACAATTGTTTGACATGATGGTAAATCACCTATTATCAGGGACCTTGAAGACTTCTTCAACTGGCATGAACAGCGACGTGTTAAATCGTCCATTTTCGGGGACCTTTTCAGATTTCTTCAAATGGCATGGACAGCGACGTGTTAAAGCGTCCATTTTCGGGGACCTTTTCAGATTTCTTCAAATGGCATGGACAGCGACGTGTTAAAGCGTCCATTTTCGGGGACCTTTTCAGATTTCTTCAAATGGCATGGACAGCGACGTGTTAAAGCGTCCATTTTCGGGGACCTTTTCAGATTTCTTCAAATGGCATGGACAGCGACGTGTTAAAGCGTCCATTTTCGGGGACCTTTTCAGATTTCTTCAAATGGCATGGACAGCGACGTGTTAAAGCGTCCATTTTCGGGGACCTTTGCAGATTTTTTCAAATCAACAATGACGTGTAAAATCGTCCATTTTCGGGACCTTTGCAGATTTCTTCAAATCAACAGTGACTTGTTAAATCGACCATTTTAGAGGACCTTGCAGATTTCTTCAAATAACAGTGACGTGTTAAATCGTCCATTTTCGGAGACCTAGAAGATTTCAGCAATTTGACTGTGACGTATTAGATCGCCTATATTCGAAACTAAGCGCATTTCTACAATTAAGCTACGACATGCATATACTAAATCTTCATTTTCGGGAAAACGCGTAATTATACAATAAACTAGACATGGTAGATCCATTTCTGGGAACTAAGCAAGTCTTTACAAATGAGCTGAGGCATGGCAAATCGTCCATTTCGGGGGCTACGCTCGTTCCTACAAATCGACTGCGACAGGCTGAATAGTCCACTTTCGGGGACTTGGCGCATTTTGCGACTTACCACATCATCCTTTTAGAGAAGCCTAGTGAAGTATGAACCTGAAAAGAAGCATTCTAACTTGTCCACTTTCGGGGAACTTCAGCGCATTTCTACAATTGAACAACGATATGGTAAATTGTCTACATTTTCGGGGACAAATCGTATTCCTACTGCAATATACCAAATCGTCCATTTTGGAGGCTTAGCAGTTTTTTCAGCACAATGCTTGAATTCCTCCAAGTGAACTACTGTGATGTACTAGATCGTCAATTCTCGAAGATGCATTTCTCAAACGCAACTGCGACGTGCTAAAATCATTTAACCCTTCTTGGAGCATACCAAATCGTCCATTTTCGGGGACTTGGCGCATTTTGCGACTTACCACATCATCCTTTTAGAGAAGCCTAGTGAAGTATGAACCTGAAAAGAAGCATTCTAACTTGTCCACTTTCGGGGAACTTCAGCGCATTTCTACAATTGAACAACGATATGGTAAATTGTCTACATTTTCGGGGACAAATCGTATTCCTACTGCAATATACCAAATCGTCCGTTTTGTAGGCTTAGCAGTTTTTTCAGCACAATGCTTGAATTCCTCCAAGTGAACTACTGTGATGTACTAGATCGTCAATTCTCGAAGATGCATTTCTCAAACGCAACTGCGACGTGCTAAAATCATTTAACCCTTCTTGGAGCATACCAAATCGTCCATTTTGGAGGCTTAGCGTTTTTTTAATGTTAAAAAATAATATTATTACATAGCGCGCTTATATAACTGAACTACGACATGATGTGAGCCATTTCTGGGAACTAAGCACAGTTTTAAAAATCAACCATACATAGCAAATCGCCAACCTCGAGGGGTAGCGTATATACGTTCTACAAATAAACTGGACATGCTAAATCGTCTATTTTGGGTGATTACGCGCATTTCTGCAAATAAACTGGACATGCTAAATCGTCCATTTTCGGGGACTAAGCGCATTTCTACAAATAAACTGGTCATGCTAAATCGTCCATTTTCGGGGACAAAGCGCATTTCTACAAATAAACTGGTCATGCTAAATCGTCCATTTTCGGGGAATAAGCGCATTTCTACAAATAAACTGGACATGCTAAATCGTCCATTTTCGGGGACTAAGCGCATTTCTACAAATAAACTGGACATGCTAAATCGTCCATTTTCGAGGACAAAGCGTATTTCTACAAATAAACTGGACATGCTAAATCGTCCATTTTCGAGGACAAAGCGTATTTCTACAAATAAACTGGACATGCTAAATCGTCCATTTTCGGGGACAAAACACATTTCTACAAATACATTGGTCATGCTAAATCGTCCATTTTCGGGGACTAAGCGCATTTCTACAAATAAACTGGACATGCTAAATCGTCCATTTTCGGGGACAAAACGCATTTCTACAAATAAACAGGTCATGCTAAATCGTCCATTTTCGGGGAATAAGCGCATTTCTACAAATAAACTGGACATGCTAAATCGTCCATTTTCGGGGACTAAGCGCATTTCTACAAATAAACTGGACATGCTAAATCGTCCATTTTCGAGGACAAAGCGTATTTCTACAAATAAACTGGACATGCTAAATCGTCCATTTTCGAGGACAAAGCGTATTTCTACAAATAAACTGGACATGCTAAATCGTCCATTTTCGGGGACAAAGCGCATTTCTACAAATAAACTGGTCATGCTAAATCGTCCATTTTCGGGGAATAAGCGCATTTCTACAAATAAACTGGACATGCTAAATCGTCCATTTTCGGGGACTAAGCGCATTTCTACAAATAAACTGGACATGCTAAATCGTCCATTTTCGAGGACAAAGCGTATTTCTACAAATAAACTGGACATGCTAAATCGTCCATTTTCGAGGACAAAGCGTATTTCTACAAATAAACTGGACATGCTAAATCGTCCATTTTCGGGGACAAAACGCATTTCTACAAATACATTGGTCATGCTAAATCGTCCATTTTCGGGGACTAAGCGCATTTCTACAAATAAACTGGACATGCTAAATCGTCCATTTTCGGGGACAAAACGCATTTCTACAAATAAACAGGTCATGCTAAATCGTCCATTTTCGGGGACTAAGAGCATTTCTACAAATAAACTGGTCATGCTAAATCGTCCATTTTCGGGGAATAAGCGCATTTCTACAAATAAACTGGTCATGCTAAATCGTCCATTTTCGGGGACTAAGCGCATTTCTACAAATAAACTGGACATGCTAAATCGTCCATTTTCGGGGACAAAACGCATTTCTACAAATAAACAGGTCGTGCTAAATCGTCCATTTTCGGGGACTAAGCGTATTTCTACAAATAAACTGGACATGCTAAATCGTCCATTTTCGGGGACAAAACGCATTTCTACAAATAAACTGGACATGTTAAATCGTCCATTTTCGGGGACTAAGCGCATTTCTACAAATAAACTGGTCATGCTAAATAGTCCATTTTCGGGGACAAAACGCATTTCTACAAATAAACTGGACATGCTAAATCGTCCATTTTCGGGGACTAAGCGCATTTCTACAAATAAACTGTATATGCTAAATCGTCCATTTTCGGGGACAAAACGAATTTCTACAAATGAACTAGACATGCTAAATCGTCCATTTTCGGGGACTAAGCGCATTTCTACAAATAAACTGGTCATGCTAAATCGTCCATTTGCGGCGACAAAACGCATTTCTACAAATAAACTGGACATGCTAAATCGTTCATTTTCGGGGACAAAACGCATTTCTACAAATAAACTGGATATGCTAAATCGTTCATTTTCGGGGACAAGACGCATTTCTACAGAAAAACTGGAGATGCTAAATCGTCCATTTTCGGGGACAAAACGCATTTCTACAAATAAACTGGACATGCTAAATCGTTCATTTTCGGGGACTTGACGCATTTCTGCAAATAAAGTGGACATGCTAAATCGTTCATTTTCGGGGACTTGACGCATTTCTGCAAATAAAGTGGACATGCTAAATCGTCCATTTTCGGGGACAATACGCAGTTCTGCAAATAAACTGGACATGCTAAATCGTCCATTTCCGGGGAGAAGACGCATTTGTACAAATAAACTGGACATGTTAAATCGTCCAGTTTCGGGGACAAGACGCATTTCTACAAATAAACTGGACATGCTAAATCGTCCATTTTCGGGGACAAGATGCATTTCTACAAATAAACTGGACATGCTAAATCGTCGATTTTCGGGGACAAGATGCATTTCTACAAATAAACTGGACATGCTAAATCGTCCATTTTCGGGGACAAGATGCATTTCTACAAATAAACTGGACATGCTAAATCGTCCATTTTCGGGGACAATACGCAGTTCTGCAAATAAACGGGACATGCTAAATCGTCCATTTCCGGGGAGAAGACGCATTTGTACAAATAAACTGGACATGTTAAATCGTCCAGTTTCCGGGACAAGACGCATTTCTACAAATAAACTGGACATGCTAAATCGTCCATTTTCGGGGACAAGATGCATTTCTACAAATAAACTCGACATGCTAAATCGTCGATTTTCGGGGACAAGATGCATTTCTACAAATAAACTGGACATGCTAAATCGTCCATTTTCGGGGACAAGATGCATTTCTACAAATAAACTGGACATGCTAAAGCGTCCATTTTCGGGGACAAGACGCAGTTCTGCAAATAAACTGGACATGCTAAATCGTCCATTTCCGGGGAGAAGACGCATTTGTACAAATAAACTGGACATGTTAAATCGTCCAGTTTCGGGGACAAGACGCATTTCTACAAATAAACTGGACATGCTAAATCGTCCATTTTCGGGGACAAGATGCATTTCTACAAATAAACTGGACATGCTAAATGGTCCATTTTCGGGGACAAGACGCATTTCTACAAATAAACTGGACATGCTAAATCGTCCATTTTCGGGGACAAGGCCCATTTCTACAAATAAACTGGACATGCTAAATCGTCCATTTTCGAGGACTAAGTGATGGGGACAGTGATGTGCAGAATCCAAAACCCTTCACTGAAGTATTAATACCCCCGGATGTACTTGCAGTCGAAATGTTCGTCCCCCGAATGTATACCTAAGTTTGTTGCAGCGTTGGTAAGTATGTGAGACATTATAGTGACATTCTTGTATGCTTTTGTTATGTCTACTAATGCATCCATGAAGTATTCTATTAAGACCTGTATTTAATAAGCCAGCAGTTGCCACCAGATGATGGAGCCCACTTAGAATTGAAAAGCAGCAACGAAATACACACAGAAAGCTCTCGGAAAATGGTATATTTATTTAGTCGCATTTCACATCTTCTGATTTTGTGATGACCCTACGACATAAAATACCAAGCAGTCGTGCGCCAAGCTAGGCGAACCTTGTTTGTCTGCAGCCACAGAAGTTCCAGACCGCCAAAATTTGGATAGCACAGCGAGCTTTCGGTCCCCGTGAGACAAGCAGCCCTCGTGCATCGACATTGAACTCAATACTAGGTAGGGAACCGTCATAGAAACTGTATCCTTTGTTGTTCTGTCAAGAAATACATATCAATCTTACGGGAGTGAGTTTGGTTATGCAGGTGTGCTAAAAATGACGCAGATGTAGATTTTCGTTTGGGCAGAAGATCAATTACTTACAAGGGAGTCTCTGGGGGGTTTTGTGGGGCTTGTATGTAGCTTGTGAAAAGATTAGCAGAACTTCCCTTGTTCAGTTTAACCTTATTGAGGTTCCAGATATTTCATGAAGAGAAATGTACGCCGCTTTTATAGTATTCTATTAATATATACAATTCATTGTGGACAAAGACGGCTTAGAACATATTTCTTCATTTCAGTTTACATCTCGTTCAGTTCCTTTCCTTTACTTTCGATTTGTTTCCCTTTCCCTTCTCCTTTCAATCTCTTCTTTGACTTGTTGTGTAGTACACTTACTATTTGTCAGCTTGGCACGTAATCAGCATCATTCCAGCCACAACTCCACTCCAGTCAACCTGGTTAAGCAGATCGCTGAGTACCCGGCAATTTACCAGCATCCATACAGATTCCACCAGATGTGCATCTTCAATCCGTGATCCACGAACATCATGGCAAGCGTTCAGCGGTATACCCAGCAGTATACGGGATCTCTCTCCTCTTCCTGCTTCTTCAGCTATCATAGTTTTCATCACGGAAACAGCACCTTCTCGTAAATACTGGCGAGTCTGTACTTTCATTTATTTCATGTAATATATCGCACACGAGAGAGCATGCTTCATCAAATTTTCATATTTCCTTCATCAAATTTCCAAATAACGAGATGAGCGAGAGTTGCAAATACAACGCGCAGCGGAGTATTCGTGACGAATTTCAAAGTGTTTGGAAATTTGATGAAGGAAACTTGAAAATTTGATTAAGCACTCTTTTGTGCGATATACTTTCTCAAGTGTCTGATATATCTTTTCAGTCCAAGCTAAAACTATGGAGAAAACGGAAATATAAAATCGTAAAATCTATACAAATTACAGTTCTACATATCCTTTGTTTTTACTTGATAAAGTTATTGATTAGTTTAAGAAGGACCATTCAACCTTTTTAAATGTTTGCAGAGTCCTTAAAAAAACGATCTGTTTTTCGTTTATTTAAAGCAGTTGAGCAATGTGCCAAGCCAGCATTAACCAGCCTCACATTTACTGTATCTGCAGCCCGAGAGTCAGCGGCGACACCAATTCTTCATGTGCACATCGCAATGATCCTAAGCTGTCGTCCTGTTGTCATTTAGAGTCACCAGACCAGCAGACCTGCCATGGACCTACGCGGCCCTCAAATGCACGAATGCTGTTCTAGCGAGTTACTCAGCCAGCTCGTCTGCATTTTCAAAGAGCGATGATCAGAGAGCAGCACCTTGCAGTTCTCTCTTGGACCATTGTAGCCTTCACTTGGAACAGATACACTTCAAATGAATATCCAATGGAAACTGAACTGATACTCTTGGAAAGGTAGACTTTTGCACTTGCTCAATGAACAACGCATGTGCATGGATCGTTGTAAATAGTGCGTTTTCTCATGACGTCACGGCAGCCATATTGTTGCCTCTGTACAAACAGTGTCTCCACCAATGCCTGCGCGTATTCGGTAAGCGTTTTTCTTGGTGCTAAACAATAGGTTCGCGGAGTCTGGAAGCAAGATTGCACATATGCAGTTTTTTTCAGTCGTTTTTGAAATAGGTTTTTTTGCGCAAACTTTTCTAAGATTTTGATAACATCAGCATGGCTGCCGTGAAAAGGCGAATTTTCAAAAAAATCAAGTTCTGAAAATTTGATATTGATCAGCTTATTGAGATGCGATGTATGGAGAAATTATTTGATCACACTAGTAAGGTTTCAGAATAGTGGCGGCTCTCCCAGCCTGGACAATTGAGAGCTGGGTACGAGGTAATTTTAGGAAAGTATCGTCGTGAGTGGATTTACTGAAAAAGGACCTAAAACCCTGACCAGAATTACTCTTCGCCTTATTCTTGGGTGTTGTAGTCGGCTTCTGTTAAGATCTCGTTCTACTGGTTTAAAAAATCCACTCTTTAACAGTTATAGCCTTACCCACTCAGCAGATTTAGAATTGAATATTTTTATTACAGAGTAATTACGAAAGAATGATATGATTGCATTCATGAGCATTATATCAAGATCAAGGTATATTTTAAATAACTCTTTACTAAAAGGGATTGAATACTGACAATCTAGTCACTGATGGGAATAAAGGGCAACCCACAACCGATGGCATTAGAAGAAGAAGAGTGTAGCGTAGAATGGCGTGATAATATCAACAAAAACGTGATACTTGCAGAGACGGGCAATTAGTACAGTTAAGGGGGGAGGGGGGCATCTCAAGCTTTAAGAATTTTTAGAACTAATTTTCTGCACAGCAGTTGTGTCAAGGTGAGATCAATTCGATTTCCTGAGTTGGTTGCCGTGAAAGTTATGTTTTATTCTCCCACAATAAGTATGGGCAATTAAAATGGTGACGAATGTCATTAGGAAATAATTCCACGCGCGTTTTGTTAAAATTCTAACAATTTAAATTATTAGAATTTCGACAAAACGCAAGTGAACGTTTTTCCTAATTTCACAAGTATACCATTTAGTTACCTTTGAATATCATGGGTGACAAATTTCGCTTACAATCGTAGTTTTTTAACTTGCTTATTGTATCGTCATGACCGAACCGGGTGGAAATGACCCGTGTAAAACGCTTAAAAATCCGCTCAATGCCATTCATGTTATCGCTAAAAGTTTATAAGACGACCAAACAAACTAGCTAAGGTGAAATTCAAGCGAAAAAGTGCAAAGTTTAGCTATAAGATCATCTTTTAAAATCCTATACGCCATCTTGGCACCGAGACATGGGAAACGTTGCCAAAGCAATTTTGCAATTCACATGTGAAATTATAAATAGCTCTAAAATTTCGCGCCAAAATTAATGAGTAATTTGTCACTTATGATATTACTTTTCTAATGGACCCGTCCGTAAAGGCAATATGCGTATTAACATACTTTCAAACAGAGTAAATAAAATACTATAGAATGAAATAATAACTAGAAGAGAACAATCATCTCATAAAAAGTCTCGGAATACATACAAACTCTCGGTCAAGGGCATTGTTCTCCAATATATTAGCAAGCCAGAAAGGGGTTTATTTATTTCATTACCCTCCGATTAATTTCTCCAACGCGCTTTATCGCGGTGAAAAGGTATAATCACCACGTAATTAATTATTGTGATTTGATTAAAAAGTCAGACTTGAAAAGGTGAATTTGTTCGTTCGTTTTACGTTTCCAAATTTGGCGACTCTCAACTCGGCAGGGTGGTATATTGTTTGTTTTATACCACCTGAGCGCGCTGAAATTAATCGGTGGGTTATAAATAGACATATTTATAAAGGAATAAAGAATTAATAAAATTGTATTTTTTGTCCTGTGTGCTTTTTTCATAGGGGGATCCTTGTTTACAACAATTGCCTCATTAACGTAAGTGCTTCAGTTGAGAGAACATGGGAAAATGACTTTTCGCTGTACGTTCTTGAGCCCGATGGTATTAAATACTTCTTCAGTGATTGCCGGTTTGAAAGCGCAAAAAAATTTACAAAGAATGTACGGACTCGTAAGCGCTTTTTGCCACATAGAAACTTTGCAGTTTTAACATTACACGAAAAGTTGGAAGTGTGGCCGATTACAAGTTTCGCAAGCTCTTTTGAACATCTGTAATCAATTCGCGTATATAGCATGATGCCTTCTCTACACAAAGTTTTATCTTAACGAGGCAAAATATAAACAATGACTTTTGCAAGGGTTCTCCTATATCATAAAGCCTGTTCAGAGCCCACAGTTGATGGGAACAAGTAAAGAAGACACGAAAGGAAGAAAATGAAAAAAAGAGCGGGAGAGTGAAAACAGGGTTCAGCTCTTCAGTTTGACACGGAGTTCTGTCCCCATTGGTGTGTTAACCACTTCCCCCACCCCTCCTACTCACTCTCGTCATCTTTCCCTCCCCCCCCCCCCTCCCATAACCAGTGAGGCTGGAAAAACAAGTGAAGTCTGGAAAAATAAGTGAAGAGAATCTAGTACGTGTTTATCGTGTATGATGGTTGAACTAAACAATTCTTCTTGTTGTAAGTTATTGGGATCAAACGGAAAAGAAAAGTTTGGCTCTCGTTCACTCTCCATGGACTTCGTTTTGGTGTTTACACGGACCTCCAGCTAGCCAAATATTTTCCCATCTGGCCCTGCTAGTTGGTCGATAAATGCGTAATATGACCCCTTGTTAGACTGGAGTGTAATGCGTCAGGTGACGTTAAAGTGCCCGTGACGTCAACTTTCTTTCTTTTCTCAGCTGATTCTTCATAACACCCAATTAACTTTTTCGAAAAAACATTCCGGTTTGCTATAAACGGATCTTTTTTCTAATTTTTAAAAGACGTTCAAATTTGCCGACATTTTGGTCCATCATTTGCACCAGTCTTCCTCGGTTTGAAGTGAGTCTTGACGTAGGTTCAGGAACACGTGATTTGAATCGTGACTTATCTGACTTGTAAACAAGTGGGAATTTTGCTTCAGAGTCCACAGTTAACAACGTTAATGATCCAGAAAACAACATCAGTCTTAATGCAAATTCCTGAATCTGCGTCATTATTAAGCACGTTATTCTTGTGATCAGTGGCAAGGGTCCACCGCAAGAAAATAGAATTTGAATTTTTTTTAAAGTTCATAAAAATATTGCGTTTTATCGAAATCGAATTTTTTTTTGCAGAAGTTCATTGGGTGAAATGTAGAATTGGATGAGAAGTAAAAAAATTGACTTCATGGGCACTTTAAAAATGAAACTCTTAAACAATAAAGGAAAAGACTATTTGGTGACTTTCAAAAGGGCCACTGTCGTTTAAAGGAACTTTTCACTACTAGGCTTAAGTGATGTGGGTTTTACAATGTTGGTCATAACCTCCCTCCCATATTAAACGGACTGGGATGTTTGTTGGAAATTTCGAATTAAACTCCAAAAGGAGGCTACTCGTGGCGTGACCCAAGCCTTTTTTAACCTCCCCCATCATAACTCATCAGGGAACTCAAAAGGGAACTCAAGAGGGAACTCAAAAGGGAAGTCAAGAGCGAACTCAATAAGGGAACTCGAGAGGGAACTCAAAAGGGAACTCAAAAGGGAATTCATAAGGTAACTCAAAAAGGAACTCAACATGGAACTCAGAGAGAACTCAAAAGAAAACTCATAAGGGAACTCAAGAGGGAACTCAAAAGGGAACTCATAAGGGAACTCATAAGGGAACTCAAAAGGGAACTCAAAAGGGAACTCAAAAGAGAACTCATAAGGGAACTCAAGAGGGAACTCAAAAGGGAACTAAAAAGAGAACTCATAAGGGAAATCGGAAGGGAACGCAAGAGGGAACTCACAAGGGAACTCATAAGGGGGGGGGGGGGGGGAGGGAAAACGATTAACGCTAATCGTATGCCGGCCCAAAATATAACAACACGCAATAACATACGTATCAAGGCGTTTTTGTAACGTTCGTTCGTTGTAACGATGGAAAGGAAACTCATGAAAGTTATACTCTGGGGAACTCAAGAGGGAACTCATAAGGGAACTCAAGAGGGAACTCAAAAGGGAACTCATAAGGGAATTCATAAGGGAACTCGAAAGGGAACTCGGAGGGAACTCGGAGGGAACTCAAAAGGGAACTCAAAAGGGAACCCAAGAGGGAACTCAAAAGGGAAGTCAAGAGGGAACTCAATAAGGGAACTCGAGAGGGAACTCAAAAGGGAACTCAAAAGGAAATTCATAAGGTAACTCAAAAAGGAACTCAACATGGAACTCAGAGAGAACTCAAAAGGGAACTCATAAGGGAACTCAAGAGGGAACGCAAGAGGGAACTCAAAAGGGAACTCATAAGGGAACTCATAAGGGAACTCAAAAGGGATCTCAAAAGGGAACTCAAAAGAGAACTAATAAGGGAACTCAAGAGGGAACTCAAAAGGGAACTAAAAGGAGAACTCATAAGGGAAATCGGAAGGGAACTCAAGAGGGAACTCACAAGGGAACTCATAAGGGGGGGGGGGGGGGGAGGAAAAACGATTAACGCTAATCGTATGGCGGCCCAAAATATAACAACACGCAATAACATACGTATCAAGGCGTTTTTGTAACGTTCGTTCGTTGTAACGATGGGAAGGAAACTCATGAAAGTTATACTCTGGGGAACTCAAGAGGGAACTCATAAGGGAACTCAAGAGGGAACTCAAAAGGGAACTCATAAGGGAATTCATAAGGGAACTCGAAAGGGAACTCGGAGGGAACTCGGAGGGAACTCAAAAGGGAACTCAAAAGGGAACTCAAGAGGGAACTCAAAAGGGAAGTCAAGAGGGAACTCAATAAGGGAACTCGAGATGGAACTCAAAAGGGAACTCAAAAGGAAATTCATAAGGTAACTCAAAAAGAAACTCAACATGGAACTCAGAGAGAACTCAAAAGGGAACTCATAAGGGAACTCAAGAGGGAACTCAAGAGGGAACTCAAAAGGGAACTCATAAGGGAACTCATAAGGGAACTCAAAAGGGATCTCAAAAGGGAACTCAAAAGAGAACTCATAAGGGAACTCAAGAGGGAACTCAAAAGGGAACTAAAAAGAGAACTCATAAGGGAAATCGGAAGGGAACTCAAGAGGGAACTCACAAGGGAACTCATAAAGGGGGGGGGGGGGGGGGAGGGAAAACGATTAACGCTAATCGTATGCCGGCCCAAAATATAACAACACGCAATAACATACGTATCAAGGCGTTTTTGTAACGTTCGTTCGTTGTAACGAAGGGAAGGAAACTCATGAAAGTTATACTCTGGGGAACTCAAGAGGGAACTCATAAGGGAACTCAAAAGTGAATTCGGAGGGAGCTCAAAAGGGAACTCATAAGGGAACTCAAAAGGGAACTTAAAAGGGGGCTCAAAAGGGAACTCGGAGGCAACTCATAAGGGAAATCAAAAGGGAACTCAAAAGGGAACTCATAACCGAATTCAAAAGGGAACTCAAAAGGGAATTCAAAAGGGAACTCAGAAGGGAACTCAAAAGGGAACTAAAAAGGGAACTCATGAGGGAACTCATAACAAGATTCAAAAGGGAATTCAAAAGGGAACTCGGAGGCAACTCAAAAGGAAACTCAAAAGGGAACTCATGAGGGAACTCATAACGGAATTCAAAAGGGAATTCAAAAGGAACTCGGAGGCAACTCATAAGGGAACTCAAAAGAGAACTCAAAAGGGAACTCAAGAGGGAACTCATAACGGGAATCAAAAGGGAATTCAAAAGGGAACTCGGAGGCAACTCAAAAGGGAACTCAAGAGGGAACTCATAACGGGATTCAAAAGGGAACTCAAAATGGAACTCAAGAAGGAACTCATAACGGGATTCAAAAGGGAATTCAAAAGGGAACTCGGAGGCAACTCAAAAGGGAACTCAAGAGGGAACTCATAACGGGATTCAAAAGGGAATTCAAAAGGGAACTCAAGAAGAAACTCATAACGGGATTCAAAAGGGAATTCAAAAGGGAACTCGGAGGCAACTCATAAGGGAACTCAAGAGGGAACTCATAAGGAAACTCACAACGGAATTCAAAAGGGAACTCAAAATGGAACTCAAAAGGAAACTCAAGAGGGAACTCACAACGGAATTCAAAAGGGAACTCGGAGGCAACTCATAAGGGAACTCAAGAGGAAACTCATAAGGAAACTCAAAAGGGAACTCATAAGGAAAGTCACAACGGAATTCAAAAGGGAACTCAAAATGGAACTCAAAAGGAAACTCAAGAGGGAACTCATAAGGGAACTCAAGAGGGAACTCATAAGGGAACTCTAAGGGAACTCAAGAGTGAACTCATAAGGGAATTCATAAGGGAACTCAAGAGGGAACTCAAAAGGGAACTCATAAGGAAACTCACAACGGAAATCAAAAGGGAACTCATAAGGGAGCTCATAAGGGAACTCAAGAGGGAACTCATAACGGGATTCAAAAGGGAATTCAAAAGGGAACTCGGAGGCAACTCAAAAGGAAACTCAAAAGGGAACTCATGAGGGAACTCATAACGGAATTCAAAAGGGAATTCAAAAGGGAACTCGGAGGCAACTCATAAGGGAACTCAAAAGAGAACTAAAAAGGGAACTCAAGAGGGAACTCATAACGGGAATCAAAAGGGAATTCAAAAGGGAACTCGGAGGCAACTCAAAAGGGAACTCAAGAGGGAACTCATAACGGGATTCAAAAGGGAACTCAAGAAGGAACTCATAACGGGATTCAAAAGGGAATTCAAAAGGGAACTCTGAGGCAACTCAAAAGGGAACTCAAGAGGGAACTCATAACGGGATTCAAAAGGGAACTCAAAAGGGAACTCAAGAGGGAACTCATAACGGGATTCAAAAGGGAATTCAAAAGGGAACTCGGAGGCAACTCATAAGGGAACTCAAGAGGGAACTTATAAGGAAACTCACAACGGAATTCAAAAGGGAACTCAAAATGGAACTCAAAAGGAAACTCAAGAGGGAACTCTCAACGGAATTCAAAAGGCAACTCGGAGGCAACTCATAAGGGAACTCAAGAGAGAACTCATAAGGGAACTCAAGAGGGAACTCATAAGGAAAGTCACAACGGAATTCAAAAGGGAACTCAAAATGGAACTCAAAAGGAAACTCAAGAGGGAACTCATAAGGGAACTCAAGAGGGAACTCATAAGGGAACTCATAAGGGAACTCAAGAGTGAACTCATAAGGGAATTCATAAGGGAACTCAAGAGGGAACTCAAAAGGGAACTCATAAGGAAACTCACAACGGAATTCAAAAGGGAACTCATAAGGGAACTCATAAGGGAACTCAAGAGGGAACTCATAAGGAAACTCACAACGGAATTCAAAAGGGAACTCATAAGGGAACTCATAAGGGAACTCAAGAGGGAACTCATAAGGAAACTCACAACGGAATTCAAAAGGGAACTCAAAATGGAACTCAAAAGGAAACTCATAAGGAAACTCACAACGGAATTCAAAAGGGAACTCATAAGGGAACTCATAAGGGAATTCAAGAGGGAACTCATAAGGAAACTCACAACGGAATTCAAAAGGGAACTCAAAATGGAACTCAAAAGGAAACTCAAGAGGGAACTCACAACGGAATTAAAAAGGGAACTCAAAATGGAACTCAAAAGGAAACTCAAGAGGACACTCACAACGGAATTCAAAAGGGAACTCAAAAGGGAACTCAAAAGGAAACTCAAGAGGGAACTCACAACGGAATTCAAAAGGGAACTCGGAGGCAACTCATAAGGGAACTCAAGAGGGAACTCATAAGGGAACTCATAAGGGAACTCATAAGGAAACTCACAACTGAATTCAAAAGGGAACTCAAAATGGAACTCTAAAGGAAACTCAAGAGGGAACTCACAACGGAATTCAAAAGGAAACTCGGAGGCAACTCATAAGGGAACTCAAGAGGGAACTCAAAAGGGAACTCAAAAGGGAACTCATAAGGGAACTCAAAAGGGAACTCATAAGGGAACTCAAAAGGAAACTCATAAGGAAACTCACAACGGAATTCAAAAGGGAACTCAAAATGGAACTCAAAAGGAAACTCAAGAGGGAACTCACAACGGAATTCAAAAGGGAACTCAAAATGAAACTCAAAAGGAAACTCAAGAGGGAACTCACAACGGAATTCAAAAGGGAACTCAAAATGGCACTCAAAAGGAAACTCAAGAGGGAACTCACAATGGAATTCGAAAGGGAACTCGGAGGCAACTCATAAGGGAACTCTAAAGGGAACTCAAAAGGGAACTCAAAAGTGAACTCATAAGGGAATTCAAGAGGGAACTCAAAAGGAAACTCAAGAGGGAACTCAAGAGGGAACTCAAAAGGGAACTCAAAAGGGAACTCAAGAGGGAACTCAAGAGGGAACTCACAACGGAATTCAAAAGGGAACTCGGAGGCAACTCATAAGGGAACTCAAAAGGGAACTCAAAAGGGAACTCAAAAGGGAACTGATAAGGGAACTCAAGAGGGAACTCAAAAGGAAACTCAAGAGGGAACTCAAGAGGGAACTCAAGAGGGAACTCAAGAGGGAACTCAAGAGGGACCTCAAGAGGGAACTCAAGAGGGAACTCAAGAGGAAACTCAAGAGGGAACTCAAGAGGGAACTCAAGAGGAAACTCAAGAGGGAACTGAAAAGGGAACTCAAGAGGGAACTCAAGAGGGAACTCATAAGGAAACTCAAGAGGGAACTCACAACGGAATTAAAAAGGATACTCGGAGGCAACTCATAAGGGAACTCAAGAGGGAACTCATAAGGAAACTCACAACGGAATTCAAAAGGGAACTCAAAATGGAACTCAAAAGGAAACTCAAGAGGGAACTCACAACGGAATTCAAAAGGGAACTCAAAATGAAACTCAAAAGGAAACTCAAGAGGAAATTTACAACGGAATTCAAAAGGGAACTCAAAAGGGAACTCAAAAGGAAACTCAAGAGGGAACTCACAACGGAATTCAAAAGGGAACTCGGAGGCAACTCATAAGGGAACTCAAGAGGGAACTCATAAGGGAACTCATAAGGGAACTCATAAGGAAACTCACAACGGAATTCAAAAGGGAACTCAAAATGGAACTCTAAAAGAAACTCAAATGGGAACTCACAACGGAATTCAAAAGGAAACTCGGAGGCAACTCATAAGGGAACTCAAGAGGGAACTCAAAAGGGAACTCAAAAGGGAACTCAAAAGGAAACTCATAAGGGAACTTAAAAGGGAACTCATAAGGGAACTCAAAAGGAAACTCATAAGGAAACTCACAACGGAATTCAAAAGGGAACTCAAAATGGAACTCAAAAGGAAACTCAAGAGGGAACTCACAACGGAATTCAAAAGGGAACTCGGAGGCAACTCATAAGGGAACTCAAGAGGGAACTCATAAGGAAACTCAGGAGGGAACTCATAAGGAAAGTCACAACGGAATTCAAGAGGGAACTCAAAATGGAACTCAAAAGGAAACTTAAGAGGGAACTCATAAGGGAACTCAAGAGGGAACTCATAAGGGAACTCATAAGGGAACTCAAGAGTGAACTCATAAGGGAATTCATAAGGGAACTCAAGAGGGAACTCAAAAGGGAACTCATAAGGAAACTCACAACGGAATTCAAAAGGGAACTCATAAGGGAACTCATAAGGCAAATCAAGAGGGAACTCATAAGGAAAGTCACAACGGAATTCAAAAGGGAACTCAAAATGGAACTCAAAAGGAAACTCAAGAGGGAACTCATAAGGGAACTCAAGAGGGAACTCATAAGGGAACTCATAAGGGAACTCAAGAGTGAACTCATAAGGGAATTCATAAGGGAACTCAAGAGGGAACTCAAAAGGGAACTCATAAGGAAACTCACAACGGAATTCAAAAGGGAACTCATAAGGGAACTCATAAGGGAACTCAAGAGGGAACTCATAAGGAAACTCACAACGGAATTCAAAAGGGAACTCATAAGGGAACTCATAAGGGAACTCAAGAGGGAACTCATAAGGAAACTCACAACGGAATTCAAAAGGGAACTCAAAATGGAACTCAAAAGGAAACTCATAAGGAAACTCACAACGGAATTCAAAAGGGAACTCATAAGGGAACTCATAAGGGAATTCAAGAGGGAACTCATAAGGAAACTCACAACGGAATTCAAAAGGGAACTCAAAATGGAACTCAAAAGGAAACTCAAGAGGGAACTCACAACGGAATTAAAAAGGGAACTCAAAATGGAACTCAAAAGGAAACTCAAGAGGACACTCACAACGGAATTCAAAAGGGAACTCAAAAGGGAACTCAAAAGGAAACTCAAGAGGGAACTCACAACGGAATTCAAAAGGGAACTCGGAGGCAACTCATAAGGGAACTCAAGAGGGAACTCATAAGGGAACTCATAAGGGAACTCATAAGGAAACTCACAACTGAATTCAAAAGGGAACTCAAAATGGAACTCTAAAGGAAACTCAAGAGGGAACTCACAACGGAATTCAAAAGGAAACTCGGAGGCAACTCATAAGGGAACTCAAGAGGGAACTCAAAAGGGAACTCAAAAGGGAACTCATAAGGGAACTCAAAAGGGAACTCATAAGGGAACTCAAAAGGAAACTCATAAGGAAACTCACAACGGAATTCAAAAGGGAACTCAAAATGGAACTCAAAAGGAAACTCAAGAGGGAACTCACAACGGAATTCAAAAGGGAACTCAAAATGAAACTCAAAAGGAAACTCAAGAGGGAACTCACAACGGAATTCAAAAGGGAACTCAAAATGGCACTCAAAAGGAAACTCAAGAGGGAACTCACAATGGAATTCGAAAGGGAACTCGGAGGCAACTCATAAGGGAACTCTAAAGGGAACTCAAAAGGGAACTCAAAAGTGAACTCATAAGGGAATTCAAGAGGGAACTCAAAAGGAAACTCAAGAGGGAACTCAAGAGGGAACTCAAAAGGGAACTCAAAAGGGAACTCAAAAGGGAACTCAAGAAGGAACTCAAGAGGGAACTCACAACGGAATTCAAAAGGGAACTCGGAGGCAACTCATAAGGGAACTCAAAAGGGAACTCAAAAGGGAACTCAAAAGGGAACTGATAAGGGAACTCAAGAGGGAACTCAAAAGGAAACTCAAGAGGGAACTCAAGAGGGAACTCAAGAGGGAACTCAAGAGGGAACTCAAGAGGGACCTCAAGAGGGAACTCAAGAGGGAACTCAAGAGGAAACTCAAGAGGGAACTCAAGAGGGAACTCAAGAGGAAACTCAAGAGGGAACTCAAAAGGGAACTCAAGAGGGAACTCAAGAGGGAACTCATAAGGAAACTCAAGAGGGAACTCACAACGGAATTAAAAAGGATACTCGGAGGCAACTCATAAGGGAACTCAAGAGGGAACTCATAAGGAAACTCACAACGGAATTCAAAAGGGAACTCAAAATGGAACTCAAAAGGAAACTCAAGAGGGAACTCACAACGGAATTCAAAA
Organism: Meandrina meandrites; assembly: GCA_963693305.1. Lineage (NCBI taxonomy): Eukaryota > Metazoa > Cnidaria > Anthozoa > Scleractinia > Meandrinidae > Meandrina > Meandrina meandrites. The sequence continues at coordinate 43,582,644 of OY855904.1, forward strand.
GGGAACTCAAAATGAAACTCAAAAGGAAATTTAAGAGGAAATTTACAACGGAATTCAAAAGGGAACTCAAAAGGGAACTCAAAAGGAAACTCAAGAGGGAACTCACAACGGAATTCAAAAGGGAACTCGGAGGCAACTCATAAGGGAACTCAAGAGGGAACTCATAAGGGAACTCATAAGGGAACTCATAAGGAAACTCACAACGGAATTCAAAAGGGAACTCAAAATGGAACTCTAAAAGAAACTCAAATGGGAACTCACAACGGAATTCAAAAGGAAACTCGGAGGCAACTCATAAGGGAACTCAAGAGGGAACTCAAAAGGGAACTCAAAAGGGAACTCAAAAGGAAACTCATAAGGGAACTTAAAAGGGAACTCATAAGGGAACTCAAAAGGAAACTCATAAGGAAACTCACAACGGAATTCAAAAGGGAACTCAAAATGGAACTCAAAAGGAAACTCAAGAGGGAACTCACAACGGAATTCAAAAGGGAACTCGGAGGCAACTCATAAGGGAACTCAAGAGGGAACTCATAAGGAAACTCAGGAGGGAACTCATAAGGAAAGTCACAACGGAATTCAAGAGGGAACTCAAAATGGAACTCAAAAGGAAACTTAAGAGGGAACTCATAAGGGAACTCAAGAGGGAACTCATAAGGGAACTCATAAGGGAACTCAAGAGTGAACTCATAAGGGAATTCATAAGGGAACTCAAGAGGGAACTCAAAAGGGAACTCATAAGGAAACTCACAACGGAATTCAAAAGGGAACTCATAAGGGAACTCATAAGGCAAATCAAGAGGGAACTCATAAGGAAAGTCACAACGGAATTCAAAAGGGAACTCAAAATGGAACTCAAAAGGAAACTCATAAGGAAACACACAACGGAATTCAAAAGGGAACTCATAAGGGAACTCATAAGGGAACTCAAGAGGGAACTCATAAGGAAACTCACAACGGAATTCAAAAGGGAACTCAAAATGGAACTCAAAAGGAAACTCAAGAGGGAACTCACAACGGAATTCAAAAGGGAACTCAAAATGGAACTCAAAAGGAAACTCAAGAGGAAACTCACAACGGAATTCAAAAGGGAACTCAAAAGGGAACTCAAAAGGAAACTCACAACGGAATTCAAAAGGGAACTCGGAGGCAACTCATAAGGGAACTCAAGAGGGAACTTATAAGGGAACTCATAAGGGAACTCATAAGGAAACTCACAACGGAATTCAAAAGGGAACTCAAAATGGAACTCTAAAAGAAACTCAAGAGGGAACTCACAACGGAATTCAAAAGGAAACTCGGAGGCAACTCATAAGGGAACTCAAGAGGGAACTCAAAAGGGAACTCAAAAGGGAACTCAAAACGGAAACTCATAAGGGAACTCAAAAGGGAACTCATAAGGGAACTCAAAAGGAAACTCATAAGGAAACTCACAACGGAATTCAAAAGGGAACTCAAAATGAAACTCAAAAGGAAACTCAAGAGGGAACTCACAACGGAATTCAAAAGGGAACTCAAAATGGCACTCAAAAGGAAACTCAAGAGGGAACTCAAAACGGAATTCAAAAGGGAACTCTGAGGCAACTCATAAGGGAACTCAAAAGGGAACTCAAAAGGGAACTCAAAAGGGAACTCATAAGGGAATTCAAGAGGGAACTCAAAAGGAAACTCAAGAGGGAACTCAAGAGGGAACTCAAAAGGGAACTCAAAAGGGAACTCAAGAGGGAACTCAAGAGGGAACTCACAACGGAATTCAAATGGGAACTCGGAGGCAACTCATAAGGGAACTCAAAAGGGAACTCAAAAGGGAACTCAAAAGGGAACTCATAAGGGAACTCAAGAGGGAACTCAAAAGGAAACTCAAGAGGGAACTCAAGAGGGAACTCAAGAGGGAACTCAAGAGGGAACTCAAGAGGGAACTCAAGAGGGAACTCAAGAGGGAACTCAAAAGGGAACTCAAGAGGGAACTCAAGAGGGAACTCAAGAGGGAACTCAAAAGGGAACTCAAGAGGGAACTCAAGAGGGAACTCATAAGGAAACTCAAGAGGGAACTTACAACGGAATTAAAAAGGAAACTCGGAGGCAACTCATAAGGGAACTCAAGAGAGAACTCATAAGGAAACTCACAACGGAATTCAAAAGGGAACTCAAAATGTAACTCAAAAGGAAACTCAAGCGGGAACTCACAACGGAATTCAAAAAGGGAACTCAAAATGGAACTCAAAAGGAAACTCAAGAGGAAACTCACAACGGAATTCAAAAGGGAACTCAAAATTGAACTCAAAAGGAAACTCAAGAGGGAACTCACAACGGAATACAAAAGGGAACTCAAAAGGGAACTCAAAAGGAAACTCAAGAGGGAAGTCATAAGGGAACTCAAGAGGAAACTCATAAGGGAACTCAAGAGGGAACTCATAAGGGAACTCAAGAGGGAACTTATAAGGGAACTCCAGAGGGAACTCATAAGGGAACTCGAAATGGAACTCATAAGGCAACTCAAAATGGAACTCGAAAGGAAACTCAAGAGGGAACTCACAAGGGAACTCGGAGGCAACTCATAAGGGAACTCAAAAGGGAACTCAAGAGGGAACTCAAAAGGGAACTCAAAAGAGAACTCATAAGGGAACTCAAGAGGGAAGTCAAAAGGGAACTAAAAAGAGTACTCATAAGGGAAATCGGAAGGGAACTCAAGAGAGAACTCATAAGGGAGCTCATAAGGGGGGGGGGGGGGGGGGGGGGCATAAGATTAACGCTAATCGTATGCCGGCCCAAAACATAACAACACGCAATAAAGTACGTCTCAAGGCGTTTTTGTAAAGTTCGTTCATTGTAACGAAGGAAAGGAAACTCATGAAAGTTATACTCTGGGGAACTAAAGAGGGAACTCATAAGGGAACTCAAAAGTGAATTCGGAGAGAGCTCAAAAGGGAACTCAAAAGGGAACTCCTAAGGGAACTCAAAAGGGAATTTGAAAGGGGGCTCAAAAGGGAACTCATAAGGAAACTCAAGAGGGAACTCAAAAGGGAACTAAAAAGAGTACTCATAAGGTAAATCGGAAGGGAACTCAAGCGGGAACTCATAAGGGGGGGGGGTGCATACGATTAACTCAAGAGGGAACTCATAACGTGATTCAAAATTGAATTCAAAAGGGAACTCGGAGGCAACTCATAAGGGAACTCAAAAGGGAACTCATAAGGGAACTCAAGAGGGAACTCATAACGGAATTCAAAAGGGAACTCAAAAGGGAACTCAAAAGGGAACTCAAGAGGGAACTCATAACGGAATTCAAAAATGAACTCGGAGGCAACTCGTAAGGGAACTCAAAAGGGAACTCAAAAGGGAACTAATAACGGAACTTAGAAGGGAACTCAAGAGGGAACTCAAAAGGGAACTCAAAAGAGAACTCATAAGGGAACTCAAGAGGGAACTCAAAAGGGAACTAAAAGGAGAACTCTTAAAGGAAATCGGAAGGGAACTCAAGAGGGAACTCACAAGGGAACTCATAAGGGGGGGGGGGGGGAGGGAAAACGATTAACGCTAATCGTATGGCGGCCCAAAATATAACAACACGCAATAACATACGTATCAAGGCGTTTTTGTAACGTTCGTTCGTTGTAACGATGGGAGGGAAACTCATGAAAGTTATACTCTGGGTAACTCAAGAGGGAACTCAAAAGGGAACTAAAAAGAGAACTCATAAGGAAAATCGGAAGGGAACGCAAGAGGGAACTCACAAGGGAACTCATAACGGGGGGGGGGGGGAGGGAAAACGATTAACGCTAATCGTATGCCGGCCCAAAATATAAAAACACGCAATAAGATACGTATCAAGGCGTTTTTGTAACGTTCGTTCGTTGTAACGATGGGAAGGAAACTCATGAAAGTTATACTCTGGGGAACTCAAGAGGGAACTCATAAGGGAACTCAAGAGGGAACTCAAAAGGGAACTCATAAGGGAATTCATAAGGGAACTCGAAAGGGAACTCGGAGGGAACTCGGAGGGAACTCAAAAGGGAACTCAAAAGGGAACCCAAGAGGGAACTCAAAAGGGAAGTCAAGAGGGAACTCAATAAGGGAACTCGAGAGGGAACTCAAAAGGGAACTTAAAAGGAAATTCATAAGGTAACTCAAAAAGAAACTCAACATGGAACTCAGAGAGAACTCAAAAGGGAACTCATAAGGGAACTCAAGAGGGAACGCAAGAGGGAACTCAAAAGGGAACTAATAAGGGAACTCATAAGGGAACTCAAAAGGGATCTCAAAAGGGAACTCAAAAGAGAACTCATAAGGGAACTCAAGAGGGAACTCAAAAGGGAACTAAAAGGAGAACTCATAAGGGAAATCGGAAGGGAACTCAAGAGGGAACTCACAAGGGAACTCATAAGGGGGGGGGGGAGGGAAAACGATTAACGCTAATCGTATGCCGGCCCAAAATATAACAACACGCAATAACATACGTATCAAGGCGTTTTGGTAACGTTCGTTCGTTGTAACGATGGGAAGGAAACTCATGAAAGTTATACTCTGGGGAACTCAAGAGGGAACTCATAAGGGAACTCAAAAGTGAATTCGGAGGGAGCTCAAAAGGGAACTCATAAGGGAACTCAACAGGGAACTTAAAAGGGGGCTCAAAAGGGAACTCGGAGGCAACTCATAAGGGAAATCAAAAGGGAACTCAAAAGGGAACTCATAACCGAATTCAAAAGGGAACTCAAAAGGGAATTCAAAAGGGAACTCAGAAGGGAACTCAAAAGGGAACTCAAAAGGGAACTCATGAGGGAACTAATAACGGGATTCAAAAGGGAATTCAAAAGGGAACTCGGAGGCAACTCAAAAGGAAACTCAAAATGGAACTCTTGAGGGAACTCATAACGGAATTCAAAAGGGAATTCAAAAGGGAACTCGGAGGCAACTCATAAGGGAACTCAAAAGAGAACTCAAAAGGAAACTCAAGAGGGAACTCATAACGGGATTCAAAAGGGAACTCAAAATGGAACTCAAAAGGAAACTCAAGAGGGAACTCACAACGGAATTCAAAAGGGAACTCGGAGGCAACTCATAATGGAACTCAAGAGGGAACTCATAAGGGAACTCAAGAGGGAACTCATAAGGAAACTCACAACGGAATTCAAAAGGGAACTCAAAATGGAACTCAAAAGGAAACTCAAGAGGGAACTCATAAGGGAACTCAAGAGGGAACTCATAAGGGAACTCATAAGGGAACTCAAGAGGGAACTCAAAAGGGAAATCATAAGGGAACTCAAGAGGGAACTCAAAAGGGAACTCATAAGGAAACTCACAACGGAATTCAAAAGGGAACTCATAAGGGAACTCATAAGGGAACTCAAGAGGGAACTCATAAGGAAACTCACAACGGAATTCAAAAGGGAACTCAAAATGGAACTCAAAAGGAAACTCAAGAGGAAACTAATAACGGAATTCAAAAGGGAACTCAAAATGGAACTCAAGAGGGAACTCATAACGGGATTCAAAAGGGAACTCAAAAGGGAACTCAAGAGGGAACCCATAACGGGATTCAAAAGGGAATTAAAAAGGGAACTCGGAGGCAACTCATAAGGGAACTCAAGAGGGAACTCATAAGGAAACTCACAACGGAATTCAAAAGGGAACTCAAAATGGAACTTAAAAGGAAACTCAAGAGGGAACTCACAACGGAATTCAAAAGGGAACTCGGAGGCAACTCATAATGGAACTCAAGAGGGAACTCAAAAGGGAAATCATAAGGGAACTCAAGAGGGAACTCAAAAGGGAACTCATAAGGAAACTCACAACGGAATTCAAAAGGGAACTCATAAGGGAACTCATAAGGGAACTCAAGAGGGAACTCATAAGGAAACTCACAACGGAATTCAAAAGGGAACTCAAAATGGAACTCAAAAGGAAACTCAAGAGGGAACTAATAACGGAATTCAAAAGGGAACTCAAAATGGAACTCAAGAGGGAACTCATAACGGGATTCAAAAGGGAACTCAAAAGGGAACTCAAGAGGGAACCCATAACGGGATTCAAAAGGGAATTAAAAAGGGAACTCGTAGGCAACTCATAAGGGAACTCAAGAGGGAACTCATAAGGAAACTCACAACGGAATTCAAAAGGGAACTCAAAATGGAACTCAAAACGAAACTCAAGAGGGAACTCACAACGGAATTCAAAAGGGAACTCGGAGGCAACTCATAATGGAACTCAAGAGGGAACTCATAAGGGAACTCAAGAGGGAACTCATAAGGAAACTCACAACGGAATTCAAAAGGGAACTCAAAATGGAACTCAAAAGGAAACTCAAGAGGGAACTCATAAGGGAACTCAAGAGGGAACTCATAAGGGAACTCATAAGGGAACTCAAGAGGGAACTCATAAGGGAAATCATAAGGGAACTCAAGAGGGAACTCAAAAGGGAACTCATAAGGAAACTCACAACTGAATTCAAAAGGGAACTCATAAGGGAACTCATAAGGGAACTCAAGAGGGAACTCATAAGGAAACTCATAACGGAATTCAAAAGGGAACTCAAAATGGAACTCAAAAGGAAACTCAAGAGGGAACTAATAACGGAATTCAAAAGGGAACTCGAAATGAAACTCAAAAGAAAACTCAAGAGGAAACTCACAACGGAATTCAAAAGGGAACTCAAAAGGGAACTCAAAAGGAAACTCAAGAGGGAACACACAACGGAATTCAAAAGGGAACTCGGAGGCAACTCATAAGGGAACTCAAGAGGGAACTCATAAGGGAAGTCATAAGGGAACTCATAAGGAAACTCACAACGGAATTCAAAAGGGAACTCAAAATGGAACTCAAAAGGAAACTCAAGAGGGAACTCACAACGGAATTCAAAAGGAAACTCGGAGGCAACTCATAAGGGAACTCAAGAGAGAACTCAAAAGGAAACTCAAAAGGGAACTCAAAAGGAAACTCATAACGGAACTCAAAAGGGAACTCATAAGGGAACTCAAAAGGAAACTCTTAAGGAAACTCACAACGGAATTCAAAAGGGAACTCAAAATGGAACTCAAAAGGAAACTCAAGAGGGAACTCACAACGGAATTCAAAAGGGAACTCAAAATAAAACTCAAAAGGAAACTCAAGTGGGAACTCACAACGGAATTCAAAAGGGAACTCAAAATGAAACTCAAAAGGAAACTCAAGAGGGGACTCACAACAGAATTCAAAAGGGAACTCGGAGGCAACTCATAAGGGAACTAAAAAGGGAACTCAAAAGGGAACTCAAAACGGAACTCATAAGGGAACTCAAGAGGGAACTCAACAGGAAACTCAAGAGGGAACTCAAGAGGGAACTCAAAAGGGAACTCAAAAGGGAACTCAAGAGGGAACTCAAGAGGGAACTCACAACGGAATTCAAAAGAGAACTCGGAGGCAACTCATAAGGGAAGTCAAAAGGGAACTCAAAAGGGAACTCAAAAGGGAACTCATAAGGGAACTCAATAGAGAACTCAAAAGGGAACTCAATAGGGAACTCATAACGGGATTCAAAAGGGAACTCAAAAGGGAACTCAAGAGGGAACTCATAACGGGATTCAAAAGGGAATTCAAAAGGGAACTCGGAAGCAACTCAAAAGAGAACTCAAGAGGGAACTCATAACGGGATTCAAAAGGGAACTCAAAAGGGAACTCAAGAAGGAACTCATAACGGGATTCAAAAGGGAATTCAAAAGGGAACTCGGAGGCAACTCAAAAGGGAACTCAAGAGGGAACTCATAACGGGATTCAAAAGGGAACTCAAAAGGGAACTCAAGAGGGAACTCATAACGGGATTCAAAAGGGAATTAAAAAGGGAACTCGGAGGCAACTCATAAGGGAACTCAAGAGGGAACTCATAAGGAAACTCACAACGGAATTCAAAAGGGAACTCAAAATGGAACTCAAAAGGAAACTCAAGAGGGAACTCACAACGGAATTCAAAAGGCAACTCGGAGGCAACTCATAATGGAACTCAAGAGGGAACTCATAAGGGAACTCAAGAGGGAACTCATAAGGAAACTCACAACGGAATTCAAAAGGGAACTCAAAATGGAACTCAGAAGGAAACTCAAGAGGGAACTCATAAGGGAACTCAAGAGGGAACTCATAAGGGAACTCAGAAGGGAACTCAAGAGGGAACTCATAAGGGAACTCATAAGATAACTCAAGAGGGAACTCAAAAGGGAACTCATAAGGAAACTCACAACGGAATTCAAAAGGGAACTCATAAGGGAACTCATAAGGGAACTCAAGAGGGAACTCATAAGGAAACTCACAACGGAATTCAAAAGGGAACTCAAAATGGAACTCAAAAGGAAACTCAAAAGGGAACTCACAACGGAATTAAAAAGGGAACTCAAAATGGAACTCAAAAGGAAACTCAAGAGGAAACTCACAACAGAATTCAAAAGGGAACTCAAAAGGGAACTCAAAAGGAAACTCAATAGGGAACACACAACGGAATTCAAAAGGGAACTCGGAGGCAACTCATAAAGGAACTCAAGAGGGAACTCATAAGGGAACTCATAAGGGAACTCACAAGGAAACTCACAACGGAATTCAAAAGGGAACTCAAAATGGAACTCAAAAGGAAACTCAAGAGGGAACTCACAACGGAATTCAAAAGGAAACTCGGAGGCAACTCATAAGGGAACTCAAAAGGGAACTCAAAAGGGAACTAAAAAGGGAACTCAAAAGGAAACTCATAAGGGAACTCAAAAGGGAACTCATAAGGGAACTCAAAAGGAAACTCATAAGGAAACTCACAACGGAATTCAAAAGGGAACTCAAAATGGAACTCAAAAGGAAACTCAAGAGGGAACTCACAACGGAATTCAAAAGGAAACTCGGAGGCAACTCATAAGGGAACTCAAAAGGGAACTCAAAAGGGAACTAAAAAGGGAACTCAAAAGGAAACTCATAAGGGAACTCAAAAGGGAACTCATAAGGGAACTCAAAAGGAAACTCATAAGGAAACTCACAACGGAATTCAAAAGGGAACTCAAAATGGAACTCAAAAGGAAACTCAAGAGGGAACTCACAACGGAATTCAAAAGGGAACTCAAAATGAAACTCAAAAGGAAACTCAAGTGGGAACTCACAACGGAATTCAAAAGGGAACTCAAAATGGCACTCAAAAGGAAACTCAAGAGGGAACTCACAACGGAATTCAAAAGGGAACTCGGAGGCAACTCATAAGGGAACTCAAAAGGGAACTCAAAAGGGAACTAAAAAGGGAACTCAAAAGGAAACTCATAAGGGAACTCAAAAGGGAACTCATAAGGGAACTCAAAAGGAAACTCATAAGGAAACTCACAACGGAATTCAAAAGGGAACTCAAAATGGAACTCAAAAGGAAACTCAAGAGGGAACTCACAACGGAATTCAAAAGGGAACTCAAAATGAAACTCAAAAGGAAACTCAAGTGGGAACTCACAACGGAATTCAAAAGGGAACTCAAAATGGCACTCAAAAGGAAACTCAAGAGGGAACTCACAACGGAATTCAAAAGGGAACTCGGAGGCAACTCATAAGGGAACTCAAAAGGGAACTCAAAAGGGAACTCAAAAGGGAACTTATAAGGGAACTCAAGAGGGAACTCAAAAGGAAACTCAAGAGGGAACTCAAGAGGGAACTAAAAAGGGAACTCAGGAGGGAACTCAAGAGGGAACTCAAGAGGGAACTCACAACGGAATTCAAAAGGGAACTCGGAGGCAACTCATAAGGGAACTCAAAAGGGAACTCAAAAGGGAACTCAAAAGGGAACTCATAAGGGAACTCAAGAGGGAACTCACAACGGAATTGAAAAGGGAACTCGGAGGCAACTCATAAGGGAACTCAAAAGGGAACTCAAAAGGAAACTCAAAAGGGAACTCATAAGGGAACTCAAGAGGGAACTCAAAAGGAAACTCAAGAGGGAACTCATGAGGGAACTCAAGAGGGAACTCAAGAGGGAACTCAAGAGGGAACTCAAAAGGGAACTCAAGAGGGAACTCAAGAGGGAACTCAAGAGGGAACTCAAAAGGGAACTCAAGAGGAAACGCAGAAGGGAACTCAAGAGGGAACTCAAGAGGGAACTCACAACGGATTTCAAAAGGGAACTCGGAGGCAACTCATAAGGGAACTCAAAAGAAAACTCAAAAGGGAACTCAAAAGGGAACTCATAAGGGAACTCAAGAGGGAACTCAAAAGGAAACTCAAGAGGGAACTCATGATGGAACTCAGGAGGGAACTCAAGAGGGAACTCAAGAGGGAACTCAAAAGGGAACTCAACAGGAAACTCAAGAGGGAACTCAAGAGGGAACTCAAAAGGGAAGTCAAGAGGGAACTCAAGAGGGAACTTATAAGGAAACTCAAGAGGGAACTCACAACGGAATTCAAAAGGAAACTCGGAGGCAACTCATAAGGGAACTCAAGAGGGAACTCATAAGGAAACTCACAACGGAATTCAAAAGGGAACTCAAAATGGAACTCATAAGGAAACTCAAGAGGGAACTCACAACGGAATTCAAAAGGCAACTCAAAATGGAACTCAAAAGGAAACTCAAGAGGAAACTCACAACGGAATTCAAAAGGGAACTCAAAATGGAACTCAAAAGGAAACTCAAGAGGGAACTCACAACGGAATTCAAAAGGGAACTCAAAAGGGAACTCAAAAGGAAACTCAAGAGAGAACTCATAAGGGAACTCAAGAGGAAACTCATAAGGGAACTCAAGAGGGAACTCATAATTGAACTCAAGAGGGAACTCATAAGGGAACTCCAGAGGGAACTCATAAGGGAACTCAAGACGGAACTATTAAGGGAACTCAAAATGGAACTCGAAAGGAAACTCAAGAGGGAACTCACAACGGAATTCAAAAGGGAACTCGGAGGCAACTTATAAGGGAACTCAAAAGGGAACTCAAAAGGGAACTCATAAGGGAACTCATAAGGGAACTCAAGAGGGAACTCAAAAGGGAACTAAAAGGAGACCTCATAAGGGAAATCGGAAGGGAACTCAAGAGGGAACTCACAAGGGAACTCATAAGGGGGGGGGGGAGGGAAAACGATTAACGCTAATCGTATGCCGGCCCAAAATATAACAACACGCAATAACATACGTATCAAGGCGTTTCTGTAACGTTCGTTCGTTGTAACGATGGGAAGGAAACTCATGAAAGTTATACTCTGGGGAACTCAAGAGGGAACTCAAAAGGGAACTAAAAAGAGAACTCATAAGGGAAATCGGAAGGGAACGCAAGAGGGAATTCACAAGGGAACTCATAAGGGGGGTGGGGGAGGGAAAACGATTAACGCTAATCGTATGCCGGCCCAAAATATAACAACACGCAATAACATACGTATCAAGGCGTTTTTGTAACGTTCGTTCGTTGTAACGATGGGAAGGAAACTCATGAAAGTTATACTCTGGGGAACTCAAGAGGGAACTCATAAGGGAACTCAAGAGGGAACTCAAAAGGGAACTCATAAGGGAATTCATAAGGGAACTCGAAATGGAACTCGGAGGGAACTCGGAGGGAACTCAAAAGGGAACTCAAAAGGGAACCCAAGTGGGAACTCAAAAGGGAAGTCAAGAGGGAACTCAATAAGGGAACTCGAGAGGGAACTCAAAAGGGAACTCAAAAGGAAATTCATAAGGTAAGTCAAAAAGAAACTCAACATGGAACTCAGAGAGAACTCAAAAGGGAACTCATAAGGGAACTCAAGAGGGAACGCAAGAGGGAACTCAAAAGGGAACTCATAAGGGAACTCATAAGGGAACTCAAAAGGGATCTCAAAAGGGAACTCAAAAGAGAACTCATAAGGGAACTCAAGAGGGAACTCAAAAGGGAACTAAAAGGAGAACTCATAAGGGAAATCGGAAGGGAACTCAAGAGGGAACTCACAAGGGAACTCATCAGGGGGGGGGGGAGGGAGGGAAAACGATTAACGCTAATCGTATGCCGGCCCAAAATATAACAACACGCAATAACATACGTTTTAAGGCGTTTTTGTAACGTTCGTTCGTTGTAACGAAGGGAAGGAAACTCATGAAAGTTATACTCTGGGGAACTCAAGAGGGAACTCATAAGGGAACTCAAGAGGGAACTCAAAAGGGAACTCATAAGGGAATTCATAAGGGAACTCGAAAGGGAACTCGGAGGGAACTCGGAGGGAACTCAAAAGGGAACTCAAAAGGGAACCCAAGAGGGAACTCAAAAGGGAAGTCAAGAGCGAACTCAATAAGGGAACTCGAGAGGGAACTCAAAAGGGAATTCAAAAGGAAATTCATAAGGTAACTCAAAAAGGAACTCAACATGGAACTCAGAGAGAACTCAAAAGGGAACTCATAAGGGAACTCAAGAGTTAACTCAAGAGGGAACTCAAAAGGGAACTCATAAGGGAACTCATAAGGGAACTCAAAAGGGATCTCAAAAGGGAACTCAAAAGAGAACTCATAAGGGAACTCAAGAGGGAACTCAAAAGGGAACTAAAAAGAGAACTCATTAGGGAAATCGGAAGGGAACTCAAGAGGGAACTCACAAGGGAACTCATAAGGGGGGGGGGGGGGAGGGAAAACGATTAACGCTAATCGTATGCCGGCCCAAAATATAACAACACGCAATAACATACGTATCAAGGCGTTTTTGTAACGTTCGTTCGTTGTAACGAAGGGAAGGAAACTCATGAAAGTTATACTCTGGGGAACTCAAGAGGGAACTCATAAGGGAACTCAAAAGTGAATTCGGAGGGAGCTCAAAAGGGAACTCATAAGGGAACTCAACAGGGAACTTAAAAGGGGGCTCAAAAGGGAACTCGGAGGCAACTCATAAGGGAAATCAAAAGGGAACTCAAAAGGGAACTCATAACCGAATTCAAAAGGGAACTCAAAAGGGAATTAAAAAGGGAACTCAGAAGGGAACTCTAAAGGGAACTCAAAAGGGAACTCATGAGGGAACTCATAACGGGATTCAAAAGGGAATTCAAAAGGGAACTCGGAGGCAACTCAAAAGGAAACTCAAAAGGGAACTCATGAGGGAACTCATAACGGAATTCAAAAAGGGAATTCAAAAGGGAACTCGGAGGCAACTCATAACGGGATTCAAAAGGGAACTCAAAAGGGAACTCAAGAGGAAACTCATAACGGGATTCAAAAGGGAATTCAAAAGGGAACTCGGAGGCAACTCAAAAGGGAACTCAAGAGGGAACTCATAACGGGATTCAAAAGGGAATTCAAAAGGGAACTCAAGAAGAAACTCATAACGGAATTCAAAAGGGAATTCAAAAGGGAACTCGGAGGCAACTCAAAAGGGAACTCAAGAGGGAACTCATAACGGGATTCAAAAGGGAACTCAAAAGGGAACTCAAGAGGGAACTCATAACGGGATTCAAAAGGGAATTCAAAAGGGAACTCGGAGGCAACTCATAAGGGAACTCAAGAGGGAACTCATAAGGAAACTCACAACGGAATTCAAAAGGGAACTCAAAATGGAACTCAAAAGGAAACTCAAGAGGACACTCACAACGGAATTCAAAAGGGAACTCGGAGGCAACTCATTAGGGAACTCAAGAGGGAACTCATAAGGGAACTCAAGAAGGAACTCATAAGGAAACTCACAACGGAATTCAAAAGGGAACTCAAAATGGAACTCAAAAGGAAACTCAAGAGGGAACTCATAAGGGAACTCAAGAGGGAACTAATAAGGGAACTCATAAGGGAACTCAAGAGGGAACTCATAAGGGAACTCATAAGGGAACTCAAGAGGGAACTCAAAAGGGAACTCATAAGGAAACTAACAACGGAATTCAAAAGGGAACTCATAAGGGAACTCAAGAGGGAACTCAAAAGGAAACTCACAACGGAATTCAAAAGGGAACTCAAAATGGAACTCAAAAGGAAACTCAAGAGGGAACTCACAACGGAATTCAAAAGGGAACTCAAAATGGAACTCAAAAGGAAACTCAAGAGGAAACTCACAACGGAATTCAAAAGGGAACTCAAAAGGGAACTCAAAAGGAAACTCAAGAGGGAACACACAACGGAATTCAAAAGGGAACTCGGCGGCAACTCATAACGGAACTCAAGAGGGAACTCATAAGGGAACTCAAGAGGGAACTCATAAGGAAACTCACAACGGAATTCAAAAGGGAACTCAAAATGGAACTCAAAAGGAAACTCAAGAGGGAACTCATAAGGGAACTCAAGAGGGAACTCATAAGGGAACTCATAAGGGAACTCAAGAGGGAACTCATAAGGGAACTCATAAGGGAACTCAAGAGGGAACTCAAAAGGGAACTCATAAGGAAACTCACAACGGAATTCAAAAGGGAACTCATAAGGGAACTCAAGAGGGAACTCAAAAGGAAACTCACAACGGAATTCAAAAGGGAACTCAAAATGGAACTCAAAAGGAAACTCAAGAGGGAACTCACAACGGAATTCAAAAGGGAACTCAAAATGGAACTCAAAAGGAAACTCAAGAGGAAACTCACAACGGAATTCAAAAGGGAACTCAAAAGGGAACTCAAAAGGAAACTCAAGAGGGAACACACAACGGAATTCAAAAGGGAACTCGGCGGCAACTCATAAGGGAACTCAAGAGGGAACTCATAAGGGAACTCATAAGGGAACTCATAAGGAAACTCAAAACGGAATTCAAAAGGGAACTCAAAATGGAACTAAAAAGGAAACTCAAGAGGGAACTCACAACGGAATTCAAAAGGAAACTCGGAGGCAACTCATAAGGGAACTCAAGAGGGAACTCAAAAGGGAACTCAAAAGGGAACTCAAAAGGAAACTCATAAGGGAACTCAAAAGGGAACTCATAAGGGAACTCAAAAGGAAACTCATAAGGAAACTCACAACGGAATTCAAAAGGGAACTCAAAATGGAACTCAAAAGGAAACTCAAGAGAGAACTCACAACGGAATTAAAAAGGGAACTCAAAATGAAACTCAAAAGGAAACTCAAGTGGGAACTCACAACGGAATTCAAAAGGGAACTCAAAATGGCACTCAAAAGGAAACTCAAGAGGGAACTCACAACGGAATTCAAAAGGGAACTCGGAGGCAACTCATAAGGGAACTCAAAATTGAACTCAAAAGGGAACTGAAAAGGGAACTCATAAGGGAACTCAAGAGGGAACTCAAAAGGAAACTCAAGAGGGAACTCAAGAGGGAACTCAAAAGGGAACTCAAAAGGGAACTCAAGAGGGAACTCACAACGGAATTCAAAAGGGAACTCGGAGGCAACTCATAAGGGAACTCAAAAGGGAACTCAAAAGGGAACTCAAAAGGGAACTCATAAGGGAACTCAAGAGGGAACTCACAACGGAATTCAAAAGGGAACTCGGAGGCAACTCATAAGGGAACTCAAAAGGGAACTCAAAAGGGAACTCATAAGGGAACTCAAGAGGGAACTCAAAAGGAAACTCAAGAGGGAACTCATGAGGGAACTCAAGAGGGAACTCAAGAGGGAACTCAAGAGGGAACTCAAAAGGGAACTCAAGAGGGAACTCAAGAGGGAACTCAAGAGGGAACTCAAAAGGGAACTCAAGAGGGAACTCAAGAGGGAACTCATAAGGAAACTCAAGAGGGAACTCACAACGGAATTCAAAAGGAAACTTGGAGGCAACTCATAAGGGAACTCAAGAGGGAACTCATAAGGAAAGTCACAACGGAATTGAAAAGGGAACTCAAAATGGAACTCAAAAGGAAACTCAAGAGTTAACTCACAACGGAATTCAAAAGGGAACTCAAAATGGAACTCAAAAGGAAACTCAAGAGGAAACTCATAACGGAATTCAAAAGGGAACTCAAAATGGAACTCAAAAGGAAACTCAAGAGGGAACTCACAACGGAATTCAAAAGGGAACTCAAAAGGGAACTCAAAAGGAAACTCAAGAGGGAACTCATAAGGGAACTCAAGAGGGAACTCATAAGGGAACTCAAGAGGGAACTCATAAGGGAACTCAAGAGGGAACTCATAAGGGAACTCCAGAGGGAACTCATAAGGGAACTCAAGACGGAACTCATAAGGGAACTCAAAATGGAACTCGAAAGGAAACTCAAGAGGGAACTCACAACGGAATTCAAAAGGGAACTCGGAGGCAACTCATAAGGGAACTCAAAAGGGAACTCAAAAGGGAACTCATAAGGGAACTCATAAGGGAACTCAAGAGGGAACTCAAAAGGGATCTCAAAAGAGAACTCATAAGGGAACTCAAGAGGGAAGTCAAAAAGGAAATAAAAAGAGTACTCATAAGGGAAATCGGAAGGGAACTCAAGAGGGAACTCATAAGGGAGCTCATAAGGGGGGGGGGGGGGGGGGGCATACGATTAACGCTAATCGTATGCCGGCCCAAAACATAACAACACGCAATAACATACGTCTCAAGGCGTTTTTGTAAAGTTCGTTCATTGTAACGAAGGGAAGGAAACTCATGAAAGTTATACTCTGGGGAAGTAAAGAGGGAACTCATAAGGGAACTCAAAAGTGAATTCGGAGAGAGCTCAAAAGGGAACTCAAAAGGGAACTCCTAAAGGAACTCAAAAGGGAATTTGAAAGGGGGCTCAAAAGGGAACTCATAAGGAAACTCAAGAGGGAACTCAAAAGGGAACTCAAAAGAGAACTCATAAGGTAAATCGGAAGGGAACTCAAGCGGGAACTCATAAGGGGGGGGGGCATACGATTAACTCAAGAGGGAACTCATAACATGATTCAAAATTGAATTCAAAAGGGAACTCGGAGGCAACTCATAAGGGAACTCAAAAGGGAACTCATAAGGGAACTCAAGAGGGAACTCATAACGGAATTCAAAAGGGAACTCAAAAGGGAACTCAAAAGGGAACTCAAGAGGGAACTCATAACGGAATTCAAAAGGGAACTCGGAGGCAACTCGTAAGGGAACTCAAAAGGGAACTCAAAAGGGAACTCATAAGGGAACTCAGAAGTGAACTCAAGAGGGAACTCAAAAGGGAACCAAAAAGAGAACTCATAAGGGAAATCGGAAGGGATCTCAAGAGGGAACTCATAAGGGAACTCATAAGGGGAGGGGGGGCATACGATTAACGCTAATCGTATGGCGGCCCAAAATATAACAACACGCAATAACATACGTCTCAAGGCGTTTTTGTAAAGTTCGTTCATTGTAACGAAGGGAAGGAAAGTCATGAAAGTTATACTCTGGGGAACTAAAGAGGGAACTCATAAGGGAACTCAAAAGTGAATTCGGAGAGAGCTCAAAAGGGAACTCATAAGGGAACTCACAAGGGAATTTAAAATGGGGCTCAAAACTGAACTCATAAGGAAACTTAAGAGGGAACTCAAAAGGGAACTCAAAAGAGAACTCATAAGGGAAATCGGAAGGGAACTCAAGCGGGAACTCATAAGGGGGGGGGGCGCATACGATTAACTCAAGAGGGAACTCATAACGTGATTCAAAATTGAATTCAAAAGGGATCTCGAAGGCAACTCATAAGGGAACTCAAAAGGGAACTCATAAGGGAACTCAAGAGGGAACTCATAACGGAATTCAAAAGGGAACTCAAAAGGGAACTCATAAGGGAACTCAAAAGGGAACTCAAAAGGGAACTCATAAGGGAACTCACAAGGGAACTCAAGAGGGAACTCAAAAGGGAACTAAAAAGAGAACTCATAAGGGAAATCGGAAGTGATCTCAAGAGGGAACTCATAAGGGAACTCATAAGGGGGGGGGGGGGGGGGGATACGATTAACGCTAATCGTATGCCGGCCCAAAATATAACAACACGCAATAACATGTATTAAGGCGTTTTTGTAACGTTCGTTCGTTGTAACGAAGGGAAGGGAACTCATGAAAGTTATACTCTGGGGAACTCAAGAGGGAACTCATAAGGGAACTCAAAAGTGAATTCGGAGGGAGCTCAAAAGGGAACTCAAAAGGGAACTCAAAAGGGAACTCGGAGGGAACTCAAGAAAGAACTCAAAAGGGAATTTAAAAGGGGGCTCAAAAGGGAACTCGGAGGCAACTCATAAGGGAACTCAAAAGGGAACTCAAAAGGGAACTCATAAGGGAACTCATAAGGAAACTCAATAGGGAACTCATAACGGAATTCAAAAGGGAACTCAAAAGGGAACTCAAAAGGGAACTCAAGAGGGAACTCAAAAGGGAACTCAAAAGGGAACTCAAGAGGGAGCTCATAAGGGAACTCATAACGGAACTCAAAAGGGATCTCAAAAGGGAACTCAAGAGGGGACTCATAAGCGAACTCAAGAGGAACTCATAACGGAACTCAAGAGGGAACTCAAGAGGGAACTCAAGAGGGAACTTGGAGGGAACTCAAAAGGGAACTCAAGAGGGATCTCATAAGGGAACTCAAAAGGGAACTCATAAGGGAACTCAAAAGGGAACTCAAAAGGGAACTCAAGAGGGATCTCATATGGGAACTCAAAAGGGATCTCAAATGGTAACTCATAAGGGAACTCATAAGGGAACTCAAGAGGAACTCATAACGGAACTCAAGAGGGAACTCAAGAGGGAACTTGGAGGGAACTCAAAAGGGAACTCAAGAGGGATCTCATAAGGGAACTCAAAAGGGAACTCATATGGGAACTCATAAGGGAACTCATAAGGGAACTCAAAAGGGAACTGAAAAGGGAACTCATGTATTTGTCGAAAGCCGGTATTACTACTACGTAGGCAAGCGAAGGTAAACGCGTGCCAACGAAGGGAAACGGAAGTAAACGAAGGTAAAAGTAGACAAAGGAAGGTAAACATAGCCAAACGAAGGCAAAAGTGGTGGTGGGCAAACGAAGGTGGGCAAAACGAAGGAAAACGTAGAGAAATGAAGGTAGACGTAGTCAAAAGAAGGTAAACGTAGTCAAATGAAGTTAAAATTTTGCAAACGAAAGTAAACGTAGGCAAACGAAAGTAAACGTAGGCAGATGAAGGTAAACGTGCGCAAACTAAGGTAAGCGTCGGCATACGGGGTTAATCGTGGTCAAACGTAGGCAAACGGAGGAAAACGTAGGCAAAGCTAGGCAAAAGGATGTAAACGCTAGGAAGCGTAGGCAAACGGATTTAAACGATGAGAAACGTATTCAAATGCCTACGTATGCGGCAACGAAGGCGTGTTGTATCTGGATTTTTTTTTTACTTGATTAGAAACCAAAGAAAAACAATTTAAAGAGCTACAAGAACAACTTGACAGGGCTCTTGCTGAGATTATATCGCTACAATCTTAAATTGGGGAATTATAAGGATTTTCTTGAATTCACCCATAAGCAGAAGCACGAGGCGAACGGCAAAATATTGAGATGCGAATAAGACCAAGACAGGCAAGAACACGAATTAATCAGGCAAAACAATTACAGTAGGCGCTGGAACCTCAGTTTCACTGTATTTCGGAAACACAGGATGAAAACTGCTCAGACTTGATCAAGCACACTAAATTGGTCTCCAAACTCATAGTGGATCAGAAGAAAATAAAGCCGACTATGCTTTGTCTTGCCCACCGCCTCTGGAGGAAAAAAGATCAAGAAACAATAACAGGCCCAGACAGATTATCGTCTAGTTTATATGCCGCGCCGACAGCGATTCCATATGGCGTCAACGCTGCGACCTAAATGGGCTTCAGTAAAAATTGCGGAGGACCTACCACAAAATGTTTGCGAGATCAGAGAAACGTCCTCGTGCCGGCTCGAAAAATGCTTCCATAAAAAGCGATGGAACAAAGACGACAATCATCGGCGATCGCTTACTGGCACGGTGAACGGTAAGCGATATTCCTTCGACAAGATTCCAAAGGAATGGCAAGATGTTTCTCCCGACGACGAAATGATTAAGTAAGTCAAGCGAATGACCTAATAGGTACGAGCAGAGCGGCTTAAATTCATCTATTTTTTTGTGGAATATTCCAGGCTTAGGTAAAGATTAGCCTGGCTAGGAAGAATTTTTTCGTCGGGCCGGACTCCATGGAAGGCCTTTATTGACCACCTGCTGGATAACTACGGTGGAATCTTTTTTGTTAGTTGTAATTATGATATTAAAGACTATAACTTCTATTCCATATTTTATAATGAACTCCTCCAATGGTGGGATGATTTTAGAAACTTTTTTTCTACTACGTCCCTTACTGCCGAAAATATAATTTGGAACAATAAGCTTATCAAGATAGACGGCAAGAGCATTTACTACCACAATTATGTACAAGCAGGAATTACTTTAACTAGCCAGATGCAATTCAATAAGAGCAATGTAGAATCATACAATACTGCAACAAGTGCTGGTTTGAAATATTCAAACTTTTTAACGTGGTCTGGAATCAGAAGTGCAATTCCTGGTAACTTAAAAGTTTTGGATGTTGATGGTAATAAAATCGGCTCATTAGAATTTTACTGTGGGGAAAAACTTTTCGACCCTTATTATGCAAAAGTAAACAATTTTATGAATTACTTATTACAAAAAAGGCAATAGTATCAAGGGGATTTACGAAGTTGAAAAATGCTTTTGGTCTAGATGACAGTACAGTGTCGAAGGTTTTTCTTAATTTGTTGTCTGTTTCATCGGAAACTTTTGTTAGAAGCTTTCAGTTTAAACTTCTAAATGATATTGTTTTTACTAATAAGCGACTAGCTAAAATAGGTTATGTTCAACATGATACCTGTACGTTTTGCAAAGTTAACCCAGAAACTGTATATCATTTATTTTACGAGTGCCCTCTGACTCGTTTCTTTTGGGAAAACTTTGAAAACTTCTGGTTTGTACTCACTGGCCAACGTGAGAAACTCGCATTACAAGATGTATACATTGGTAATTTAGAAAAATGCGAGTTGTTAAACTATTTTATAACTCTTGCAAAACTACATATATGGCTAAGTAGAAAACAATCTAAAATTCCAAAGTGTGAAGTATTTATAGAACTAGTTGACCAAAAATACAGAACCGAGAAATATATTGCTGTTAAAAACAATACACAGAAACAATTTCAGGCTAGGTGGCAATTATATAGGTGATACTTATATACAATTATTATTAGTTTACAAAATTAATGGCTTGCACAAAATTAATATACTTATATACTATATATAATAGCTTATGAGAGCCTTTGTAAACACTTAATGTATTTTAATGTATTTTCAAAATGGCAGTAAATATGTGGAAAAAAAAAAAAGGCTTAGGTAAAAGTTACAAGTTTTAATTGAAGCCACTAACTCAAAATTGTGATCTTTTGAATAAGGGTAATAAAGCTGATGTTAGCCAGTCAAAAAGGCCAAACCTCGTTAAGGATAAATTACCCGTGTGCATTTTTGTTATATGTTTTGCTTAATTTTCTGTATATTGTCCCTTTTGCCCAAAATGCTACCCATCTCAACTTTGTTTCTGATCTGTTTATATTACCAGAAACTCATAAGGAGTTGAAACGTGTAACGCGCGTTCACAGCGTTCGAATATGAGTTTTGCCAAGTACCATATTTGGCAAGACAAAGAGTTTGCACGCGAATGATTTACACACGTAACGACACACGCAACAAAATTTTCGGTTTTGCAATAAGTCACTTGAATCTCGACCAAAACGCCGTAAATTACAAAAATAAATTACTCACAGAAACTAAAGAAATTCATTATAGTATCAAGTGAAGTTCTCCAGACTACTGAATGACGACGAAACAGAAGAATTTAACCTAATTCAACCCAAATTGTTCAAAAACAAGATTACGCCATTTAGCACGAGCTAGCGCGCGCTGTGAATTTAATCTAGATATTGCGTCTGAATTTAGACCTTAACGTTTGCGTATCGAACCCTAAAATGTGACCATTCATTCAAATGAAAGCCATTCAAGCGGTATCAAAAATAGTAAGTTTAATGTGCTCTTCTTAACATGGAAAAGTTTAAATCATAGAAATTGTTTGTTTTCTTTTTCTTTTTTTTTCAAAGATCACTAACAAATTTGGCAACGCCGCCTGTGAATGGAACTCAGTTTCAGTTCCTCTCAGTTCTTTTGGGCCTCCGCGCCTTTCGCTGCCTCATGCAGTTCCTCGTCTGTAGTCAAGGTTTTCTTCTGAATCATGGTCTTGCTACCCAGAGTGAGATCTTCCCACTGGCAAGTCATATCGCGTAAAGCAGCACTGTAGGGACGACCGCTTGTAGGGTGAAGGTTCTCCCAGTGGGAACGGCAAGCCCTAAATTAACATAGGAAAATGTAGAAATAAAGCACACATGAAAGATGTCACTTTGAGGTACAACCCCAACTTAAGGGCATGTTCAATTCTTGGACGTTTTGAATTTTGTTGTTCTTTTAAGATAGGACCTTTACGTTTTTAGATCATTTTAGTATTCTTGTGCTGATTTTGTTTACTTTCGAGTCACAATAGTTGCTTATCTGACCTTGTAGAAAAAATGATGTATCGATGGTGGCTTTTTGGAAATCATGAGGATATTTTTTATATGACACACAAACGTTTTTTCATGAACTTTGTTTATGCCCGAATTTATTGAGTAGCTAAACATAGTTAATATCTTCGAGGAAAATTACATATATCAAAGAAAGTTCCCCTGGGAACTAACTTACCTCGCCCTAACCCACGGGCAAGTATGCTGCCGGAGAGCGTCACCCCACTGGCCGTGCTTCTCACTGGCGGGAGGCAATTTACCTCTTTCTTTAGCAAGCTGTTGAGAAAAAATATGGGTTATGTTTATTAACTATTGCCAATCTACCATACGCTCAAAACGCTCGAATAAAAAGTTGCAGATCTAGCGGAAGGCCCAAGCCTTCCATTTGTTATTGTAGAATGAATCGTATTGATATTTTACGCCCCGAAAACGAAGAAAATCTGAAAACTAAACTGTTCACAGCCCTCTACTTTTCGGTTTCTTCTTCGACCGTTGAACGCGGGGAAAGAATCCCGAGAGAACTGGGCGCCAGTGCGAAAACGGGAGACGCGAGGGGGTGGGGAAGGGTAGCAAGGAACATGAATTTTTATAATTGTTTGCACTCAAGCGACAAAACGAAGAATTTATAGACGAGAATCCAGATAATATTCCTTGCACCGATTTAAATCTATAAATTTTTTAGCTCAGTTTGAATCACACCACACCAAAAACCAGTTGATTCCCAACCAATGAAATAGTCTCATTGGAATTTGTAACTGACAGGCTGAAGGGTCAGCCTCGTTGTATCGCAGCCATCTTTGGATGATGATGATGATGATGATGAAAAGAAGAAGAAGAATAAAGAATAATGGCACTTGCCTCTTCGGCGATAGCTCGAACATGGTAAGGCTCCATTCCACAGCACGCACCAATATAGCGAATCCCCATATTGTAAGCTTCACGAGCGTACCTTTGCACGTCAAACCGATTAAGCAAACGTGTCTCTAAAGCTGAGTGAAAACACAAGAAACAGTGCTCATGTTATGAAATCCGATGGAAAATTCTCCAATACGGAACGTAACTTTGGATGAAGTCAATTTAGATTAAAGATACTAAAAAAAACCTTCATGACGGTTAACCTACAAAAGTAGCATAGGTAATAACATGATCGAGTTGTAGAAGTATTAAGTTTGGAAATAGTAAAGCGTGTGATATTATAAAATTGTCCAAAATATCACGAGCCGCTTCGGTCAGTGATGTTTTTGGACAATTTTGATTACTTACAACTCATGCTAATATTTCTTTATAATATAAGGCAAATGTCTAATCCTACCCGAGCATGTTATGACGCTGTTATTCTCAGATGTTATTGAAGTATCAGCTTAGTTACACTACACAGAAGTATTTTACCTTCCATATGCGTAGGGTTTAGTGTACTGTTAATTGCATTAAAATGTCCACTTTTGTCTACGTGCTTAGCGACAAAATTTGCACCATCTTATTTTTAGTGTCAATTGCTACACTTGCCGACACACTGCCATATTTTCAAGAGAGTGTTATTTCATCACTCTCTTCCAAATATGTCAAGTCAAACTTTTGAAGGCAGCATGGCCTAGTGGTTAGGGCGTTGGACTTGTAATCCGGAGGTCCTGGATTCAAATTCTCCTCTGTCCCACTGGATGGATTTGTATTCAGTGGCCCCTAATTCAACTCCTGCAGGCTTTGTAAATAGCCAACTGGTCAGGCCTCTGCCAGTTGGGATTTTCCGTTCTATTAGCGATATTTGTTTGTTTATTTACAGTATCCCCAATTAGCACAACAGTGCTAGAGTCATCGACACTTATTTAAGTGATTTATTTATTTATTTATTTATTTCATTTTTATTTAGTTTATTTATTTTAAATACCAATATGTTCTTAATCATCATTTTATTTCTGGAGAAAATTCAGAAATATAAATCGTAAAACAACTATGCTTATAACAACACTTTTTCCAAATGCTGTCATGGTAATAATTTATATCGTGTTAGCTTCATGAATGAGAATATTCTTTTCAGTACTAGTGAATGCCGTTGATAAGTATTTTCGCGTGCAATGGTGCTGCATGTTTATTGTGTTGAGCAAGATATTTCTTACTTCCATACCAAAAGGAAACTCGGCCAACCCTGTAAATCCAGTTTTACTGGCTGGGTTGTGTTGGTCCATGCATTCCGGCGTCTTGTATCCTAATGGTTGAACGATCAGGTGACGTTTCAATCCAGCCTTGTCCAAGCTCTCTTTCATTGCTTTCATAGTTTTTAAGCACACGTCTGGATCATAACAGCAGTTGATACCTACGATGTCAGCGCCTGCAAACAAGGAGCCACGTCAACCTATCGATGACATGCTTACAACGGAATGACGTGCTATACGTAATAGCAGATACACCTACCGGCAAAAAAGTTGTCAAAGAAAAAAAATGGAAAAAGGCATATAGGAATTAATTAGACGTATGCTTGAGATTCACCCGAAGAAATGGGTTGACGTGCAAGCTGTGCGTAATAGCGTCACAGTTGTAAACTGCGTTGGCTTTGAACGTTTATACCTTTTTCAAGATTCAACCAAACGCTACCACACTTTGCAACTTTATCTAAAAATTATCAGGGAATAAATTGGTAGGCTAGGTTGTTGTGTCGAGAACTTGACGTTACCATGGCAACGTCATTTTGACAGACATGTTTTCCCAAATTTGTAATTTTTGTGGTCCCATTAAGGAAAATTAACTTTAATTCAATTATTTTCACCTCTTTTAGGGTTTTTTTTTTGCACTGTTTTATAGATTTTTAGTACTTTTCAGTAATTTTGGGCGGTTTTCTGACGTTTTGAAATAAGATGGCGGATCCAAGATGGCGGAATCCACCCCCGGCCTCCCCGGTATAAAAAGATCCAAAAAAGCCCTGTCGGAATAGGGTTAAGTCAAGTTTGTTTATTTTGTAGTCGGAGTAAAATCTTTTGAGATATGAACAGATATTAAGAACACCGTTTTTTCAAAACCTAACCCAATGACAGAGTTTTTAATTTCCATATTTCATTAAATAACCTTCAGAGCTCTCAAGTTTTGTATCTGCAAGTGTCATGACAATCCTGACGTGGACCATGCAACTCGCTGCACAGATTACTGGTAGCGGAGCAGTGCAGCCAGACTATCAGTATCCTGAAAAATTGAATTCTTCCCAAAGCCAAACTATATGTTAATAAATTCATCTCATCTAACGCGTATTTGTCCATTTATTTTCGATGAAAATGTTAGCATGCGAAAAATGAACATATACGGAAAACCCTTACTTGTTTTTGTAACCATAGGTTCCGCGCTTGACAATGGTAACAAATTTTCCTGCCCATTAAACTAGTAACACGTTTTTTTTCGCGCTAGACACTGGTAAAACGTTTTCCGTGCTGACACTGATAATATGCTTTCACGAACAGTAATAACATTTTTCCTGTGCTTGGCACTGGTTACATGTTTTCCCGCGTTTGCCATGGATATTTTAAAATTGTTTTTGACTTGGGTTCTCAAAAATTCATTGCGTTTTCGCCGTTATTGTGATTGGCCGATAAGATTTCTTCGGTTCTGTTTTACAACAGCCGTTTAAAAACCGCTTTAACAATCCTTAAGTAAAAAAAAAAAAATTCCAGCGTAACCTGCTTTAGCGATTCTGACAGCACATTCCTCAACAGACACTCCTTGATAATCTCCAGCCAAACAGATATTAAGGGAAATAGCAACTGGTTTGTCTGTGGCCTTCATAACTTCAATCGCCCATTCTGCTTCCTCCACGTAGCAAAACAACTTGAAAAAAGAAACAACATTAAATTTGACAAGAAAATCTGCACAAAAATTCAACTTAAAAATTCATTTCAAAATCCAATTCAACAGAGTTGTTTTTTTAGTTTAACAAGTTTCTCGGTGAACCTATCTGACGCAACTCGCATCTCTCGTCACAAGCTTTCAACAGTCCATACTGATGACGTAGCTTTTGAGAGTTTTACGATTGGTTGTCAATAATGCGGGAAAATGTACAACAACTAACTGTCAATTAATGCCGTTGAGCCACATGCATATTTGTGTTGGAAGCTCAGACATCTTTTTCAAAATAGATGTATTAGACTACCGAAAGGAAATGGCCTTGTACTAATACAAACATTAAATCAAACCCTGAAGCCTAGCCTGTTACTTATTGCAATCTGTTGAATACTCTCAGCGTTTATCTCGTGCGTGTACACTTCTGAATGCAAATTTACCTCTCCTAGTAAGAAATCCACATTATTCTTCACAAACACGTCGATCTGTTCCTGGAACTCCTTCTGAACAACCTCTTTTGCAAGTCCCGACATGTAGGAAGGCGTTTGGCAAATGTTTCCTGCTACGAGGGCGTCACCCTCGTTGGCCACTTCACGCGCGAGATCACACGCGGCTTGGTTAATGAGCTCGCACTGAAACATAATGTACACACAGACTTGTACTCAGTTGTTATTAATACGCTTTACGGAGTAAAAAAAAAAGACGCTTTTAAAACATGATTTTGAGAAGGAAAGCTGGAGCTGGATATAAAACGCGGTACGCAGCCACGCGCCGCATTATTTATTCCGGTTCTAGTCCCTTGACATTTTTTCTAACTGTATAAACACAACCTTTTGCTAGCAGTAGAAAAACGGGAAGCCGTTATGGACTACTATATACATATTTGTCCATTAGTAAAACTCCACATAGCGGAAGGGGGTGTTAACCGCCGGTCCTATGCGGCACAAATTCTAGAGGAAAAGTTTAGCGAGTTTAGCCGTTTCCCCGAAGCATTCTTTTGGCTTGTCACGCAAGGAAAAAACTGCGTGACGAACCGCAATTAAATTTGCGTGACAGGCTAACTTTCGATTTTTCTCTCGAGCGACAAACTAATGCTATAAACTATCAAGTTTAAATTGTTACCCCAAACTTCTCGGACGCTATATTTCCGCGATTTTGAAGCTTGTCATCGCTGGCGTAGAAAGTAAAGGTCTGCATAACATCAGCGCCAGCGCGAAGGAACTCACGATGCAGTTGTCGAACTGAAAATAAAACAATCAAACGTCTCTGTGACTACAACATTTTTGCATCAGTTTTGAGCAATAGTATGAGCAGAAACGATATATTAAACATTTGGATAAGAATTCCTGACAATTGAAACGAACATTATTATTTTTAGGTTCTTCGCCATTTTGAATCTGGCTCACCAAAAATAGTTTTGCAATTAAAGTGCTTGAAATAGTCAATTTCACTCAGTTGTATTGTAAACCCTTATGGACTCGAAATTTTTGATTTGTCAGAACCTAAGAAACGGTATTTTAGGCATTCTGGTGGGTTGTTTCCACTATTATAGATACGGTCATTTCTTAACATTACTTAACTCTCAACGGCAACCCCCTTACAGACCATATTTTTTTGGCCGGCCCCCCTTGAAGCCATATGTTTTGGCATGCGCACCCCTCCCCCCCCCCCCCCCCCCCCATTCGCCAACCTCATAAAAAATGAACGGTCCCTAACATTCTAAGTCATCTTTATATCCCATTCACACCAAAGCTAGAAACATGGTTTAAACTTGTTTTCTTCATAGACGTTGCTAACTGATGTTTGCCGACTTCAAATGAAGCACAATAAAAACAAATGTTAAAACTTACTCTAAAATTCGGTCTGTCAGTTAACGCTGGCAGAAAAAGTAAAAGCATTACAAGGTTACAATAACTGAATCAAGGCTCAATTCGAACACTGAATTATTCATTTCACGAATGGATTATTCAATCTGCTAACGAAATCAATTTTCCGTTAATATATGCGGTAACGCATCAGTAAGTTTGAGTATGATTTTCACCTAATGCTCACGCGACACCTACATGGAAATGATGAAATTTCCATCATTCAATCATTGAAATTTGGCTTTAATAAAGTATGAGCGAATTTTGGGCTGTATTTGCATAATTATGCAATTTAGAAGTGTCTGCCGTGCGCTCAATGAAGAGACCTCTGTATAACCTGTATTGTTTTTTTTATTGTATTCTTCATCGACTTTAGAACGACAAAAATATCATTACCAGCCTCAGGATGTTCCACGGTTGCTTCTGGTGTCCATGCGCCAGCTTTCACGTAGCCTCGCTTCTCCAGACAGAGTAACATGCCGCCATCTCCGATAATGACCTCACCAGCATCTAGACGCTCTAATATTCCTTGCTTTGACGAGAGAGAAAGAGAGAGAGTGAGAGAAAGTTGATCAATGACCTTTTCGCCCCTTCGTGGTATTTATGTTGTATCCGAATGACTACAGAAAACGCTGTTTTCTTACCTTTGGCATAGTACGTGAAAACGTTCGGCTTCAACAAACAGCAAAATACACTATAACAAAAGAAGGCTTGGTTTGAGAGCACTGCTTTGCATAGCCTGAGAACAAAGGGAATAATTGTCAAACTGGTTTCGCAACCATCTATTTCAAGAAATTCAGACGTCAACGACAAATCGGTGAAATCACCTTTGTCAAGCAGTTGTCACCCCTCTTTGGCTTCTGTCACGTAATCTTCAGGTGCCGGTAGCTTAGTAGTGGACATGAACCGAAAGATGGCGTTTATTTCAAAATTGGCGTTGTGGACCCGGCGTTTATTTGAAGCCGGCGTTAAATCGGGGCCCGGCGTTTATTTATGAAGTGTAATTTTCAGATTGATTTATTATCACCCATCCTCCCAGAAAAACGAAGATAAACGTAGGCAAACGAAGTAAACGAAGGCAAACGTACGCAAAGGAAGGCAAACGAAGGTAAACAGAGACAAACGGAGGCAAACGAAGGTAAACGTGGGCAAAAGCAGACAAACGATGGTCAACGAAGGTAAACGGAGACAAACGGAGGCAAACGAAGGAAAACGAAGGTAAACAAAGGAAAACGGGGGAAAACGTAGGTAAACGTATGCAAACGGAGGTAAACGAAGGAAAACTGAGGTAAACGAGCGTAAACGAAGGGAAGCGGAGGTAAAGGAAGGTAAACGGAGACAAACGGAGGCAAACGAAGGTAAACGGAGGTAAACGAAGGAAAACGGAGGTAGACGAAGGTAAACGAAGGAAAACGGAGGTAAACGATTTTCTGTTTGTTTCGAAAGTGATAAATGCATGTACAGAATGACGAATCAACCTTTATTTAAGCTGATCCAACCAGAAACCAACATTGTCATTAGACCTCAGTTACGTAAACAAGACGATTAGTGACCTTTTGAAGTGAAGTTACTGGAATGTGACTTTGCTTTTCACTAAGAAAAATCTAAAAACATTTTGATGCTTAAATCGTTGCAAAACAAATAGCGTTCGGGCTATGCCTTTGTACTTGTGAACAGCCGCCTTAATCAAGGTCCCATTGATTGTAATCATCGCTTATGTTTAACCCATGGTGTCGAAAGTGTACGAAGCATAATTTTCAATAAGCAGTTAACTCTCAAGCTGGAAAATTTGTTCATTTTCGTATTACTAAAATATCAATAATAAAATGGCTTCTGGAAAAATGCAATAAAATTTTTTGCTGTGAACATTCGCCAGCTAACCCCAAAGAAAGTATTCAAAAACTACAGCTTAAAATGTACGTTTGTGTATAAATGTGACAATTCATGCAAATTAAGTCCATTCAAGCGGTATCAAAATAAGTTAAATTTGCACTTTTTAAGATATAAAAGGTTAAATTATTGGAATTATTTTTTTTTCTCCTTTTCTCAAAAATCACTAACAAAGTTGACAACGCCGCCTGTGAATGAAACTCAGTTTCAGTTCTTCTCAGTTCTTTTGGGTCTCCGCGCCTTTCGCTGCTTCATGCAGTTCCTCGTCTGTAGTCAACGTCTTCTTCTGAATCATGGTCTTGCTACCCAGGGTGAGATCTTCCCACTGGCAAGTCATATCGCGCAAAGCGGCACTGTAGGGACGACCGCTTGTAGGGTGAAGGTTCTCCCAGTGGGAACGGCAAGCTCTAAATTCAAATAAAAAATGTGGAAATCACGCACACATAAAAGATGTCACTTTGGAGTACAACCCCGGCTTGAGGGCATGTTCAATTCTTGGACGTTTTGAATTTTGTTGTTCTTTTAAGATAGGACCTTTACGTTTTTAGATCATTTCATTCTTGTCCTGATTTTGTTTACTTTTGAGTCACAATAGTTGCTTATCTGACCTTGTAGAAATCAAAGGCACTTAAAGCCGTCTCGTGTTACTCTTTTTTCCAGATTTTCGTGACACTAGAACATTGTTTGATTTTTACGAAGATCGTGAAAACTATATCTGCTATATCCCACCACTGTAATCACTATAAATAGAGCTGAACAGTAAATATCCTGTTAAAACCTGCACCATTATTGTACGTGTTGTAAACAGAAATGATAATTCACTTTCAACTACTTTCCCAAAATCATATAGTTCCACTGAAGATAACATTGTAGATATCAAAGCACGCTATTTTTTAAATAGGCAAAATAAAGCTGTTATTCTGATACATCCTATAAATGCACTTATTAAATCTATACGTCAAGAGACTACAAGACAAGACACTCCAAAGAGATTTTAGAGATTCATTCATCCACTGAGTATGCTAAGCGTGTAGCGTGACATGCACAACAACGTCAACGAAAACTCTACAGGTCTAGTCTGAAATGTCAGCCGTCTTCTCTTCCTTCCCGCCCGCCCTCTGAGGGGTAAGGAAGAGAACACGCTGACACTTCAGACTATCTACAGGTCCATCTACTGACATCTTGTTGATAGACGTTTCTGCTTTTCAAAGCTAAGAGAACTCATCAAATATAATTTCTCTCTTTCGGTTATGTATTGTATTATACGTTTCTAACTAACCTGGTGTATTTTGTTCTTCTTCTACGCGTTTTCTTGTTGAGTTACAATTAATTTTCATTGATAATCTCATACAATTTTAAGGTTAGAATGTTATTTCAAAAACGTAAAGTTTGTCTGTATTTGACTTGATAGCTGCTGGCTGCAGTTCAAAGATATCCAAAATTGAAAAGCGTAAAGCTAATTTAAGTAATTTTAACAAAAAATAGACTCTTCATCCTAAATGTGTTACATGTAGTCCTCTTTTGAACTTCATCCGTCCACTAAAAGGGCTGTTGTTGCCGCTCTATAAAAGTTGTGTTATATTGTAGCGTGAAATTCACAACAAGATATATGAACCTACATCTAGTACCTCTTGACTCAGGTCAATCTTCGGGGTCAAAAAATATAAAATTAATGTTAATTGCTTTGCGTTTCAGATAGACATTTCTGCTAGTCACTCCTAAAAAATCTCATCCAATATAATTTCTCTCTTTCGGTCATACATAATATCAGTCGTTCCTAACTAACCTGGTGTATTTTTTTTCTTTAACCTCATCAATTTCAAAATCAAAACATTTCTTACAGCAACAACATTTCTGACAATTCTGACAAATCTGACAAATAACGATCCTTTTCATCGCGTTTTATTATGTTTTTGCAAAATTGCACATACAATTAAACAACTACAACCCGCTTCGAAAAAAACGCAACAAAGCTTAACAATGAAACGCAACTGTCAATAAACAGCACTCAGCGCATACTAAAATATGATATTTCACAAGAAAGTTAATACCACAACCGATGAACGATAAACCATACACAACTAAAGAGCACGCAACACATACAATAGTATAACATTTTACAAACCACCAAATTAAAGTGAAGAAAGTTCATCCCACAACCGATAAACGGCATGCGATGCAAGATAAAACACTAAATTTAAACCGTTTCCAGCGACCCTCAATCTAAAAATTTCTGTTTACTAAATCTAGTATAACAAAAACAACCTACCTCAAACTATACCCAAAAATAAACTCATAAATTGATGACAATTCACTCTGTCCAGTGAAAATTTCTAGTTAACTGTTTCTTACTCCTTTTACTCAATCACAAACCTTATGTAAGAAATTGCACGAGATATTACCCTGACCGGACATCTCCCCCACAGTCAAACAGTACACAATAAAACTACATCTGTTTTTAACTCACCTCGATAAAATCTGTTAATCACATTCTTCACATTTTTTGTCGGTATTACAAAGTAAAACCACTCTGAAAGCATCGTGCAAAACCCAACATAGTGTACCCATATTTACAATTTACTCTATACCTTGTCACCCGCCTTAAAGATAAATACCTTAAAACTTTTCTTCGAGCAAAAACACATAATGTACCACAAATTTACCATAAATATATATCCATTGTCTTAACCTTGTTCACTTGTCACTTCGTGACCACACGTGAGATCTTACACGAAGTACTACCATAAGCAAAAGCTCCCCACACCAACTTCTCGTGTTACCATGGTAACACGAGACAAAAATGATGTATCGATAGTGGCTTTTTGGAAATCATGAAGATATTTTTTATATGAAACGCAAACGTTTTTTCATGAACTTTGTTTATGCCCGAATTTATTGAGTAGCTAAACATAGCTAATATCTTCGAGGAAAATTACATATATCAAAGAAAGTTCCCTGGGAACTGACTTACCTCGCCCTAACCCACGGGCAAGTATGCTGCCGGAGAGCGTCTCCCCACAAGCCGTGCTTCTCACTGGCGGGAGGCAATTTACCTCTTTCTTTAGCAAGCTGTTGAGAAAAATATGGGTTATGTTTATTAACTATTGCCAATCTACCATACGCTTAAAACGCTCGAATAAGAAGTTGCAGATCTAGCGGAAGGCCCTAAGCCTTTCATTTGTTATTGTAGAATGAATCGTATTGATATTTTTTAGGCCCCGACAACGAAGGGAATCTGACAACTAAACTGTTCACAGCCCTCTTTTCGTTTTCTTCTTCGACCGTTGAACGCGGGGAATGAATAGCGGGAGAACTGGGCGCAGTGCAAAAACGGAAGACGCGAGGGGGCGGGGGAGGGTAGCAAGGAACATAACAATTTTGATAATTGTTTGCACTCAAGTGACAAAACGATGAATTTTATACACGAGAATCCAGATAATATTCCTTGCACCGATTTACATCTATAAATTTGTTAGCTTAGTTTGAATCACACACACCAAAAGCCAGTTGATTGCCAACCAATGAAATTGTCTCATTGGAATTTGTGACTGACAAGCTGAACAGTCAGCCTCTTTGTATAGGATCGCTGCGTGTTTCAGTAGTATAATAATGCTAATGCTAATGTTTACGACAACGATAACGACAATGATAGTCATAGTGACAGTAATAATGAAAATGCTAAAGATAAGGACAAGGATGACGATGATGATGATGATGATAATGATGATGATGATAAAAAGAATAAAAAATAATGGCACTTGCCTCTTCGGCGATAGCTCGGACGTGGTAAGGCTCCATTCCACAGCACGCTCCAATATAGCGAATCCCCATATTGTAAGCTTCACGAGCATACCTTTGCACGTCAAACCGATTAAGCAAACGTGTCTCTAAAGCTGAGTGAAAACACAAGAAACAGTACTCGTGTTATGAAATCCGATGGAAAATTATCTCCAAGACGGAAATTGCACGTGACTTTGGATGAAGTCAATTGAGATTAAAGATACCAAAGAAACCTTCATGACGGTTAACCTACAAAATTAACATAGGTAATAACATGATCGAGTTGTAGAAGTATTAAGTTTGGAAATAGTAAAGCGCGTGATATTATAAAATTGTCCAAAATATCACGATCCGCGTCGGCCAGTGATGTTTTGGACAATTTTGAGATATACCAAGCCGCCAAATAATACGTACAACTCATGCTAATATTTCTTTATAATATAAGACAAATGTCTAATCCTACCCGAGCATGTTATGACGCTGTTATTCACAGATGTTATAAGCTTGTATCAGCTTAGTTACACTACACAGAAGTATTTTACTTTCCATATGCGTAGGGTTTAGTGTACTGTTAATTGCATTAAAATGTCCACTTTTGTCTACGTGCTTAGCGACAAAATTTGCACCATCTTATTTTTAGTGTCAATTGTTACACTTGCCGGCACGCTTGCCATATTTGGAAGACGGTGTTATTTCAGACACTATCTAC
This sequence comes from Meandrina meandrites, assembly GCA_963693305.1. Lineage (NCBI taxonomy): Eukaryota > Metazoa > Cnidaria > Anthozoa > Scleractinia > Meandrinidae > Meandrina > Meandrina meandrites. Next base: position 43,617,062 of record OY855904.1, read on the forward strand.
CAAATATGGCAAGTCAAACTCTTGAAGGCAGCATGGCCTAGTGGTTAGGGCGTTGGACTTGTAATCCGGAGGTCCCGGATTCAAATTCTCCTCTGTCCCACTGGATGGATTTGTATTCAGTGGCCCCTAATTCAACGCTTGCATGCTTTGTAAATAGCCAACTGGTCAGGCCTCTGCCAGTTGGGATTTTCCGTTCTATTAGCGATATTTGTTTGTTTATTTACAGCATCCCCAATTAGCACAACAGTGCTAAAGACATCGACACTTATTTAAGTGATTTATTTATTTGTTTATTTACAAATTTATTTATTTTAAATACCAATCTCTACCAAATATGATGAAACGCTTTCTTGAGAGTTTGATATATCTTGTTAATCGTCACTTAATTTCTGGAGAAAATTCAGAAATAAAATCGTAGAACAACTATGCTTACAACAACACTTTTCCAAATACTGTCATGGCTATAATTTCTATTGTGTTCTATTTTCAGTACTAGTGAATGCAGTTGATAAGTATTTTCACGTGCAATGGTTTTACATGTTTGTTGTGTTGAGCAAGATATTTCTTACTTCCATACCAAAAGGAAACTCGGCCAACCCTGTAAATCCAGTTTTACTGGCTGGGTTGTTGTGGTCCATGCATTCCGGCGTCTTGTATCCTAATGGTTGAACGATCAGGTGACGTTTCAATCCAGCCTTGTCCAAGCTCTCTTTTATTGCGTTCATAGTTTTTAAGCACACGTCTGGACCATAATTGCAGTTGATACCTACGACGTCAGCGCCTGCAAACAGGGAACCACGTCAAACTATCGATGACATGATTACAACGGAATGACGTGCCATACGTAATAGCACATACACCTACCGGCAAAAAAGTTGTCAAAGAAAAAAAAATGAAAAAAGGCATATAGGAATTAATTAGGCGTATGCTTGAGATTCACGCGAAGAAATGGCCTCGTAACGTCCCAAAATACACGTAAGTCGATTTATCTTCTAACACGATTAATATGTGTACAGATATAAACTATAAACTTGCCAGTTATGACTATTAAGCTAATTAATTCCTATTTACCTTTTTCTACTTTTCATTTTAATACAATAAAAACGTGCAATATCTTATTGCACGTTTTTGCAATAAGATATATACAAACTTCTCACAAGCATCAACTGCTGTAGTCTTCATAACATTGATATAAATTTGACAAAAATGAAACAAACTCTTGCTATTTTTATCTTGCACCAATATTTACAGAACATTCCTACATCCTCTGTTAATACTAAAGAATACTGATAAACCCTGGATAATAGCGTCATGAGGTCGCCGAAACGTCGGGAAGTAATATCGTTTGTTTTTACCTGTCTGTGTATTACCAAATCATTGTTAAATTAAACTGAATGTGCTTGAAATATTTGTCAGAATAAAATAGTAATAGTTAGTCTTCATTTGTGTCCAATGTGGTTCACAAAGCCAAAAATATTTAATTAACATGGTACCTGGGAGTTTCTTTTTGTAGTGACATTGTATTTTCATGTTTTGCTGCGTTGGTTTAATTGAAAAAGACTTACTCGCTTTTTTTAAAAAAATACAATTTAAATCTGATCTGTTTTCGCGCGTTTTATTAACTTGTGTAATACTGATGTCGTTCAGTGGTGTGTCGCTGGTAAACGAACGTCGGTGAGAGAAATTTAAGTCATAATATAACCACACTGGCTGCTGTTGTTAGAATTTGTTAAGTTTAGTTTTGAGAGCTGTGGTAAATTTTTGGCATTCTAAATGAAAAATGTTCGGATTTTAAGAAAACTTTATTTATTTTGTAGTCGAAATAAAATCTTTTGAGATATCAAGAAGACCATTTTTAAAAAAACAAAGCCCGAAGACAGAGTTGCTTTTTTTTCATACTCTATGAAATAACCATGAGAGCTCTCAAGTTTTGTTTCTGCAAGCTTCATGACAATGCTGACCATGCAACCTGCTGCACAAAATGCTGGTTAAATTTCCACTAAAAATGCTACGCTAATGAAATCGCGTCAGCTTACGCGCAAATAGCAAAACAGTACAGTCAGAATATTGGTCTCCTGAAACATTTCATTCTACCCAAGCCTTATCAAAAAGAAAGTGAGTAATGAGAAACCTAAAGAAAATACAAACAGCACAGCAAGAAGTGCATGAGTAATCAGAAACGTAAAGAAAATACAAACAGCACAACAAGAAGTACATTTTTTTAACGACGCATGCAAGGTGAAATTATATATTAATAAATTAATCCCATCTATCACGTATTTGTCCATATATTTTCGATATAAATGTTAGCATGTAAAAGAAAAACCGAACAAATGCGGAAAACCCTTAATAGTTTTCGTCACCGTAGGTTCCGCTCTTGACAATAGTAACACAATTCCCTGCACTTGTAACTAGGAACACGTTTTTTTAGCTTTTGACACTGGTCACACATTTTCCTGCGTTTGACACTGGTCACACATTTTCCCGCGCTTGACACTGGTAATATGTTTTCCTTAGTACTAGTTACAGTCGACTCCCGATAACTCGAACCCTCGCGCTAACTCGAACCAAAATCGACTTCAAGCATTAACTGTAATTTTACCCACGGTAACTCAAACCTTCGATAACTCGAACCTCCAGCTAGCTCGAAGCAATTTTCATTTCCCATCAGGTCATTTTCTATATAATTTTACACTCAATAATTCGAACCATGTCTGTCAATACGTGACAAGTCAAAACAAACAGTGTACTGTAGTCCAAAACATTATATTTATTCTGAAGCAGCCGTGTGAACTTTTTCCTTCTTTGACATTACACAAAACGCAGTTCGCAGTTCCTGGACTTCCTGCTTTCCTGCTATATTTTCCACATTACGATACGTTCCGATTTATACAATTTATAGATGTATTGTTTTATTTTCACTCGGCTTCTCTATTCTGTAATTAAATTTGATTTAAATGTACACTGCATGCATGAATAGTAAAACGTTTAACACCGTTTTTTCCTTATTTCCGGTCATTTGTTCTCATCTTCCGATAACTCGAATGTTTTTCAATTTCTCTTGAAGGTTCGAGTTATCGGGAGTCGACTGTACGTGTTTTCCCGCGTTTGCCATGGATATTTTTAAGCTGTTTTTGATTTGGGTTCTCAATGATCCATTGCGTTTTCGTCCTTACTGTGATTGGCAGATGTCATTCCTTCAATTCAGTTTGGAAACCCGCTTTAAGAACTTTAACAATCTTTAAGAAACAAAATCCAGCGTTACCTGCTTTAGCTATTCTGACAGCGCATTCCTCAACAGGCACTCCTTCAAAATCTCCAGCCGAACAGATACAGAGGCACATAACAACTGGCTTGCCTGTGGCCTTCATCACTTCAATCGCCCATTCTGCTTCCTCCATGTACGCAAACAACTTAGAAAAAAAAAAACATTTGGTTGGACAAGAAAATCTGCGCCAAAGTTCAACTCAATACTACATTTAAAGATCCAGTTCAACAGATCTTTTTTTTATATATTAACTATTTTTTTCGATGAACCTACCAACTGTTTAAAATTTCCTGGCGCAACCCACATCTCTCGTCGCGAGCTCACTCAATTCCCACGATAGGGAAACATTCCATACTGATGACGTTAATCTTGAGAGCTCTACGATCGGCAACCTCGTTCCCAGGGTCTCTCGAGAGAGAGAAGAGAGACCCTGGTTGCGGCTGGTCACGTGCCACCCAGAATTTGGGTTGTGACAAAAAATTCGTTGAAGGGAGGGCGGCTTAGACTGCTTTTGTCAATACTAAGCCTACAGGAGAGCGTAAAGTGTTGCCACCAAAATAAACACTTTTTTCACGTGGCTTCGGTATGTTGCATTACGGTCATGTCGCAGTGCAATACAGTGCAAACGCCGAAAATTTTGTACGGTGGACAAAATTTTGTTGAGGAACAACCCTCCCTTCGGTTTTGGTTTGTCAGCCAGATCACGTGACCAGCCGCAACCAGGTCTCTCTTCTCTCGCTCTTGGGGGCGGGGAGAGAGAGACCCTGGGAACGAGGTTGTACGATCGGTTGGTAATAGCGCCGGAAAATGTTCAACAACCAACTGTCAATTAGTGCCGTTGAGCCACATGCATATTTGTGATAGAAGCTCAGACATCTTTGTCAAAATGGATGTATTAGACTACCAAAAAGAAATGTCTTTTTACTAATACAAACATTTAATCGAAACCCGTAGTCTAGCCTTTTACTTCTCGCAATCTGTTGAACACTCTCAGCGTTAGTTTCTTGCGTGTCCACATCTGAATGCAAATTTACCTCTCCAATTAAGAAATCCACGTCATTCTTCACGAACACGTCGATCTGTTGCTGGAACTCGTTCTGAACAACCTCTTTTCCAAGGCCTGACAAATAAGAAGGCGTTTCGCAAATATTTCCTGCTACAAGGGCATCACCCTCGTTGGCCACTTCACGCGCGAGATCACACGCGGCTTGGTTAATGAGCTCGCACTGAAACACAATGCCACGCAGTTGGTAAAGAAATAAAAGACGTTTTTTAAACATTATGTGGCCAAAGAGAGCTGGATGTATAACGCGGCACGCATCGCGCTCCGCAATGGGATGGCCAATTAGTCTAATCCCTTGTCATTTTTTTCTAACGGCATAAATGCAACCTTTTGCAATATTTTTATTTTTGCTAGCACTAGAAAACTGAGGAGCCATTATTGGCTACTGTATGCATATTTGTCCGTTAGTAAAACTTTGCATAGCGGAAACTAAAACAGGCAGGGGGAGAGGAACTTAACCGCCCGTCGTATGCGGCACAAATTCTAGAGGAAAAGTTTAGCGAAGCCAGTTAAGCCGTTTCCCCAAAACTTTCTTTTGTCTTGTCACGCAAAGGAAGACTGCGTGACGAATCTCAATCAAATTTTCGTGACAGGCTAACTTTCAATTGTTCTCTCGAGCGACAAACTAATGCTAGAGGATGCCAGGTTTAAATAGTTACCCCAAACTTCTCGGAAGCCGTATTTCCTCGGTTTTGAAGCTTGTCATCGCTTGCGTAGAAAGTAAAGGTCTGCATAACATCTGCGCCTGCACGAAGGAACTCACGATGCAGTTGTCGTACTGAAAAGAAAACAATCCAATGTCTCTTTGTGACTACAACATGTTTGCATCAAGTATAAGAAACAGTATAAGCACAAACGATGAAACATTTGGATAAGAATTCGTGACAATTCAAACGAACATGTTTGTTTCTACAAGGGTCTTTGTATTGTAAACCCTTAGTCAGTTGAATTCACCTTAAATCGGCTAAAATGCTCACGTCAATTTAATGATGACCTTTTGAACTATGCAGATTTAACTACGAAAAAAATAAAACTTACAAAAAAATAACAGTAGACCACGCCACAAGCCTACTCTTATAAGCGGCGAATAAAAGTCATTAGTATCACCCAACTAGTGGACCAACGCAAATCCTACATTTTGATTGGCTACGCTACTCGAGGACTATTAGGACTATTAGTAATAGTCATCGAGCGGAAGGGAAATTTGTGACGCTTTCTTTCGTTTTATTCCCAAATAAATCTTCCTTCAACTTGCATTGCTAACTTTATTATTGCTTTTTCTGTCCGACTAGTTGGGTGATACTAAAACAATTAGACCCTTCGCCCTCAAGGGGCTTTCTTTCGTTTTATTCCCAAATAAATCTTCCTTCAACTTGCATTTGCTAACTTTATTATTGCTTTTTCTGTCCGACTAGTTGGGTGATACTAAAACAATTAGACCCTTCGCCCTCAAGGGCCACGGGTCAATAGCCCATTCGGCTTCGCCTCATGGGCTAATTGTTGTAAGTATGACTAGGACATAAAACGGACAAATCGACAGTCGGCTAGGCACTCTGATTCAGCAAGCATTGGAGAGGCTTCTCACAGAAATTTGGGTTCGTGACTTGTTGCGTCGTCGAGCGTCAAGAATAAAAATTTTCAGTCGAATGCATTAGAGTTGAATTTAGATGATCTTTATCTTTCCGCTCTTCTGCTCCAACGATTTTCCTGAAACGTGGCTATGGTATGTGGTCAATATAAGCCGATTCCACAAATTTAGCAAAAAAATATCAGCATTTTTTTTTATTAAGTGGATTCGATTATGTTAAAAAAGTGGGGTCCAGTTAAACGCCAATATCATTAAGAATATTTCTTAGTCAAATCGATTTCACATAAAAATTACCGAATGATAGGTGAGTTTCACGTGCGCCCGCAATAACTACGGAGTCACCTTAATAGACAAAACCTTGCCGTCGAATCGCTGCAATAAAATATTAGGGTTTTGCTTTACTAATTTGCCAAATACAGCCTAGACCAAATCTGCTTTGATTCTATTTGACTCGGTCATAAATGAATTTCAGGCGCCTACCTTTGGTCGTGTGCTCCTGTGAATATAAGACATCGTCTGCTCTTAAACGGTTGCATACAACATATCGACAACAGACAACAAAGATCAATCGATCGATCGAATTAGTTTTAATACACTCTTTTTTATATAAGAACGTCTAATTTTTGGGCTGAGGCTGAGCGGTCTATTTCTTTACGACTTGAGGCTGAAGACGTTCGTAAGTTACATGTTTTAAGTCTACGTTGGGGTACAAACTGAGACGGTCTTCATAGTGTATCATGCAGTAAAAAACAACGTTGTTAATGTACTATTTTCTTTTCAAGCCTCGAGTTGATTGTACTGTTATAGACAACAGTTTTGTATTTATTTACCGATTTATTTCTTCTGCACATTTAACAAGAAAGTAAAGCAAATGGGCAAAATAAAGACGTTCTCCGACTCTCAGCCTGGGGTTTGTTCTAAGCATGTTGTTGTTGTAAATCTCAGCCTCGTCGTTCTCATTAAAAAAGGTTCTAATACTGTCCTACTGTCATTGTATACAAAAACGCTGGCAGAAAAAAAATAACAGCATTACAAGGTACGAAGGCTCAATTATTCAGCTCACAATTATTCATCAATTATTCATTCTATGCACGGTCGAATGGATTATTCAGTCTGCTAACGAAATCATAGCCAGCGTAGCTTGACGTTCTAGGCAGTCAGGGAGAGCGAGAAAACGAGCGCGCGAGCAAAACGACGGCGGGGGTCGCGCGTTTTCAATCTCTCCCTGACTGACTAGAACGCCAAGCTACGCTGGCTAACGAAATCAATTTTCCGTTCATGTCAGTCATGTGTGCATTAGTCTATTAACGACGGCGTTACACATCAATTTTCACGTAATGTTCACGCGACACCCACTGATGGAAGTATCATGATATTTCCATCATTCAGTCATTGAAAGTTGGCTTTATAACTAGTTGGACCCAACGAAAGAGAGCGAATATTAGGGGAAACAACGGTCGTTTCGACATTCGACATTAAAAAAAAGTATGAGCGAATTTTGGGCTCTAGTTGCCTAATTACCAGCAATTCAGAAGTGTCTGCCGTGCGCTCCGGATGTACCGACCTCTATATTATTGCATTCTCCATTGACCTTAGAACGACAAAAATATCATTACCAGCCTCGGGATGTTCCACGGTCGCTTCTGGTGTCCATACGCCAGCTTTCACGTAGCCTCGCTTCTCAAGACAGAGTAACATGCCGCCATCTCCGATAATGACCTCACCAGCATCTAGACGCTCTAATATTCCTCGCTGTGATGAGAAAGAGAAGAGCGAGAAAAGGTTAATCAATGACCTTTTTGCCCTTTCGTGGTATTTTAAAAAAATACTTTTCTCTTACCTTTGGCATAGTAGGTGAATAGGTGAAAAGGTTCGTCTTCAACACGTAGCAAAATACGTGGCTATAACAATACAAGGCTTGCTAAGAGAGTACTGTTTTGCATAGCCTGAGGGCTTAGGCCCTATTTATTTGATCTCGGGTACCCGAGACAACCCTCCCCCGAGTAACCCTGAGCGAGCTAACCTTTTCACTAAAATGTTGAAAGATTCCACCAACCGTTTATATTATCCTCCCCGAGTTATCTCGGGGGGCGAGACAACTCGGGTGCGAGTTGTCTCGTCTCGGCAGGTAGGGTAAACCTGGCAGGCGGGACAACTTTTTCGCATATAAACACTTTGGCTCACCTAGGCGGGAGAACTCATGGCGTGCCGAGTGTCACGTACGGTATTTTCTAAATTTCAGGTTTTAATGCACAAATTTACATTACAAAAGTAAAATAAACTCACCAAAGCCCACGCTGATCGAATAAATGAAAGAAACTCAAACGAAGAAAGATATCTGGGGATTTTGAATATCAAAAGCTTTATGAATAATCAAGGAGGGTCAACTTTGACTCGGCTAGCAGGGACACCTTTTTCTCATATAAACGCTCGATAAAGTTGCCTCGTTAGGGAGGGTTGTCTCGGGTACCCGAGACCATATAAATAGGGCCTTAGCAACTACCTATTTCAAGAAATTCAGACATCAACGATGGTGAAATCACCTCGGTCAAGCAGCTTACGCTCCTCTTTGGCTTTTGTCACGCAATCTTCAGGTGAAACTGAAATTTTGCCGGTTGCTTAGCAGTGAACTGAAAAGAAAACAATAAAACAGAATTTGCTTGGTTTAGCCGTCTTCTATGGCTCAAATTTTCCACTGAAACCGTTCATAGTTTCTTCTGTTTCCTACGTATCTAATCGAAAAAAATCCATAAGAAATGAAATCGACGAAATCGAACTCAATTGAATCAAACACCAATGGAACGATTGATGTTTGATTGCGTTCGGTCATTGAACAAAATTAATAGAACATCTAATCTGTTTGGCTGTGAGCTCGGCTATCGTACCAATCGATCCATTCGAACAAAATTGAACAAACTCGAACAAAACCGAACGCAATCTTACTCATACTCTGATAATACTTAAAATCCTATGTTTGAAACTTGTCGTTTAGTTAACAAGTTATGAGATATAGTACAAAAATAAATTGTGTGCGTGTAGGTTTGCTAAATGTTTCTGCGGTCATCATTCATGCATGCGTTTGGCTGTTGATGACGGCCGACACCATTTGTCTTTATGAATGTATTTACAAACCTTCATGTCGTAGTTAGTAGAGGGGAGAGTGCAGTTCACTCTACTGAGATCTGCTTACTATGTTCAGGTGTAGCTATACAACGTTTTCATATGACGTCACGACAGCCATATTGGTGTTCCAAAACAAAGAAACCTTGGCCATATTGGTGTTCCAAGTCATTCCTCCGGGAATTAAACTCTAGTTTTATGCTATTCTTTTGTTTTAGTAAACCAACATGGCTGCTCATTACGTTAGTGAAAACGCTCTATTACTCTAACCGTTAACTGACATTTTGGGGGCTCCAAAGACAAGAAATTGGTTAGTAAATGCAACGGTTTACGGTCATTTCGTTCCATAGTCAGATCGTTCCAAGTCACTTCGTTCCAAAGAAAAGTCGTTTCGTTCCACAAAAAAGTCAGTTCCTTCCACGATATGGTTAGTTCGTTCCACTGTATTCTTGGTTTTCATGTTACGTCATAAAATTCTGAAATCAAAATTCAATAGGCCTGCTAAACTTTCGATGTCCCTAGGTGTAAGATAAACTAAAAATATATCTTTTTGCAAATTTCCAGCTTGGTTGTGCCCCTCATTTTAAAAACAGAGCATTTTGAATATTCGAGTTCTCCGCCGTATGTGGTATCAAGCTGAGTGCCGTGACAAAGTTGTTTTGATTCAAAAAAGGCCTTTCCTTTCCATTTTGGCAGATTGAACATTCCCAATGTACTAAGTGCTGTTAGTGTTAAAGTATAATAGATCATGAGCCAAAAGTAGTCGGTATTAATAGCAAAATTAAGTTCCAGATGGTTTCTCTGACATCACGGCGGCCATGTTTGTGCCCCTCGGAAGGACACAAATATGGCGTCTCCATACTGAGCTTTATAAATTTGCGTGGAAAGTTTCGGCAAATAACTCGCAAACGGTGCACCGCACAGACCTGAGATTTGGACAAATTGTTTATCTAGTTATCTTCTATAATATCTGAAATTCATAACTTCTGTCGTTGAATGGTTTCGATTTTTTTTTTTATTGCGTGACAGTGAAAACCACCAATAGTCAGATCGTTCCACTTTTAAAAAAAAATCGGTTATGCAAAGAATAAACCTACTTATATACTCAATGAAAGGGTAAATAAAAACGTTTGTTTCAATTTATCGAGCTAAATAATACGATAGTGCTGTTTATATCTGAGAATGAACTGGTCCGCCATTTGAATTTTTGCAAGATGTCGAAGCCGAAAATCGTTACTCTTCGCGAGTAACAAATCATTATTCTCTGTTTCAGTATAGCTTCAATGCTAATTAAAGCACGCGCGTTTACTTGAAGTTTTCATTTACTTCAAGTATTCATTCTGTAAATAAAGGAAAGACTTTTGGTTGTAGTTATTGTTTTCTCTGTTTCAAAGCACGCGCGTTTTTTAAAACAGAGTCTTTTACGTTGGCTTTTCACTGGAAGAAGCCATATTTAAAGCGCGTGCAGGTAGATTGGAGAGAGCGCAGTGTTTCAAAGCTGTTCCTTCGCCATTTTGACGATTAAAATTACAGGTATAGAATGTGCAGGTTATCAGATGAGGTAACTTTAAAGTAGAATTTCTCTATATTTAATGTTTTTTCTACTTTAACACTTTGTGGAACGATCTAACAACAATAAAATACATCCGGTTATAAAGCCCCCCCCCCCCCCCCCCCCGGATATAAGCCCCCCTCTGCTGGATGACAGTACTGAACAGGGCTAAAAGTTGCTTTATTATGACTTTTTAACTTAAAAACGTATTTCGATCAATACTGACGTGGCTCGTTACGAAACTTTTTTCTTTTATTCTGCTTATAAGCTCCCCCGGATATAAGCCCCTCCGCTTATAAGCCCACCCAAAACCCCTTACGAAGTTCTATAAGCCCAAGGCTTATAACCGGAATTTTACGGTATGCCATGGAATGAACTAACCATATCGTGGAACGAAATAACTTTTCTTTGGAACGTAGTGACTTGGAACAATCTGAATATGGAACGAAATGACCGGATACCATTATGTAACGAAATTCAATTTATTCCCATCGGCTTTTAACCGGTGGAGGTAGTCTGGGAGCTAGAGGCGCAGAAATGATTTTTTACACTGCAAGAGTACTGAAAAGATTTGACGACGGATTTCAATAGATTAAAGCCTCCTCTTTAACGCTAGGTAGTTTGTGGTTTCAAATTGTGGTATACGTTTTGAGTTATTGCTATGTTTTTGTATGTCGGTACGTGTAAAAAAGAGATTAACATGAAAACGAGGCCAATGATCACGGCTCAATATATTCAAAGGAATTCCTTCAATTACACCAAAAGTTTTACCTAGATATCTTATATTATTAAATTCTCAACCTCGGATAATGCAATTCTAGCTTTCTGATTGGTTCACTAGATCTCGGTTATCAGCCATTATACCTGCGTTTGACCTTATATGGGAAACGAGTGCGGCAAGTGCCGCTCAGTTTAAAAATTTTCCTGCGGGAAGCGAAAGTTCCATCAGAAAAATGGCAAATTTGGCGAGGTTTATAAGCTTATACAAGAAATAATCGACAGTGTATTCCCTAAAACCACACAAATACCTGCACAAAATGCCATAGTTGACTCAACTACGTAAAACTGAAAGGATTGATGCGAAATGTTTAATTAAAAATACTTGTAAATGTACAACAAGAGCGACTGAACGAAGAAGAAAAGCAGAAAATAATTTACGGGAAGACCAGAAAACAGACACAATTTCATTCAGTGTTCGACGTAAAATTAGGCTCAGCACTTCAGTTAAGTTTGTTACCTTTCAATCTTGATCTTGTCCTTTTATACTTCAATAAACTTCATCGAATCTGAGTGCAATTTCGTTTCAGCATAATTTAGTAGTCTTTATGACAGCCGTGGAGCCGTAAACAAGTACAATATGTAAACACTTGCTTCGCTCGTCTTGCACAAGGCGTATAATTTCCAGAAAAGCTATTGCTTCGGATCTTCCCGTAAACCTTAATTGTTGTCACAATTTTCCATGATGAAAAGACGATTTACGAGGAGATTTTCCGAGGAAAATCTTCAGAAGAAAACTCTCTCGCTCGCTTTCCTCGCGTGTTTCATTCAACTCAAAAAGTGAACACCGCGCCACAAATTTTCCCGCCTCCTCATACTATCACTTCGTTTACATCAAAATGAAATGTCCAGTTGATTTTTACTAAAGAAGAATTTAATAAAACAATTATTCCATTCGCCCTTGTTGGATACGAGTGGTTATAGCCAACTCGGCGCTTCGCGCCTCGTTGGCTATTTACCACCTCGTATCCAACGCAGGCTCATGGAATAATTGTTAAATACTCTTAGAAGTGTATTTTGACTGAATCATCACCGCCTTGTGAAGATATCACGTGACATGTGTCGTTTTCTCATGTGAAGTAGCACAGCATCATTTTTCATTGTTAACTACGATCTAAGAAAGTTTTGCTCATGGAATTATAAAAGAAGCTCCCACATTTAAATTACTCTTTCCAGACTGAAAAAAGGTATTTCTTTTTAATTTATTACTTGTGGTAGGAAAAACGTTGAGCGAAACCCGTTAAACAAGCGTCTTTTAGAGAAGCCTCGATTTCATGTCCAATGGCGGAGGGACACTGATAGTAGACTGTGATGAAAAACGAAGCCCTTTAAGATGATGTTCGATCTCCAGAAAATATATCAAATTTAACCAGCAGTAAAATATACTCCGCCACTGTATTTAAAGCATAAGTTTTCACGTATTGCGGTGACTTTTTTATAACAACATTCTTTGCAGAACTACTTAAAAACTGTTCTTTGTAAAGAAAATATATAATAACAATACAGTCATAGCTTCGGAAATTCAATTAACAACACAATATATTATTCATAGATGCTAATGTAAATGTAAACGTTTCTCTGCATACATATCTACATACACGCATCTCTGAAAATAACTCTCGATAATATTGTAGTAGCACGTAAGTTAGTTGACTTATTCGCCATCTGAATCTTCTGAGTCGCTGGATACAGCAACCATCTTGTTCGGATTTTCACAATCGCTGTCACCCGTACAGACGCAGGCTTCGGTACATGCAAGCTAAGCATTTTTACAGGAGCAGTTGCCTCTACATCGTGATTTAGAACAGCAACAACTGGTAAGTTCCACGAGACTTGCTGGTGCTGGTTCCTTGGTCATCAGCACTGGAAGAACCTGGCCTTCTCTGCTTTCCCATCCACGTCCAACTGGTGAGGGTATGTTTGGTGTAGCTATTAGGCACTCCTCCAAACAAATGTTTGGTAACTACACCTCTGAATGTAGAGCGAAAGACTGTCGGACGTTGGAGGCAGGGACTCGCTGCTCTGTTTCTTATGACAAAACATGGAATAACGAAGTTCGTCCGCAGTCGAAATAGGCTTCTTTGGGGAGGGATACAGACGGCAAATGAAAGTCTCTGCTTGAACTGCTGTGCTCCTGTCTACATTTGACGTTAGCCCAAATCGTGGGTAGTAAACATCTCGTCTGCCACTTTAACAGCAACTTTCTTCACTGACAGATCGAATGTTTTAATCTTGAGGCTTGAAATTGGCTCCCAGAAACTGATGTCGTTTTAATTGTGGCTACCGTTGTCACATCCGGTTTTTTACTTCCGGTTGTAGTCACGTGACGATTCCCCTGAGTATTCGCACATGGAACGTTTTGGGGAAGACAGCGCGAGTTTGAGTTTTTCAGTTTATTGTATCAAACAGTTCTTTAACGTGCTTTGCACGGTTTTTTTTTGTTTATTAAAAGACCAGCTTACGGAAGCTACAGTTAAAGAACTGTTTGGATCTCAGGAGGCAGCTATTTGGTTCTCAAGGGAGAACATTAGTTTGGATCGACTTGTGCGATTATTTGACTGTTTCGTTCTCAAGGAAGAACTGTGCTTCGTGTTTGGAGCGACTTGTGCGATTATTTGACTGTTCCGTTCTCAAGGGAGAACTGTGCATCGCGTTTGGATCGACTTGTGCGATTATTTGACTGTTCCGTTCTCAAGGGAGAACTTTGCCTCGTGTTTGGATCGATTTGTGCGATTATTTGACTGTTCCGTTCTCAAGGGAGAACTTTGCCTCGTGTTTGGATCGATTTGTGCGATTATTTGACTGTTCCGTTCTCAAGGGAGAACTTTACTTCGTGTTTGGATCGACTTGTGCGATTATTGAACTGTTCCGTTCTCAAGGGAGAACCGTGCTTCGTGTTTGGAGCGATTTGTGCGATTATTTGACTGTTTCGTTCTCAAGGGAGAACTGTGCTTCGTGTTTGCATTGGATTTTGTCTGATTATTATTGACAATCATTTGGTTCTCGGGGGAGAACATTGCTTCGTGTTCGCATTGGATTTCGTCTGATTATTGCTGACAATTATTTGGTTCTCGGGGGAGAACATTGCCTCGTGTTTGCATTGGGTTTTGTCTGATTATTATTGACAATAATTTGGTTCTCGGGGGAGAATTGTACTGCTTTGAGCTTAAATAAGATGATTTCGCCGCTACTTCGTGTTTGGGTTCGTGTTTGTATTCAGGGACAACATTGTTTCGTGTTTTGATGGGATTTCACTTGTTTAACTGACGGTCATTTCATTCTCTGGGAGAACATTGTTTGTGTTTGACATTATTTGTACATTGCTGCATGTTGAAAATGTCTGTTCAATCACTGCCTGTTGGTAGCAAATTTGAACAAAGTGCCCGGGGGGCCTCGTCGGAAGCTGACGTTGGAACTCATTTGAGAAGAAGTTCCCGCATGAAAGTACCCTCTAATACAAATTTTGAAAGCAGAATGGCAGAAAGGGGAAACACACTAAAAAATTCCCGTTCAGGTTACATCGCAACCCTTACCAGACTTAGAGGAAACATTAAGGAAATAATGGACAACTGTGGAAATTTGGAGGATCTAAAATTAAATCAGGATTCATATGAAGATGCTTGGCGGAAGTTTGTTAAAGCCCATAAGGGGTACATTGAATGCCTTGATGTTCTTAGCCGTTATGAAGAACTTGACAGAGCCAATGATAGCTACAAGGAGCAGTTGGTGCAGAAGGCAGCACTTGACATTGCAATTGAGTCTTGGAAGTCCAAAGCTATGTCTATTAAAGGGCGAGATGATGACATAAAATCCTTTACAAGAAAGTTAAGCAAGAGTTCGAAAGGTGGGCCCTCTGGCTCAAGTTCAGCTTCTATGATATTAGCAAAGAAGAAAGAACAACTTGCCCTCGCTCAGTTGAAAAGCAAACAGCTTCTGCGTGAACAACAGTTGCAGCGTAAGATGAATGAAATTCATTATGAAAGGGACTTAATGGAGGCCGAGATGGAGGAGGAGCGGGCTATGGCAAGTGTTAATGTTTATAAAGAGCTTGAAGACCAGTGCAGGGATAGTCAGTACAAGGAACGTTTAGCAGAGTTGATACCCGAGGAGCCTTTACACATCATTGAGCAGCAGACAAGGGAGGCAGCTCAGTCTCAGTTAATACAGCCACATGAGCAATCAGTGCAGCATTTGGAGCCTTTACGCCCCACTCAGCATCAGACAAGGACAAAAACTCAGTTAAATCCACTTGAGCAACCAGTGCTAAGGTCTGAACCTTTGGATGAAGTTCCTAAATTTAGAGACAATGACAGAATTAGGATCTCAGGTGTTAAGGCCTGCGAAGCAGTCCGTACTTCAGTACCCAATCCAGTGTTTTCTGCAACTGGACGTACACTTTATGTTGACGAGGCTGGTACATGTAAATATGCAGACCAACCGTACAATTTAAAGGACACTAAGACATTAAGAACACCACCTGTCAATCCACCAGTGTTAAGAAATGAATTACAACAAGTGCAGGTGCCATTAATGCCACAGCTTAAACCTGAAGAGATAGCACGGCGGCCAACCCAGGTAACATGGTCCCAGACTCCAGGTGCATATCCAGGTGAATGTCAAATGCAGGAACCAGCATCATTTACATCTGATGGCAGATTAGAAATGGTACAAGCATTGCGTCAAGTTGTCTCCACTCCGAAAGTTGAGTACATGCGTTTCGATGGAGACCCGATGAAGTATGTCTCGTTTATGCATAACTTTGAGACTTGTTTAGAGAAAGATAATCCTGACAACTCCAGAAGGTTGCAACTGTTAATTCAGCACTGCTATGGAAAAGCAAGAGATGCAATTGAAAGCTGTGTGAACTTGCCTGTAGATGAAGGTTATCATGCTGCCAAGAGTACATTACGTGAGAATTTTGGTCTCCCTCACATCATAGCCAAAGCACACATTAGGAAATTGGAGAGCCTACCCCCACTGAAGCAAGCAGATGGAGCAAGTTTACTTGCATTTGCCCGCCATTTAGATGTAGCCAATAGGACACTGTCAGGCATGGGGCCTGAATATGTCAGTGATTTGAATCACACAAATACATTGAGGGAACTAAATAAGAAGCTCCCACTGTTCATGAGAGTTAAGTGGACGGAATGCGCAGGAAGAATTATTTCACATGGATCAAGACCAAAGTTTGCAGATTTCTTGCAGCACTTAAAGGACAGAGCTGCGCTTGTTAACAATGAGTTTGGAGAAGATTTAACTCCCAGTCCTTCGAAAGAAAGGGACAGTGCAAAACGGAAGGATCCACAAGGTCGAGGTGCTCAGAAATGGACTACACTATTTGGAGGTGTCCAAGGTCAGAAAGGGCCTGGCAAACAGAGCCAGAAATTGCCAGCTTGTAGTGTGTGTCGCGGTCAACACAGACTGTGGAAGTGTGACAAATTTAAGAATCAGCCTCATCAAGACAAATGGAAGGTGGTGCGGGACCAAAACCTTTGTATCAAGTGTCTACATAGTGGACACTTTGCAAGAGACTGCCCCAAAACTCAGTTCAAATGCCAAGTGGATGGATGCAACCAGAGTCACAACACACTACTGCATCCCCCTGCAGAAAATCCGAGCCCTCCAAGCGCTAATGATGGCCAGTTGAGGGAAAGAGTGACAGGAACTAATACCAGCAGTGACACTAGTGGAGTGACTAGTGAGAGAAGTGCTGTGACTGCTGCAACTGGGGCCGGCGAGCGGGTCTGTCTTAGTGTTGTTCCAGGTAAGGTCCTGGCTAAAGATGGTAATTCAATACCCGTTGAAACATATGCCTTGTTGGACAGTGGCTCAGAAATTACTCTTTGCCATGAAAGCTTGAAAGAGAGCCTAGGTGTAAGCGGCACCAAGTTGGATTTCACTTTGTCCGGGATAACAGGCTCAACCAGGGTAGAGAGTCAACAAGTAGACCTGATAGTGATGTCAATGGATGAATCAGTTATAGTGGAGCTCCCGAAGGTTAGGACAGTTAAGCATATGCCAATTACTGAAAGCTGTATAGCCAAGAAGGAAGACCTTGAACATTGGCCACATTTGCATGATGTTGATTTACGACAATTGGACATTGAAAGTGTCATGTTAGTTGTTGGACTCAAAGACAATCCAAGTTTGTTCTTGTCATTGGAGTGCCGTACTGGTAGAGAAGGTGAACCGGTAGCAGTGAGGTACAGTCTGGGGTGGACTGTGATAGGTCCTGTTGGAGGAGAAAGCTGCAATTCTGAACGCTTAGTCAACTTCTTGCGTGAGGGAGAGAGCTCTGTTGTCTGCACCAGGGTATTGGAATCTGAAGATTCTGTTCTCTGTGATGGTTCCAAAGACAGTGTTGTGTTTTCTGAAATGTTGGACAATGGAGATGTTGTCAAGGTGCATGTTGCAGACGAAGGATGTGGCCTAGAACTAGGACCTGATTGCAGTGAAAACGAGAATCAGTTACAAACAGATGAAACTGAACGTCAAGCTCAAAATGAGGAGCTGAACCAACAGTTGGAGAGACTCTGAAAGACAGACTTTGAAAGCTCTGAAGTTGAGACACGAGTGTGTGAATCATTGGAAGACAAGAGGGCCTTAGAAATTATGGAGAAAACACTTAAGATGGTCGATGGGCACTTTCAGGTTGCCCTGCCATGGCGACATGATCCACCCTTCTTACCTAACAACAGGATAGTAGCAGAAAGAAGAGGAGTCCTTCTGAAGAAACGACTTCTAAAAGATGAAGCTTTGTACGAGAAGTACAAGACAACAATGACTGATTACATTGAAAACGGCCACGCCCAAAAGGTCCCCAAAGAAGAGCTGGAAGTAAAGGACAGACCAGTGTGGTACCTACCCCATCACCCTGTTACACATCCTTTAAAGCCCGACAAAGTGAGAGTGGTTTATGATTGTGCAGCAAAGTTCGGGCAGACATCTTTAAATCACCAGCTGCTGCAGGGCCCGGATCAAACGAATCAACTTGTGGGTGTCTTAAGTCGGTTTAGACAAGAAACTGTTGGAATGGTCGCTGACATAGAAGCAATGTTTCATCAGGTTTTGGTAGACCCAAAGGATTGTGACTCTCTAAGATTTTTATGGTGGCCAAATGGAGACTTGACAAAAGAGATGGAAGAGTATCGAATGGTGAAACATTTGTTTGGAGCAACGTCTTCACCGAGTGTTGCTAACTTCTGCTTAAGGAAGACAGCCCAGTTGCATCAGGAGGAGTTCGATGCAGAAGTGGTGGAGACAGTGAAGCACAACATGTATGTAGATGACATGATGAAGTCGACAGGCACCACAGAGAAGGCTGTCGGTTTAGTCAGTCAGTTGCGCAAATTGCTAGAGAAAGGTGGATTCCGTTTGACGAAGTGGTACAGTAATGACAGAGAATTGCTCGCGACGATTCCAGAGTCTGAAAGAGCCAAATCAGTGGTTAATTTAGAGCTTGAAAAACTTCCTACAGAGAGTGCCCTTGGCCTCAAGTGGAATACAGAGGAGGACAAGTTTGTGTGGGAGGTCTTGGAGAAGATACTGCATTCAGTAAACCAGAAACCAATGACACGCAGAGGTATAGTGTCAGCTGTTTATTCCCTCTTTGATCCGTTGGGATTCATCGCTCCATATGTCATGAAGGCAAAGTTGCTCTTGCAGACACTCAGTAGAAAGAGGCTAGGCTGGGATGATCCTCTGGATGAAGCAGACAAAGGACAGTGGAAGCGCTGGCTAGACGATCTCCCCAAACCGCAAGAAATACAAGTAGACCGTTGTTTCAAGCCAAAGGAATTCGGCGAAGTTAAAGAAGTACAATTACACCTCTTCTCAGATGCTTCTCGTCAAGGATATGCATCCGTTGCATACCTCCGTTTGAAAGATGTGACTGACCAAATTCACTGTGCATTTGTGATGGGGAAGGCAAGATTGGCTCCTGTACGGGAAATTTCAATTCCAAGATTGGAACTTACAGCCGCTGTTATCTCGGTAAAGCTCTCCAAGATTATTCGAGAAGAATTGGACATGACAATAGACCAAGTTCACTACTGGACTGACTCGACATCCGTGTTGAAGTGCATCAACAACGAATCAAAGCGATTCCATACATTCGAGTCTAATCGCCTGACAGTGATACACAATGGGTCTAAACCCTCTGAGTGGAAGTACGTAAACCGAGATGACAACCCTGCTGATGACGGTTCAAAGGGACTGAAGATAGATGCCATGTTCAAGGATGATCGTTGGTTAAAAGGTCCCAAGTTCTTATGGGAAAACGAGAGCCACTGGCCCAAAATGATTGAAATTCCAGTGTTAGAAGATGGAGATCCAGAAATAAGAAAGGAGGCTCAGATTTATGTTTCCGCTCTCCAAAGTAAGTTGTGGATGACTTGATTTCGTACTACTCTTGTTGGTGGAAGTTGAAATGCGCTATTGCATGGTTGCTGCGCTACAAAAAGTACCTTCGAGTCAAAGTTCAACTGAGAAAGAACGCTGGAATCGTAAATGATTCTCCAGTCGACTCCAGTGAAATGCCATTGATGAAATGCGGCCATTTGACAGTGGCAGAGCTCCAAGCGGCTGAAATGGAAATTCTCAGACGCGTTCAAGAAGTAGCTTTTCCAGAGGTCTTAAATGTACTTTCAGCAACAGAATGTTGTGAGAACACCGGTCACCCAAAGAAGATTCTTCGGAAGGCAGGAGCATCAATACGTCAACTGAATCCGCAGCTAAAAGAAGGCCTGTTGAGAGTCGGAGGTCGACTAGGCAATGCCCCTGTTGGTTATGAGAAGAAACACCCTGTTATCATCCCTTACAAGCATCAGGTGACAGATCTCATTATCAAGCAGTGCCATGAAAGCTTGGGTCATATGGGCCAAGAATCTGTCTTATCGTCTTTAAGAGAGACATTCTGGATAGTGAAGGGGAGGTCGGCAGTACGGCGTGTGATAGGAAAGTGCATGAACTGTCAACGGCAGAGAAAAGCATGTCCAGGAGAACAGTTCATGGCAAGTTTACCAGAAGATCGGCTTATTCCTGACAAGCCACCTTTCACGTATGTTGGCATCGACTATTTCGGACCGCTCGAAGTCAGGAGGTATGGGTGCCTCTTCACCTGTTTGACAACACGTGCAGTGCACATTGAGATAGCCCACTCCTTAGACACAGATTCGATGATAAATGCGCTTAGAAGATTCATTAGTGTTCGTGGGTATCCAGAGCAGATAAGAAGTGATCGGGGTAGCAACTTCACAAAGGCAGACAAGGAGCTGAAAGAAGCCGTGGAAGCGTGGAATGAGCACAAGATTAACAACTTCTGTGGACAGAAGAAGATTGAATGGATTTTCAACCCACCCTCAGCGAGCCATATGGGCGGTGTGTGGGAGCGGATGATACGTTCTGTGCGGCAGATCCTAAAGGCCATTTTAAAGGAGCAGCTAGTCTCAGATGAAGTACTCTCGACTGTTATGGCAGAGGCGGTAAACATCCTGAATTCCAGACCTCTCACTCGTAACAGTGACAGCCCCCTAGACGAGCAGCCACTGACCCCTAACCATTTGTTGCATCTGCGTCCCTGTCCAGGCTTACCACCAGGAATATTTGACAAAGATGACTTCAGCTACAGACGCGCTTGGAGGCAAGCTCAATATTTGGCTAATTTGTTCTGGCGCAGATGGACGAGTGAATACCTGCCAACCTTGTTAGAAAGAAAGAAATGGAACGCACCGAGAAGAAACTTAGAGGTCGGTGATTTAGTCTTATTAGCAGATGAATCCTTCCCTAGAGGCAAGTGGCCACCTGGAAGAATCGAAGAGGTTATGCCTAGTCGAGATGGATTAGTGCGCACAGTAAGAGTGAAGACCAGTTGTACTGTGGCGACGCGCGCCAAACGACAGCGTAAGGGAGAGCCAGTGAACAAAGAAGGCACCACCATACTTACGCGCCCAGTGACCAAGTTATGTTTGCTGGAAATGGACTGAATAGCCTAGATTAATCAATCAGTTCAAATGATTTATTGTGACTTAAAGAATCGAATTGAACTATGGAAAGATGACTTTGAACAGTTGAGAACATTCCGAACAGCTATTTGAGTTATTATGAATTGTGTATTTGCCTTAGTTATAGACGGTAGCTCTTGTACTTGTGTATGTAAATGAGACTGTTGTTTACAGTCCCATTTAGGGGCCGGTGTGGCTACCGTTGTCACATCCGGTTTTTTACTTCCGGTTGTAGTCACGTGACGATTCCCCTGAGTATTCGCACATGGAACGTTTTGGGGAAGACAGCGCGAGTTTGAGTTTTTCAGTTTATTGTATCAAACAGTTCTTTAACGTGCTTTGCACGGTTTTTTTTTGTTTATTAAAAGACCAGCTTACGGAAGCTACATTAATTTAAACGCTTCTGAATGAATTCATTCATCTGCGCGCGCCCTAATGTCGTGCTTTTCACTAAGCGCTCAGCGATATCAGATGGCAGGACGACACCACTTGCGATGTTTAAAAGTTGATCGACAACTTCGGATAATGAATTTGTCATCAACTCAGATTCAAAACAGATAACGAACTTCTGCACGTCACTCTCATCACGATGTATTCTCTTGGAGGACCCTTCTTTGATCGTGCGCACTGCTTTCATTGCGATCATTTAGGCTACACATCTCTTTAAAAGTCGTGGTAATGGCAGCACGCTCATGGCTAGTTAAGAACCATCCATCCACTGCACTAGGATTCTGGCTGATTCCAATGATCCCGCCTTTCGATTTTGAATCCCTATTTATGGATTGTTCCAAAGGCATGTTTGTAGAGACTTTAGAGAATGGATGGTTTGAGCGGCTAACTGAATGGTTTCCATCTAAGAATTCTTTATGAACAAGAGGATGTTTAGAGCTAAGTGCTGCCATGTCCGCAAGATAAATAGGAAGCATTTTGCATAGTTTTGTCTGTCCATAGCGAAGAAAAAGGGAGTCATTTCAGATATCGCTGTAATGTGTATGGACCCGTCACCTGTTCTTTCTGCTATCAGAAATTGGAGAAGTAACACACCATGGTAATGTATTCGTTCCAGAAGGCAAAAAGATGAAATTTGCAACTGAATTCCTCTCTAAAAGTGTTAAAGATGGCCAACAATTCCTTCATTTCAGACTTCAACTCTTCTACGCTTTCCGGGACTCTCTTCCTGCTTTCCAATGCATGCTTGCAAACATCACGCTTCTCTTCAACTTTATCCTTTTCAATCTCTCTTCTTGATCTTCTCATCCAGTCCAGAAGCACTTGCCACATTATACGAAAGAGGGCCTCCGTTACGAGCTTGTGAGCCCGAACTGCTCGATTGTACGACTTTCCTTTCATCAGAGCCGTCCTTGTGCCTCCTGCGTACACTCCAGATTCAATCAAAAGATCTTCTAAGCCCGAGTTCCGATATTTCTTTCCGAGAAGGGCTAAGAAGTTCAGAGCAGTATGGAATCCCGATGACCGTGTTCTTGAAATCATCGGGTGAAAACCATTGAATTTGTCTCGCCTTAGAGTAAATGGCTTGATCAAACGTGATGACTGCGTCTTTCTGGCCAATGCATTCACACATTTCTTGAACTTGCTTCAGGACAGTGTATATTGTGCTGCGTTCTGTTGATGATCCCTGTAGCATCGGGCAGTAACCTACAACGGACGAGCAGAGCGTTTCAGGAAACAACAATGCGTTAAAAGCTCTCCAACTTGGAACAGATTGCTTTTGTTGATCACCTTATTCTGGTTCTTGCTGTAACGGTCTTGACATTCAAGTAAAGGCCCAACCCAGATCAGTATTACAGGAAGCAAGGTACTTATCTCCAGCTACTTGGAAAGTTTCACGCTGCAAAGTTCCTAGAAACGTAGTTACAGACGGTCGCTTTACTCGGGATGAAAATTAGAGGATTTCATTCATTGAACTTTCCACCTACTTTGATTGCTCTTTTCCTGACGGAGTGATTACCAACGACCTTAGGTTGGCATTCAGGACCAAATGATTTTCTTTGGAACACAGCCAAGGTGGTGGCATGCGTATTGTTCTTTCCATCAAGGGTTTCCTCGTTGATGTCGTTGTTATCTGCTGCTGCCTGAATAAAGACATTTGGTGAGATATTATAAGGTACGACTACTTTGTTCTGCTCAGATTTTGCTAAGATCTCAACTGCAAGACTAGAATCAACGCTCTCGATTTCGTCGTAAGATGAACAATTACCCATGCGATTAAGCATTGTCACAATCTGCTTTGAACCTGTCAAGTGACGAACTGACATGGCCAGACTGATATGCTTAGGGAGCTTTTTCTGTCCATGCGATGTACAATGTATTACATCTTGTGCTAGGGACCATCAGCGTCGATATGACAGCTCTCATTGTCATCCTTCTGCTCAAACTTGTCATTTGCGATCAGCCATCGACGGAACCAATACAAGGATGGAGGAACAATTTTTTGGGCTGTTGTTAAGGTGATGTCGTTCACATTAAGGGGATACAAGGAAATGCCTTGACATTTTTTGATGTCTGCTTTGATCAGCTTGGCTGCCTGGTAGATCGGATTCTCCGTGTCCTGTGTTAATTGGTTTGTTCCATCAGTTTCCTTCTGAGTTTTGTCCTCGAGGCAATCCTCACCATCTTGTACTACGTCCTTTAAGGAAAAACTACTCGAGTAAAAATGTTCTGGCTTCATTTTGTTGCGAGGGTGATGGAAAACAACAGAATCTGTGAAATGATCTCGAAGCATTTTAAATTCATCTTCCGTGAAGCTTTAGCCGTTCACTCCTTTTTCGTTTAAAAGAGAAATGTACTTTGTCAGAAGAGACGTCGTTTCAAACGCTTTTCCAGATTCGAGCCCTTTTTTGATTTCATCACTGAGCCATTTTCTTAAATGCTTGTTCATAGCACGGGCTTACTTCACAAGCATTTACTTCTAATTTCGAAGCTTGATGTTCAATATTTCTCTTGCCTACGTAACGAGCATGGCACACCTTATGATACTTTGCTTTAGCTGCAATTAAGTCGAATTTTACTACTTATTTAATTTTGTTTTCTAAAGGCAAGTTAGCTCGGCAAACTTTACAGCAAATAATGCAGTTTTACAAACATCAACGCATTCACTTTCAAGGGTTGTTTCGTATTCACAATATTGTTTTACAATTCTGAAAATATTCTGAAAAATACCTTAAAAATATCGTATGCCGGCGTCAATCATGCGACTACGATTGTAATAATAACACGTGGAGCATAACATTTTGCCACCTTATTTTTCGGTGTGCGAAAAGTAGGTATTGAAAACATTACCAGGAGAAATAAAACAATAGACCATTCAAATATTGCAGTTAGAATATTGCTACAACAGTTCTAGACTCTTACTTTTGAAAATAATGCTGCCATGCCTACTTTGTCTCAGTTGTATCCCATTCGCGACTGATCACCATCGTTCAGGTTGAAAACGAGGCTCCTCAAAAAATATATGATTAACAGCTGCTGCTACAATTTTTGGAACGAAAGTTGATCGTTTCGAAATCTTCTTTCTTTTTTAGACTAAAAACAGTTTATTAAACGTGCAAATGTGTTTGTATATTTCCACAGGCAAAACGTTTTAGTTCGTATTTAACAATGAACGAAGCTGCTGCGGTACTTCGCACGAGTCAATAACATATATCACGTGGTATCTTTATAAGGGGTGCTGCCTCTGTCCAAATCGACTTCTTAGTGTATTATGAGATATCTAGGTAACATTTTTGGTGTAATTAAAGGAAGTCCTTTGAATATATTGAGCCGTGATTATTGGCCTCGTTTTCATGTTAATATCTTTTTTACACGTGCCGACGTACAAAAACATAGCAATAACTCAAAACGTATACCACAATTTGAAACCATAAACTACCTAGCGTTAAAGAGGAGGTTTTAATCTATTGAAATCCGTCGTCAAATCTTTTCAGTACTCTTGCAGTGTAAAAAATCATTTCTGCGCCTCTAGCTCCCGGACTAAGGATGTTGTCGGCCGTCATCAACGGTCACTCGCAGTCACATCCACACGTTTTTGTAATTAATTCATATTTCAGGTTACGGATCGGAAAACTGAATCTAAACTCATTATTTGTTAACTAAACAACATTTTTTTTTTCAAGTTTCGAACACAGGATTTTAAAATATTCTTGAGATTTTGAGATCAGTTAACGACGATGCGGAGATTATTGACATCCATTAAAAAAGATAAGAATGAACAATTCACTATTCAATAAAAATAAGATAACATAAGAAAGAAAAGATAATATAAGAATGGAAAAAACAAGATAAGATAATTATATTCAATCATATAGACATGCAATCAAAAAACCAAGAATAAATTAAATACATATATCAAGAGCTAAAGAATACATACATAAAGGTAATTTAGATTAAACGAAATAAGAGTGTGATTTATACAAAATGTGTACTCAGTAAATCAATGAATATAAATATATATAAGACGGTATTAAAAGCAATCACTGCATTTCAATAACATTGGAGGATTTTTTTGGACCGTGAAGCTTCAAATAAGAGGGCAGTGCGTCACGCTGGGGCAAAATGGCCCTAAACATTATGATATAGAGGCAAAAACTAATTTGGTCTGTTTGAACAATTTTTTTAGTCTAATGCGCATGCGCTTTAGACTCTATGTAGTGGAAAATGCTGTTAGCAATCCCAAGGGAATGCATATGGTTCGGGATCGATAATCGTCCGGTGTAATTGTGCTTAAACAATAGCCCGCCTCATTGCGGGCTTGGTGCGGGGATCGTAAGCCAATCAGGAAGCAAGGATGTTGTTAACGAAGCAACGGTCGAACGGAGCACGCACTTGTGAAAGAAATTGTCATGTATGTAATTGGAATAAATGTTTTACAGTGCAAAATAATATGAATCCTCGTTTTCAAGTGTGAAGCCACTGAAAATGTTCTCTTTCCAGCTGCATGTGTTTTTATAATCCGTGGGAAACGCAACGTGAAATCGACATCTTTTGATGAAAAGATTCCGGAAGTGACATTTGTGTTCATAAACAAAAAATAACTTTGAAAAAAAAATTAAAAATTAAATAAAATTGTAGTCAGCAATTCATTGTTCAATTCAACTGAAGCAGGATATCATTCACAGAATGCAACTTTAATTAAAAAGAGTTTTTTTCACCATTCAAGATTCAATCTTGAGCTTGAAAACAACAGTAAGCAAGACAGTGTAATCAAATTACATTTTGCGCGAAATTTGCATATTAAATATTGAAACTTGCCAAAAAGTAGTTAAGGCAGAATGAAAACTCGCTTTAATGGTTATTGAATTCCGATCTGATTGTTATTTCCATGTATTGACTATTTGGAAGCTGTTCTCAGTCGTGAAAACGAAACTCTTTCATTCAACTGCTTGTAGTGTTTAATAGACGTGAAAATATTTCGCTTAATTAAATTACATTCTGCACGCAATGTTTTCTTTGCTCTCCTGTGTCGAAACGTTAAAAGGTAATTGAAATCTTTGTTGAGCAGTATTGCATAAATTGCAAAGGGATTGAAAAAAAATATATTTTGGCTTATTTTGATGTGATTTAGGATATTTAGAATACTAAATAAGCGGCTGTATCTTGTCTATCTATGGGGCGGACCATTATTTTTTTGGAAGCAGGGGAATGAAAATTTTTTCAAGACAAACAATGTTTTTTCTGTTTCGTTGTCTGTGAAAACATTTTTTTCCGGTGTCATCTTCCTGTAGACAATTTTTTTCATGCCTGCAAAAAATTTAGTTGGGCTTTTTTCAGGACAAATTTTTCAGGATTCCCCCACCCCCTCTAAATCTGTACGATCTTCCTATGGTCTACAACGCACTAATCTTTTAACATGAATAAATGTATATAAATATATCTAACTGGATTTGCAAAAACAAGGCTCCAGAAATTTCACGGACACTGATAGTTTTGATACTAGCCCTGAATAGAAAGCTTTCCACAAAGCATAATTGTAGCTCGGATGAATGTAAAAGCCACTCCTTTTGCCTTTTGTGGCCAAAAATACTAACTTCAGGGTATTTTGCCCGAATCATGAACTATACTATTTAATTAAGAGTGTTAACAACATGACATATCGGTCTAATTTGACACCAAGATAAACGTGTAAAAACATTCGGCCGAGAGCTTGTCTTTAGCTTCCTAAAGGCATTGACTTCTCAAATAAACTGAACTTTAGCGTCCTACATCGACGTTTGATTCAATTTCAAGCTAACCAGGCAATATATCAGATATATCTGAGTAAAGCGAAACGCTGGCATGTGTTGTTTATGTCAATTATCGGCTCATTGTCGACCGGAAAACCACGCGATAACATTCCCCTCTACTAGCGAATCAAAGAGAACTCTGACTGTTAGCTAAGCGGAGAACGCCTAAAATTGAAAATAGAAGGAAAAAGGTCTACTCACATAATCGCTTGAAGTGATTTCTTGGCCCTGTTGTTCGACATGATTCTTCTCACAAATAACAATGTCCCGGATGTATTTCAATTTAATGAAGCGGGAAATACCCGTCCCCAACATACAACAGAGAAAAAAACTAACACTTTAGGCACGCTCAAATTCAAGCCAAATATCGCCACCAGCGATTAGAAATGTGCCCTAACTACTGCTTCCGAGCCCTAATTCATGTGCCTAGAGCCTTTTGCTGTCTAAAAGAGGCACCACGTTATCGTTACGTCCAACCGCTCCGAGTCTTTAAGTCGACCCGCTTAAGTCGGAAGTAGGATAACAGACGACGCAAACTTGCAAATCGTTGGACTTTCACCTTCACTAGACTTAATGATGCCTTCAGGCGAACCTCCTTTAGACAGCAAGTTATAGAAAGCTAACTCGATCAGCTTACTGATACTAGTCTGTCCGAAAATAAAATTCAAACGTGTGTACACAGCGCATCAGAGACTGG
Source organism: Meandrina meandrites (assembly GCA_963693305.1). Lineage (NCBI taxonomy): Eukaryota > Metazoa > Cnidaria > Anthozoa > Scleractinia > Meandrinidae > Meandrina > Meandrina meandrites. Next base: position 43,645,367 of record OY855904.1, read on the forward strand.
GACTAGCCCCCACCCACCCCACACAACTGTACCTGAGGATGCGAAGGGGGGGGATTGGAGATTGAGAGAAAACACATATCCACAGAGAACTTGCATGCTTTTCCTACTAGGCACGCTACATAAGTTCATTTTTTTTGTTGTTGTTTTTTTGTTTTTTTTTTAAGCCGAACTGCATAAAGAAAGTAATACTTTCTGGAGCCTTGTTTTTGCAAATCCAGTTAGATATATACTTAAGAGAACAAATATTATCGACTTCTTCTGAACCACTCTTACTACCAAACCTCTGCTACACCTCTTGCTCTATGCCGTAAATACCGAAACTACTTCAACATATCTCAACCACAATAACAATCCATGACGCATTAGACTCATGTACTCATTCCTATTGCGAAAACTAATAAAATGTCAAATTGTGACGCCATTTTCGATGTTCGACCTCTTATACACAGTTTAAAATTTCATGCCTTGATGTGTTGCAAAACTGGGGTTGCTTAGGGTATCTTTTTGATATTATTTATGTACTCAAACAATTTTAGGGATAACATGGTCGAGTAAATACCCACTTTGCGTCCATAACAGTGAAGGACGCAAGACAAAGTCCAGATGTAATTAAGAAGGCTTGAAATTTTAAAACGGTTTTGTTCCAATTAACTACACGGACTATACGGCCTACACTGACTACACGGACTACAATGGACTACACTACGATACACTGGACTAAACTGGACTACACTGGACTACACGGACCAAACGGACTACACTAACTACACGGACTACACTGGACTACCCTGGACTACACTAGACTACGCTGACTACAAGGACTACAGTCACTACACTGGACTACACTGGACTACACTGAACTGCACTAGACTACACTGACTACACGGACTACAGTGACTCCACGGACTACATTGGACTACACTGGAATACACTGGACTACACTGGACTACACGGACTAAACGGACTACACTGACTACACGGACTACAGTGACTACACGGACTACCCTGGACTACACTGGACTACACAGGACTACACTGAACTACATTGGAATACACTGACCACACGGACTACACATGACTACACGTACTGCACTTGACTACAGTGGACTACAGTGGACTACACTGGATTACACGGACTAAACGGACTACACTGACGACACGGACTACAGTGACTACACGGACTACACTGGAGTACATTGGACTACAATGGACTACACGGACTAAACGGACTACACTGGACTACACCAAACTACACTAAACTACACTGACTACACGGACTACAGTGACTACACGGACTACACTGGGCTACACTGGACTACGCTGGACTACACTGAACTACACTGGAATACACTGATCACACGGACTACACATGACTACACGGACTACACTGGACTACACTGGACTACACTAAACTACACTGACTACACTGACTACACTGGGCTACACTGGACTACGCTGGACTACACTGAACTACACTGGAATACACTGATCACACGAACTACACATGACTACACGGACTACACTGGACTACACCGGACTACACTGGACTTCAATGGACTACACTGGACTAAACTGGACTAAACTGGACTACAATGGATTTTACTGTACTACACTGGACTACACTGGACTACACTGACTACACGGGCTACACTGGACTACACTGGACTATACGGACTAAATGGACTACACTGACTACACGGACTACACTGGGCTACTAGTTTACACTGGACTACACTAGACTACACTGGACTATACTGATTACAGTGACTACACGGACTACATTGCTCTCAAAATGTTCGCCTGAACCAAAGTCGGATACATAACACGCAGAAAAGTCAACTGACTTGGGTGTGGTAGATATGCAGTAAATCTACATCGAATCTTGTGGTGCAAGAATTTCCCAAACGAACAAGGAAGGCAAAAAACTGAACATCGAGCTCAAAGACCAAACGCTGGATCAAATTTATGCAAGAAACATAACCTTAACGACACACAAGGTTTTAGCTTTCTAAAGAAAAATCTACGAGGTCTCTGGCTAAACTGGGCAAAAAAAAATGTGTCATCCCTGAAAACAATCAACACACATTGCAACACTATAAACAGCCGGGCCCAGCGTTACACTTACAAATATAGAATGCAAGTAACCAACACCTTCACGAAAACTTTAAGACCTTGTCCTTCCAGAGCGAACATTTTGAGAGCTAAGAACGTATCTTGCATATGTCGATGAGCAGAGACTAACCGCTATAGCAATACGTATGACAAGTTAAATACAGAGGTGTCAAAAATCTAGTAACGGGAAACCGTGCAGACCTGTGACCTCTGAAAACATTTACTGGGCGGCAGTCCTACGGCTCTTCTTAACTAAAAACTCCTCCTAATAATACAGCTGACAGCGTATAGTGCCCTTTCTATACAAGTGAGAAGCAAAATAAATTGGACGACCAAATCCAATACAAAACGGCAGCTGTACAAATTTCACGAACGTAGGAGTCTGTGTAGGCCTGTCACGTGCTTTTTACGTCGTCATAACGAGGGAGAACAGGAAAATACCTAAGGACTACACTAGGATGATCATGAAGCGCTACAGGCAATTCAGTACCATAGGCAAAGCATGGACTTTTCTGATTTCACTGGTAAAGTAGGTTTTACATTAAACAAAAACGTTCTTATCCGAAAGCCTTCAGAAAATTATTGTTATAAGAAACGAAGAGAATGATGCATCCAGTTTGAAATGTTGGGAATCATTTATTTTACAGAATAACAATACCCAGGCACCAAATAATACCCACAAATAAACAGCTCAGCTGGGAGCTTTGATCATAGAGCAACCTACTTATTAAGTAATAAAACTATATAAATTGATTTGATTCTTTGTTTTATGCTAAGCTAGATAATAGTATTCGGCGTTATGTATGCTGATATGTTATGCTGAAATGCATGTGATCCTATTAGTAGAAGTTTCTTGGAAAACTCGATACCAGTGCATGCAGATTACTGTCGACTTTATAACAGAAAGGGAAAATATTCTTAATGAAGGCAGGAGGAGCATTTTTTTCTGTTTTTTTTTTTTGTTTTTTTTTTTTTTTTGTCGTTGTTGTTCTCTGATCTGGGACAATGGCTGTTTATTGGTCAAGTTACAAAATCGTTTGTTCCTGTTTGACCAAGCGCGCCTTTTCTGCACTCATGTCGCTCATTCGTATGGCTCTTTGAATCGGGAACATTTTGAGGAGATTTGCAAACCCAGCGTATGCTTGTCGTTTCGGAGTTTGAATTTTCCTGATGTTAAAGCCAGTGTCAGGGGTAATGCTCATCAACTAGTAAATATTCGTACGTGTTTTGAAATCCCCCACTTTGAATACTAGAATTACCACTATAATATTGAATGTCTAGTTTACTACCAGAACCTACTGGGTGGTTCTTTTCTGTTGAACTATCTAACTAAAATGAGAATATAACTTAAGTGTGCCTTTCTACAAATTTCGACCGAACAGCGGCACAAGTCGAAAAATCGATTTCGCTCATATTTTGCACAGAGATAGGTCCTAGTGAGAAACTAAACGGACTGCAGTTAGTTTGACCGGATACAGCTTCCTTTCGTAGAAATATGCAAAAAACGATTTCGCCCCTTTTGGGCTCAAAATCCACTTCCGGTTAGACTGCATTTTGTGAAAATTTGATCGTCTCGCGCATTGTACTACAGCTGTTTATGAATCTTCCAATGATATTTATAATTTTTTCAGGTCTTCATTGTATGACTGAGTGAAAAATAAAACAAATCGAGATTAGTTTTGAGCCCGAAACGAGCCAAAACTGACAGACTAAATTTGCAAATGTGTCGCAAGCGAAATTATGTAGTAAAACATTGCCATTTTTTTCTATGGGCGATAACTTTAAATATCGTAAAAATACTTTCTATGGATAAACTATACACCCATCTGCTATAATAACAAAAAAAATATCTGGGGAGATGGTTTTCAGTGGCCCGCTTTGGCCTGTGTTTATCACTAATTTTGCCGAAAATCTGTTGTTTTAAGTGTAAACAATAGCGTGACACGGCTGCTAAACTACGAATAAAATTATTCTTTTTAAAAGTACGTTTGACGTTGTTGTAAGAATTCAGCCAAAAAAATCACACAAATATATGGGCCAGTTGGTGAACTCTTTGAAGAAATAAGAGCAATGCGAGATTTTCTCTGTTCACCCGTTTTGGAAACGTTGCGTGATCTTTACAAACTTTGATCACAAAATGTCAGACGGTAATTAATTCAGTTAAATTTATTGAAGTTCTCACCATATTGAAGTTCTCACCATCATTCACAAAACCAGGTCTTATAAAGGAAAGGTTCAGCATTCTCAGATTCACTGATAAACGTAATCACGGGTCGATATTGTTTGGTTATTTCTTTACGTGATCTGAAGGGAACTCAGGTAATGATTAAATTATACATTGTGTAATGTTTTTGCCGATCTCGTCGGATCTGATGCTTGTGTTTTTATGCAAATTTGTTCTCACTCGTTTTATTCTAGTCCAATATAGAAGGAAAATCTAACACTAAAAAATGTTGGTTTAATTCATTTTCAATTAGACATGAACAGTGTAACTGAAAATTAAACACATGATTTTATGGTTGACGGATCAATTGAAAGCAGAACATTACTTTTCGAAGTTAAGTACAAAGGTCTATTTTCAGCACGAATAGTACTTTTCAAACAACTGAAATTTTGAATATGATTTACGCCAGAATTTAACGTAAAAGTTGTACCAGCCTCGAATCTAATTTCTTTGGCGACTTTTTTAATTGCTAATTAAATTATCTTTATTTTGAGAACCACATGTAATTGAATTCCGTAAATTCGACTCCTCGCTGTTGTGGATAAAACAAAATGGATGTTTGCTGTTCTTTTAAGTCATTAGTTTGCGGTCAGTGCTTGGCCTTTGATCGCAGAGACAGAAAGCAGTCTATGGACATAGTCCCACTGCTATCATGCACTAAAAATATAACACAGCACAAGTCACTCGATCTGATCAAGTCACACTGTGTCACACTTTGTCACGCCCAGGGTAGGAGTACGTGTAACTTTCTAGCTCTAGGAAAGATTTATGGCATGTTGATTCTTCAGATTCGCGCCCGCTTTTTTCGCTCGCCCCAACTACCGAGACAGTCTCCCCCCTTTTTTCCTCACTCGTCCGCTTTTTTCGCTCGCCCCAACTACCGAGACAGTCTCCCCTCTTTTTTCCTCACTCGCCCGCTTTTTTTCGCTCCCCCCAACTACCGAGACAGTCTCCCCCCTTTTTTCCTCACTCGCCCGCCCCCAACTTCCGAGAGTCTCCCCCGTTTTTTTCCTCGCTCGCCCCCAACTACCGAGATTCTCCCCCCTTTTTTTCCTCGCTCGCCCGCTTTTTTCGCTGGCCCCTAACTACCGAGATTCTCTTCCCTTTTCTTCCTCGCTCGCCCGGTTTTTTCGCTCGCCCCAACTACCGAGAGTCTCCCCCATTTTTTCCTCTCTCGCCCTCTTTCTTCGCTCGCCCCCAACTACCGAGAGAGTCCCCCCTTTTTTCCTCGCTCGCCCGCTTTTTTCGCTCGCCCCAACTACCGAGACAGTCTCCCCTCTTTTTTTCCTCGCTCGCCCCAAACTACCGAGAGCCTGGAACAGGCTAAGTGAACACCTGCAAAGCAGTTGTTCGTTCTCCACCCAGAGAATTGAGAAATCCATTTTATTAGCATTTGATCGAGATCAGTATTACGTATTGCCTAAGTTGGATTCGTAGGTGCTTTTTCCTACATACATGTTCGTTGTTGAAATATTTTGAAACTCCACCCCGCAAGTCACTCCACGCCCCACCCCCCCTCGACCTCAACCTCGTTCCCAGGGCTTTTCCCTTCTTCGGGAAAAGCCCCGGGAACGAGGTTGCCTCGACCTCTGACATTCCACAGTCCTGCTGGCTTCATCCCACCCCGCCCCACTCATTTTAAGTACAAAAGTTCGCCATCCTCCGAAAATTGGCTAAGAATTTGCAGGGACGTTTCGCATAGAGAAAATTGCCCTTACGCAACTGAAACCGCTATCTGTGGACAGCCGGATCAAAAGGGCCAGAGAAAAGGAGCGGCAAAGAAAAGGGGCCTTTCCTTTCCTAAAAAAGGGGGGTGAGGGCGTAATGTAGTTGGCACCGATTTCATGACAAGAAAATTCCGATGTTTTAAACCAAAAGGGAAGAACTGGTCCTCTTCCTCTCTACTAACACCAGTGATTGCAGTTCATGTCCACAAATGTAATGTGTTTATCTAGCGAACGTACAGTACTAGAAGACCCTCGAGCAGAAATGACACTAGACCAAAAATATCCCTAGAATGATAATGCAACGAATGAAGTGAAAGTGGGGATTTTTTTTACATGTGTACCACGTATAACTGAAGCGCAAACAAATTTTCGATGTCATATAATATTTTTATTAATCGTGTGCTGTGCTGTGTGACTATCCGGCCTTTCGTCATTGTTTTATTTTATTTATTTTATTTTTTTTGCCGACGCCGAGCGCTATGAATTCGCTAAACAGATCATTACTATTTCATATTGTTATTACAGACAGTGAAATCCACCCTAAAACAATTTGTTACTAATTTTAGTGTGGGAAACCACTGAGAATAGGTTAGTTGTCAATCGACTAAATCGGCCATTTGTATGACTCAGAATGAGTGGTTTATCGTCGTATGAAAAATAGTATAAAACAAGCTCGTCAAGCAGAGCACCCCAGTATCACTCGCTGTCTTCTTAATAGTACTTAATTATTAAAGGTAAATACACTTCGTATGGACAAAACATCGTACATGTTTATCTAATTCAAATTCCAGCTGAAGAAAAGTAAACAGCACTTAGCTAGCCGCGGGAAAAGAACCACCTAAAAGATAGATCCAAATTCGTAATAAATTATTAAAGAAGTAAAAGTATCTACAATAAGAGGGTGATATCTATTCGTTTTCCAATATTATTGCCGACTCTCACTCCAAACTTGAAAACCCTCAGGAATTGTGACAAGCCGTGTCACGCAATTGTTTACAATTCAAACAACAGATTTTCGGCAAAATTAGTGATAAACACAGGCCAAAGCGGGCCACTGAAAACCATCTCCCCAGATATTTTTTTTTGATATTATAGCAGATGGGTGTATAGTTTACCCATAGAAAGTATTTTTACAATATTTAAAGTTATCGCCCATAGAAAAAAATGGCAATGTTTTACTGCATAATTTCGCTTGCGACACATTTGCAAATTTAGTCTGTCAGTTTTGGCTCGTTTCGGGCTCAAAACTAATCTCGATTTGTTTTATTTTTCACTCAGTCATACAATGAAGACCTGAAAAAATTATAAATATCATTGGAAGATTCATAAACAGCTGTAGTACAATGCGCGAGACGATCAAATTTTCACAAAATGCAGTCTAACCGGAAGTGGATTTTGAGCCCAAAAGGGGCGAAATCGTTTTTTGCATATTTCTACGAAAGGAAGCTGTATCAAGAAAAACTAACTGCAGTCCGTTTAGTTTCTCACTAGGACCTATCTTTGTGCAAAATATGAGCGAAATCAATTTTTCGACTTGTGCCGCCGAAAGTCGATTTTAGTCGACTTTTGTAGAAAGCGGCACTTAAGACATTTGTGAACAGAAAGCTAAAAGTTCAGTATGGCTGCCATCCTGGGCTTTCCCATATCACATCAAGAACGAAGATCTTGTTTGATGGAACATATCCCTGTCTTTTTCACTAATAAGATGTTCTCAAAGCCTTTCTTACCTATAATTTTGTTATCGACAATAGATCTCGTGTCTCACAATTCCTGAGAGATTAATCGTTTTCGCAATTTCTGATCTAAAGGCCCGACCGGGCTGAAACTAGTAAAATAGAGCGTTTTGAGATGACGTCACGGTAGCCATGTTGGTGTTCCAAAAACAAAGAAACAGAGGGCATATTGGCGTACCAAGCCATTCTTATGGGATATTAACTCTTTTTTATGCAAAAATCGTCTTTCGTTTTAGCAAATCAATATGGCTGTTGGTCACGTCAGTAAAAACACTCTATTACATATTATCGCACTCGAAAGATATCAATCTTTTGCAGATATGGTTTACCAATATTTTATGCAAAAGTTATTTGGTCATTTCAACACTTTTCAGTTCCACTTCAGAATGTGAACGAACAGGAAAACCAGAATTTGCTTCACCAATATCTTGTCCAAGAGCTTCTGTGTTTGTTTTTCTTTTTCTGCAGCAGACCACTAATAACGTGACAAAAAGCTCGAGAAATTCAGTTATTGTCAACATGGACATTCCCACAAATAGACCCAGCTGGCCTCCGATGTCGGATAAAAGGCTCTTGAGCTGTGAAGAAAACAAGTAAATATTTATGCAGTCAATAACATTATTTTTCACAGTTACCGGAATTCCTTTAATGAATCTAGTCTATCGACATCGACACCACCAGGAGTTGCAAATTACAACCAATATGTTAGTCGTATGTGTAATGAGTAACAAAGATGGTGAATTTTAAGATCGGTGAATAAATGATAAAGATGATATTATGTTCATTTGTCACGAGCGTGGGACAAAAAGTTTTGAGTCCCAGTCGGGAATCGAATCGAGCTCGCGTCCTGCATACCGCTAGGATCAGCGATGTCGAAAGCGTCAAATAAGCAAAAAATAACGAAGATGGTGAATTTTGAGCTCGGTGAATAAATGATAAAGGTGATATGTTCATTTGTACTTTCAGCATCTGCTTTTCCTCCCGGAGTGGGGGGATCATTTGGAAATATCCTGCACGCCTTGTTCGTCACTCGTTGCGCGGAGAGAAAAATTAAATTGTTGTAATTCTTGTTACCAGCTGTAGCAAGGGAATTTTTTTGAGCTCCAGTGAAAGCAGAACCCATGATAGCTCAATGACAATGAATAGCCGGAGGCAATAAAGTACCACTTCAGAACGAACGATTCGAAAGCGCTCCCTATTGCACATATTCGCCCAATAATCAAACGGGACACTGTCTCCGACTTCAGTTATGTAAAGTAATTATGTAAGTGTGTCGCTACTGCTTTTTATTATAATCAAGAAAATATATTGTGATGCGTACATTGTAAATGATATTGTAATATTTTATAAGATGCCTACACATTATATTATAGAAACCTACCGTATATCCTTCTGTTTGTATGATGTATTCGCGAATCATGGTTGAGTAATGGACATCAATTCGCAGAAGGTTTTTTTCTAGAAGCCAAAATAACGATATAATATAAAAATAGAGTTGATTTTCGCGGGCGTAAATATGTTTTGGCCCGACTCAGGCTCATGAAATGAGCTCTGAGAAGGACCAAAAACGTTTATACGCCCAAGAACATCAACTCTATTACTATTATAATAATTTCAGAGGGCATTTAGAAAAGGAATCGAAACAGTAAGTGATATCTTGAACACTATCGACTAGTCGGCGTTTATTTCTGATTAAAAACCAGGCTTAAAAGTTCACAAAACTCGGCAGAAAACCGCAAAATTACTCAAAACAATCTTTGTTCTAAAGTTCTCTTGGAAAGGAAATTACAGAGTTCTTTAGACTGCAAATATTAGTCGTCATTGAGAAGTGTTGAAATCAACTTGTAGCAGACTTAACCGACAGTTTGGCATAAAATTATGTCTGAACTGAGCGAGTTTCGTTCGAAGACAAGCTTTCATTGACATTGCCGCCTGGATTCTTCCTTGAGTCTCTGGAATTCTTCTTCATCTAGCTGAGAAGACTGAGAATTTGCTCCCCCGTTAGGTTTTCCAGTCATTTTGTCGCTATAAAGCTCAAAAACAGTTTGTAGTTGCAGATGCCCGCGCCTCGACTCAAATCCAAGCGTGAAGTGCTGCCAGCCAGCAAGAAAACGGCGCGAACAGTTGAATGGTTTTCAGTTCGGATTGGCTGGCTTCGTTATTTTCTTGTTTCTGAGTGGTCCACGGCAGCTGGCTAAAATATAAGTTAGCACGCTGAATTCTCCATTTTAGCCCGCAAAATACGCTGCAGTGCCCGATGAAATAATACGTTGTATTTGACTTTTGAAGTATTGAAACATACCTGGCAAAACAGTGCACCGAATAGCTTTGGATATTGGATATTGCAGGGACCTGTTGCACACATTGTCCAAGTCTGCATTTTTCCCGCGCATTTTGCCCTGACTTTTACGTGATGTAATGATCATGATGTGCCTCAGTGTGCGTTCACCAAGCAAAATAACCATCCGCCATATTGACATTTTAAGATCGTCAAGCCCGAAGAAGACCAGTGAAACTGGCCGAAACGTCGATTGAAAACTAATTTTAACGTCGAAAAAATCCCGGTAAGTAGACAACCTTTATTTTTTTTTTAGGAAATGAGAGGTGAAAGCCTTCGATATACAATTTGATAAAGGTATTTTGGGGTTTACCTCGGTGTAAGAACCTGTGATATTTTTCTTTGTTTTGGAGCTATTGTTTTCCTTCTCTTTCTTTGTTTTGCCAGCTCTTCGTTGTATTGTTCGTTCTTTGTTTTACGTCACCGGTGAGTTTTACAGGTTCTTACACCGAGGATGAGCCGTATTTTTTAGTTACAGATAAATCTTGTCATAAGGTAACATGACGTAGGAGAAATATCAACAAACTATACTGACCTTGCCGTTTGCAAATCCTTCAAAATATGCGTCTGGCTGAAACTAGTTGCCTTTAAAGACTTTCTCAGGATGGGCTGGTACAGGTAAAAGACGTACTCGTTAACGAAATAATGTAATATAGACTATAAATTAAAGTGTGACTCAAAATTGCGGCATACATTACCGTATTTTCTCAATTAAACGCCGGACCCCGATTAAACGCCGGCCTCGTATAAACGCCGGGTAAAAAGGGTTGTTTTTAAAATAAACGCCGGGGGTGTTTAATCGAGACCCCGGCGTTTATTTGAGTTCGAACCAACAAGCTACTTTTCTCATATTAAATAGTACTACTATGACATACTAGTACGCTATGGTATTTTGATAATCTTAAAAATGTTTATGCGAAATTTAAAACTTTGTACCCATACTTGCTCCTATTTTTTAATATTCTTTGCGTTTTCTCTGCTGCATATCCTGATTTACAACATTCATGTGCTGTATATAACGCCGTTAGTTTTGGTAATAATCATCCTCAGGCTCAGGGACCGTTAGCCGGGGCGGAACCAAGGGAAAACTCGGTTCCGCGTTGACAAACTGCCCTTGGTCTGGGAGGATGGGTGATAATAAATCAATCTGAAAAAAATTCCGAAAATTGCACTTCATAAATAAACGTCGGGCCCCGATTTAACGCCGGCTTCAAATAAACGCCGGATCCACAACGCCAATTTTGAAATAAACGCCGGGGGCGTTTAATTGAGAAATTACGGTGCTTCTGTCAAGGAACAACGTGCCAGGTAGACAGGAAAGGAGGCCGATTATACAGATTTTTAAATTGGCGCTAAATTTCGCGTGCGTAAATATAGTATTGTGTTGCGTTGCGTTGTGTTATGTTGCGTTGCGTTGCGTTGTGTTGTGTTGTTGTGTTGTGTTGTGTTTCGGATTAATCGCCTCTTAGTCCGGGCGAAACTATTACGGGTGAATCTACTTTTAGTCCAGGCAAACTGACCTTCAGTCCGGGCGAAACGGTTTCGGGTGAACGGGATTTCCGGAGAAATAACCCGTTACCATCGAAACCATGGCCATAACAAGCTCGTAATGCTGATATTCAGAAGAAATCATAGCTTCTTCCAGGTCAAAAGTTATCGTATCATTTTTTCTAAGTATGTACTGTAGGATAGAGGGCTAATAACTTACTAAAAATTCCTCGGATGGCCAAGACGCCGTGGAAATGGTTGGAATAAGTAGATCCTGCCTGTAATAAAATCCTCGATTGGTTAGAAAAAGAAAGCGAAACTTGCAGTCTGTTAAATAAGTAAAGCTTTCCTTACAACACCGTTTAGTTCTAGGGTGGATGGATGGTTTAGTAAGCGAGCTGGTGAACGAGCAAGCAAGTGATTGCACGAGTGACTAAGATGGTGCATAAGTAACAAGGGACGCTAAATGCCTGAAATTCAATAAGAAAATACCTACATGCAGGCTGATGGACATTCCCTCTTGCAGGTTCCTGTGGAGCTCATTACAACATCAGATACAGAGGATATGCACTGCCCTGAAATTGGATAAGATTAATGTCAGATCGGAAACTAAGGCAATTTCAATCATTTAAGCTATACATATATAAATCATTTCTTAGGAAAAATGGGTCCTACTGAGATTGTAAAAGGCCGTCCAATCATTTTTCCTCCCGCTTAATTGATGATTATTTTGAATTTTTTAATAAGGTAACTCTATACACCGATCTATTAAAACACACACAGCCCACAATCCTCAATTTTGTCAATCAGCAGAACCTTTTCAAAAATCGCTACCCATACGGCGGTTCATTTACCCTGTAACTTGCGGGTCATGTTTTGAAAACAGGGAGAGGTTCAATATTTACTCCTACTTTGCTGCTAATGAAGGTTTCTAACCATTATCTCTCGAGAACTAGTCCGCCGATAACGTGATGGTCTTCTCTATTAATTTAGTTTAGAGGTTCCAACACCCCTTAAACACCACCCCCCCCCCCCCCCCCCCTTCCTCGTTCCCCGCGCTCCCCATCACAAAGAACTTCTTATGGCTTTCCAGATCTATTTTCTGACATTTATTAAGATGGTATTGTTACAGGCGGCGGGGAGGAGTCTGGTGCGGAAGTGCCAAGTAAGTAAGCCTGCAACGATCTCAGTAAATTTTTCATTTCAGCTTTGCCTGAGCAAAGTGAACTACCATTTGTCGAAAAGCGCGAAAGGTGAGGAAAATCTCAAACCATTATCGTTGATGAGAAGTGAAAAGATTGTCACGCAGTCGGTAATTTTTCGCACGTTCTCATAATGTCAATAATTGGCTTATCTTTTTCCTGTGGATTCCGGGGTGGAAATGAGAAAAAAGAGGACAGAAATCGACACTCGCTTATCGTGGCTTCGCCGCTCGCGCGTGTGACCCAAAGCTGAGCCTGCGCGCAGCTATGTAATGCTGGAAAGGTCTATTGAAATGAAAAGAACTCGTTACGTCTTCTTTTCAAGTTATATTAAATAACTAATAATAGAAATTTATTGTAAAGATTCATTTTTTATACAAACCCTGTTCTTCTTTTAAATAATTGCAGGAATTATTCGACGATAAAGGCCCGTACAATTCACATTTGCATGATTCCGAAACACGGCGACTCATACATTTCTTCAAGCATTCCTATAAACGGGGAAAGAAACTGAATTGTTCATTGCAATAACGACTATGGTGTTCTTTAATGATCTTTATTGCGGTTTTCAATAACATGCGAACTCTGAAATTCAAACCTCAACCAACGGTTTACGTTTTTCGCTGCCGTCAATTGTCTAAGCGGACCTCTCGGGAAACAGAAGCTCACTTCAGCCGGGTCAAGAGGTCACGTCTTTCGGTCGTGATTGGCAGATTTAGATCCATTTTGTTTATTTCTGTGTTTCAAGGTTCGTTGGCTGTCGCCATAATTGTGATTGACTACCAAGGGGGAGGGGGGTAGCAATACGTTTGTATCAGCTACCAAGAATTGATGAGAAAGACTTTTTCTCTCGTTCATGTGAACAAACACCAAGTCCGAGGTGTAAGTTTGTAGACAAAAAAAGGAACGAGGTAAATATTTCTTCGTTTGGACTGAACACGCTTGGTAAATAGTATGATTTTTATTAAACATAAAAAGGCCACTAAAACAGCAAACACTATAAGCAACCAGATTGCTTAATTACGTTCATGAATCGTACCCTATGCTCAAAGAAACTCATGAAGATTTTCTTTAAAGGAGCTCTGTCAGGAGGATTTTGCAGAATTTTGGTCAAAACTGTTCTGAAATTAGTGGTAGGCAACTTAACCCATGAAAAAACACTACCTTTGAACATCTAAAGGTAGATGTAACCTTAATACGTGGATAGAAATCAAACTACAGCTATAAATATTGATTTTTTTTAAGACACTCTGAAAGAACTTGAAAAGTTTAGTGTAATCCATTTCCTTCGTAGCCATCTGCAGCTGCAGATGCTTGTTAACAGTTTCATTGCTCTAATATAGCAATTGATAAAAATGGACTGTTATTGTTTGTTTTCCATCGACACAAATATAAATTTTGGCTGTTCAAAAATCTGTTACAAAGCCCCTTTAAAGCGATCTTTCAATAGATTGATCAACCAATAAAAACAAAATCATTAAAATTGTCAGATAAATAAACTGATCACCGTTAAAGAGATTCTCGTACTTTTTGAAAATAAGGTGAAGCTTGTTGACTGTCATCCTTACATCCCCCTCCGTATGGATAGCCAAGACGTTGTACGCGTTTCTGAAAAAGCAAGGTACAATTTACAAGGGGAAAACAATTACTTGAGGTTCAAGGCAGGCTATAATTAAAGCTAAGCGTTAAACAAGTTTGAGTTTATAATTGATTTATTGAAATTTTGACCTAGTTTTGGCACCGGATTGGGAAACAAAGAGGTAATATTCAATTCCGAATTTACCCTTTAATTCAAAGTTCAGTATCAAAACAATTAACTCACTGCTTTTACAGTTATGGTGTTAAATGTTCCTGGTGCCACAGTAAGCCCACTTTGTTCCACCTCAGGTAACTCGCCAGGCTGATGCACGGCTAACACTACTCCAGAAGCTTCCATGGGATTTGGCAGATGCTCATTAGTTTCAACGTTAAGGATTAAAGAAAAACCTGCAAAAATTCATAATTTGTAATGGGCTGTCGTGCTAACAAAAGGTTCTTCAATATCAAACTCCAGGCAGCATATTTATTCTCATATTACTGTCATAGAAAAGGAGAATTTTGTCTCACGCAACAAAATTACATTATGCTCATTTCATGTACCGTTGCCGATCCTAACAGCATTGCGCGTGCCACATATAAACATGTGACCTGGAAAGCGAAAACCACCAATAACGCTTTACCGTTTAACGGCTAAATAAACGGATAGTAAACGGTTTTAAACGGTCTGTAAACCGTTGTAAACGGTTTGGCTATCCGTTTAAACGGATAGCTGAAAACGTTAAACGCTTGGGAAAAGTTCAAAAACGGATTGAACGAAACGTTAAACGGTTGAAGAAAAAATTAAACGGAAAGCTGAAAATGTTAAACGGTTGAACCAAATCGTTAAACGGAAAGCTGAAAACGTTAAACGGTTGAACCAAATCATTAAAAGGCAAGGTGAAAAGATTAACTTCAGGTTGGACCAAATCATTAAACGGATAGCTAAAAGAAGTGACGTTCACCCTTCGAACAGTCCTATCCGAACACCGAATTTTCGGAATCATTAAGGTGGTACACTGGAGTTTGGCACAAAAATGAAACATATCAAAACATTTAAGGATTTCAAAGATAACATAGATTTATTCACAATACCAAGAAATCTCCTAGCTCGCCAAGAGTCATCTTGTAGCTCAGTGGTTAGAGCGACCGACCGGTAAGTGGAATGTCATGGGTTCCTTTCCCGTTAAAGACTCAGATTCTCTTTTTATGTACGTTTCACGCTAGTGACAGGTGAAATTAAATATTTCGTATATAATTGTAATGTAGGGTAGACGCTTTTTAAAGTGAGTTTTACTTTCCTTCAACTTGACCGCTTCTCAGCTTTAAACATGCTCTGAACCCTAGAAACGAAACTGTTTGTATCGTTTTGCAGGTTCTCTGTATTTATTTAAAACCAAATCATAATTCTTTATCATACGATACAACAATATGGTAATACACCTGCATAGACAGAGGCTCCAAGAAGGCTCTGAAAGAGTTCTGGTAAAGTACTTGTTCCTGCTGTCATGTAGGAGTTACTAGTTAAACTACAACGCTCCGATGACTTAAATAATACAAGATAGACTAAAATAAATACTTACCAGACATGACTCCAGCATCTCTAACTTTTAAAGACGCATTTTCACCATTAAATGTAAAACATACATTAATGTTGTTGCTTACGAGAGTGGTAAAGTTCCTAAAGGAAACAAAATGCTTACGATTTGTGAAACAAAAAAGTTAGACTATTTGTTAACCTACTACAATTAAACTAAGAGGGGCTATAGTACGTTTGCGAATGTTTCTTATGAGGTCAGCAATAGAACCTAAAGACGTCATATGACGAAGGAATTACGTCATGAGTTCATAACAGTCGCCATCTTAGATTTCTTGATCTGTACATTGCTTTAGAAAACTGACTTAAAAAGTAATAAACGCCAGTTAAATTTTGTTAAAATGATTTTTAAATGTAATAGTTTACTGCAAGAAAATTACGAATTGTCATTAGAGAGACAGAAATTCTAAATCCGGAAAAAAATGCCAGTCATAATTTTATCTATTAACAATCATTTGGAAACTACAAATAATAAGTTATAAATAAGTATAGACGTGTATTACTGAACATGTCAGGGTTCTTTAAGCTATCAAATTTGAGAAAATAAGGATAATGTTTAAGAGCACACAAATAAGACTGTTAATTGGACTATTTTACGTTACCTTGCACTACACGTTGTTTTCGTCGCCGACACTTTTCGTACTTCACACCATACAATAAAATCGTCCTTTTGGTGAGCAAATGTTTCAAATGATTTGTTTTTCAAAGCTGCTGCCGCGTGGAGGCCCTTTAGAGTGGCCATCTTTGATTTAAAACTTAAATCTATAGGGTTGTGAGAAAAAAATATTTCAATTACTACGTACTCATTCCAAATATAACTGTATAACCACTGCTCAGATGCCTTTTATGGAGTAATTAAGATTCAAAACTTCAGTCTACGACTATAAAGGAGCTACATCAAGGTATTTTGTGTAATGTTTTTCGATATACGAAATAGTAATCAATGGAGAAACTAACAACAGATTACAAACGAAAACCTTAAAAAAAAATAGGCTACATGACGACTTCAACACTGTCAAAGTGCGTCATTCAGCGAACCCCACTCAAGTGGGGTTCGTGCATATTTATGAGTCGTGTATCTTGTATCTTAGTGACTATTGAAAATGCAGAAACCAGACTGTGCTCTTATTTTTCGGCCATTTTAGCCTCAGTAGAAATAAAAATCAAACACTACGTTGTCAAACATGACAAGGCAACGCATGTCGTAAAAAACTTGGATTTTAAAAAACTTGTCGTTTCGTATGCTACAGAAGTGACCGCTAGCTACGTTATAGTTTTAACTAGAACGTAGCTTTGAATTAAAAAAATTAAATTGGAAGTAAAAGGCTGGTACCCAATGTGGAAAACATGTAACAGTAATAATAATTAATAACAGTCAAATTTAGCCTGAAATCCGCGGGAAAAATATACGTACATACAAGGCTAGTAAAGAAAGTCTATTACTGCACATTTAAATTAATCTAGCTAACTGTCACTTTTAATGATGTCTCTTATAGTATACAAAAGGTAAAGAATTTAAAATCCAAGTTTTTTTTTTTTTTTTTCCCGGCGTGCATTGTCTGGTCCTCAATAAGCCCGGTGGTTTCTTGGAGGTCTCCTAGCCCTACTTCGTTTTTTGTGGCAAATAAAATGACGAAGATAATGATTATGATGTCATGTTTGTCGCCGCAGTGATTGTAGTCACGCTTGTCTTATTTGTAAACCAGCGTGTAAAACCTCCTTAATCCGTTGTACAACATTTGAATAAACGACCCGTGTAGGCGTTGCCCTGGTAACAGAAGTTTTTTTGTTCAACACTAAGAATAATTTATTCTTTACAAACCTGAATTATTGAACAGCTTTACCTGAAAAAAGAAGGATACATTTATAAATAGCATGCCGAAATGTAAAATAGAAATCTTTACATCTTTTTGCAGTTCTCTTTTTTATATTTATTGGTTTATATTTATATTAGATAATTTTAGGTGTTTCAAAACCATTGTATAAACTAAATAAATGCTTAAATATTTATTTGGCCACTCTCCGAGTGGTGCTTCTCAGGGCCAGTGTGAATTAACACTGAAACAAATACGATAAATGAACCTAACATGGTTAAAAATCCCAGTTTTTTTTTTTTTTTTTTACAAACCTAGTCGAGGAGTTGAACTCGGGACAGCCGAGAACATTACTACTTAGCGGTCAGAACGGGATTCGAACCCGCGACCTCGGGGTTTTTAGCCCAGTGCCTCATATTCGGCCACACTGCCTCCTACTGAAATTGACTTTACCGAAAAACGAACAAGCAAATAAACAAACAAACGCCTCGCTAAGTCCGTTTCGCTTGATTCTTGCTGCCTGCTTTCAACAAATAAGTAGCCGCATATGTTTTGAAGGAATGGTATTGAGAATAATAAAACGTCGATGATAGACCACTTTAGGAAGATATATACGACTGTGTCAGAGTAAAGGTATAGTTACATTAAAATAAAACGTACATAAATTAAAACAAAAACTGAAGAGACAAGATTTTTAAATTTAATCCTGAAAAAACATTCACGCAAATGTTCAGTGTAGTGTCATTAAGTTACTTCTATATAAGCTTGTTTGTTATTACTTTCACTTACTGATAATGTGTTCATCGTGGAATCATTCCGAAGTCTTGATCTGTGGAACTGGTTCAGGTTACATACAGTAACACTCGGGAAAAGAAGAATGCTCTCATGTACCACATCAACATTAGTCTGAACTGGAAACGACAGATATTCCTTAACAAAACCCACTATATTATACACTGAGACGCTAAACGCAGCTAAACATA
Source organism: Meandrina meandrites (assembly GCA_963693305.1). NCBI lineage: Eukaryota > Metazoa > Cnidaria > Anthozoa > Scleractinia > Meandrinidae > Meandrina > Meandrina meandrites. The sequence goes on from OY855904.1 coordinate 43,664,160, forward strand.
GCAACACCCAGAAGACTTTCCTTGTTTGTGTCGTGGACGAAGAGACTTGGCAAATTCCATGTGCTGAGGTCCTGGAGCAGAACAAATTCAACTCCTCCTTAAAGACGTTTGGCCTGAAATTGTTTTCCATGCCTCTCAAAAAGGCGCTTTCGTTTAAGACAGTTGTTTAAATTGTTATCTTGCTGCGTTAAGTTGAAATGGTGTTAACGTAAACGCATTAAGAAAACTTCTGCATCGTCGGTATGATTATTTAATGTGCAAGTTGTTAATTATTAATGTGGACAAATTATAAAGAGTAGCAGATCGAATATACGCTATCGGCTGTAGTCTTTATGAAAGGAGGTTTTTTATATATATATATATATATATATATATATATATATATATATATATATATATATATATATATATATATATATATATATATATAAATTTGAAGTTAAACTACTCAAATTTTGAGTGCATTGAGTTTAATACAATACTGTTTCATAGGCCACCGGAACGGTGACCCACTCATCAGTTAAACTCTTTCATACACTGAGGCGTCAGCTTCTCTTCTCAGAGTGTATGAAAGAGTTTAACTGATGAGTGGGTCACCGTTCCGGTGGCCTATGAAACAGTATTGTATTAAACTCAATGCACTCAAAATTTGAGTAGTTTAACTTCAAATTTATATATATATATATATATATATATATATATATATATATATATGAAACCGATAATCATTCTGGTATACTGATATGCCGGCCTAATCTTTAAATTTATATTTTGATACAGTACCGTAAATGAGTACAAAACAATCCATAAAAACACCCGGTCCTGGTTTATTTAATTGCCGGATGAATGTTATCTATACAAACATGTTATTTTCCGAGGACGTAAGATGTCAGTCAAATTACGAGAAATGTTTTTCATGGAGCAAGCCCCTTGATTCTACTTCTTAAGGTACATCTTTGTAGCCAATATTCTTCTGGCTTGAAATGAATGAACGTTTTCAGAACAACTTAATTCATTTACATTTTATTTTCTGCGCGGCATCTTGTTGTTTAATACGGATCGAGGTTTACACTGAGAAATTAACGCACCGCTGTATGTGTTCGTTAGATAAACATGGATTTAAAACACATTTCTAAACGAAACAACATTTTTATCCAAAAAGGAGTGAAATGAATTTATTCACCATTTAGTACGTCGGTATGTATTCACTTATTGTTTAGTAAATTTTCAATTTTTGCATTAACCATATTTAAGAAATAGAAAACATGTACCGTGTTTCTATCGAGTTATAGAAACACGAGTGGAAGTTTGGGAGAACGAGAAATGCTGTGGGAACACGAGCCGCAGGCGAGTGTTTCCACAGCTTTTTCGAGTTCTCCCAAAGAAGAAGCTTCCAAACAATAGCGGGAGCCGTAAAACGTCTTCAAAACAATTTATAGCAAACGTTTTATTAGCATGTGGGCAAAAATACAGAAATCACCTTATATAAAAATAACTAAATAAAAATATCTCAACGTTAAAAAGTGCTTGAAATTTGCATATTCCGTAATTTACTTCGGTTTATTCGATATCCTTAAATCGGCTGATTTTAAATTCTAAATCGGCCTATTTCAGTAAGATCCATAAATCGCTGATTTAACCTTATATAAGAAATATTATTCAAGAAATATTATCCAGATTCTCGTGTAAAAAAAATTCCGTCTGTTGATAGCGTGCAAACAAAAAAAATAAGGCTTAGAAATAGTTATGGGTTAAAGACAAATGTGAGTGTTTTGTTTGAAAAAAAAAACACGCACGCGCTGGCCGCACAAAGAACGAGAAATTTTCAATACCGCATCAGGCGTTGCCGAGTGCAATATTGAAAATTTCGAGTTCATTGAGCAAGTGCGTGTATTTCTAAACAAAGCACGAACCAACAGCCTCTAACCCCTTTAATATACAATCTGAGCACACTGCACGCAATACACAATTTCGCGAACTTTGAATAAGAATTTTAATAAAATAATAAGAATTCAGTTGTATCTAACTAGTACAAAATTATATTGGCGTAGTTTAAGAATATAGAAATCACGAAAAGCCATACATAATTAAATATAAATGAGGCTTAAAATCATTCACAAAATCGTTCATAAGCTAAAATCGTCCATAAAAAAAATCTGCGAGATTGCGAGAAGCATGTTTCAAGCAAGTTAAATCTCTTTTCTTTGACACGTTATAAGTGAACGCAAAACTGCAATTTTCAAATCTTGCGTTTCAAAGTCAAGAAATTTAAGGAAACCTGTAATTGTGAACGTGTTTTGATACGTAATTTCGTTTGTATTTCTTTGCTCGATTTGCTGCACTTGTTGTGTAGCCAAAGGTGTTGTGTAGGACATGTAGCAACTGGTGCCGCCAGAATTTCAGAACATTGCTTTTGCTGTTGTAAAGTTTGTCTCTCATAATACACTTTTACGCTTCCTTCATTCCTGTGACCCGACACCTGCATAATATGCGGTGGACAGGAATTCCTGCTCTATCTAGCAATGTAACTGAGGTCGCTGTAATGCAGTGGCTTGTGTAAACTAGACTAATGAGTTTTGCTGCAGTTGAAATTTCTTTCATCATATTTCCTAACGAGTTCACACCGAGCGACGCTCTATCAAACCAGATATCGTCGCTAGCACATAATTTTCTTTTTGGCCCCTGAAAGAGTGTTTCTTCGCCTGGATTAAGAACCTGAATTAACTTCTTTAGGTACCGAAAAGGACAGTGGGTTTCGCCTGTATAGAAGATTTTGGGATCTGCTTCGTGGGCCTTGTCACTGATGCCGCCAGGATGGTTTTTGGTTTTCTCTTGCTCGGCCATTTCAACATGTTCCACTTGATTTAAGTCTCTCTTGAAAACAAAACTGTTTTTTCTTTACTTTGGTTTTCTCTGCCTCTTCTGTAGAAAAATAGGTTTTTATTAAACCAATTTACTTGTAGTAACGAAATGGGCGAATCTCCGCCGATTAAAACACCACTTTCGTAGCATTTTTGTATATCCTCGCTCGGCCTGAATACTCGCATGTACGTTTTTTAACGGGTCTTTTTAATCAAAAGCTCACCTTTATCGACGTTCAAGGCAAATCGACACATGTAAATAATCCTGTACAAATATCTTTTTCTTCATAGTACGAGATGAAAGTGAAATATTTTTTTTCAGCAATGTTTCAACGTATCATTTTTCTGGAGAATAGTTCCTCTACCCAGACCCTCTTTTTCCAAGCACGATCACAGCCTTTTCTTGGAAGATGAACCCCAAAGCGTACTTTCCTATTTCCTGGAAACAAAATGCGGTGCCTGTACAGAAATCATACATTAGGTATTATAAGACGCTGGAGTTAAACGGCTGAAATTGAAACACTACCCGAAGACCCCGCCAGACATATAGGTGACAAAAATAGCAAAAATTCACTGATCTTAACTGTCATGATCTGACTGTCTGTATTTAGATTATACCAAACAGGAAACATCATACGACACGTAGCATTGATTCTCAACTGTTTCATGCACTAGGAACACGACCGCCGACCCACCCTTTAAAAAAATAGATTGACACCACTTTTCCAAATTCTGGCTCTAACTTCCGATTTCAGAGAAGGACTAGATTGGAATAACCGGACTCTAAATCCCTTCCAAACCCTGGTAATAATTGACTTGACGTTGTTATTTTAACAATAAACTCTGACGAACAACAATCATTCGAAACGGCACTTCTTTTTCTTTTATAGTTATTTGAAACTGTATATTTTTACAAAAGAATCCTTAATTAAGAACTAACCCAGTTGAATTTTGTACAAAGGCAAAAGCGTCACGGACAGTACGTTTCACAGCCGCTCTTATGTCGGACAGTCTCCATGCAAATAGCAGCGGGTTTAAAGACGAGTTCACGAAAATGACTGTCAGCGTGATTTCGTACAGAATATCAAGCAAAAATAAAGCGTTTGGACTAGAGATGGCAAGAGTACAAACTGCTACTGCCAAAAACGGAGTATAACTCATAACAAAAACAAAGTACACATAAAACATACTAATGAATGTCTTTCTAAATCGAGCCATGTTCATAGCATTTTCAACTGACTGAGAATGTAACTGATCGGTTATTTGTTGTTGATGGCGCCTAACAACACGGTACACTTGATAATACAGCAACGCGTTGACAACAATGCAGAGAAACCCGAACGAAATCACCAGGTAGTTAAAATATACTGGAATATCAAGTATCAGATATGAAGCGATCCCATTGCAAACCCACACAGTTCCAAGTAGAAAGGCGACCCGCTTAGCAGTGACAAAGTCAGCGTATCTTAAATGAAGGTTTATGGCTAGACTTCTTTCAATGCTTAAGAGAGTGACAGTCTGAAAAGAGATTGCGCATAGAACAGTTGTTGAAAACATTACCAGTGCGTTGAGAACGTTTTTGTTTCCGCATGTATGCAGGTGAAATGTACAGAAGACGTAGAGTGGCTGACCTATTAAACCAACGAGGAAATCCGACAAAGCTAAGCCAACCAAAAGAACATTTGAAGGCAATAGCAGGGACGGGGTTCTTGCGAATGAAACCAAGATCAGTCCATTTCCAATAACAGCCGACAGGCAAAAAGGAATGTTGACAATGCCGTTGATGAAAAATGGAAGTGTTCTGTTGTCTGTGATCCTGAAACTCATTCCAATCCCAAAGTGCTTTTTTTCTTTCTGTGAACTGACCAGATGAATGGTGAAAGTTTGTTTTGCTCTTCCTGCTTTTAGCAGTATTTCGTTCACCAATATTTCATGTTGGGCACTTTTAGCTCATGATCAATTCTTACACTAAATTGAAGATTTGAATAATGTTCCGTGATGGAAAAACCCAATTTTCCTTTTTTTATTGGAATTCTTTTTGTTATTTACACCTGGTAAGATGAGGAACAATAGTTTTTTTTCCTTAAATGCAAATACAGAGCACCCCCGCTTATTTTGAGAGGAGTTCTATCAATGCCGTATTGAAAATTCATTGTTTTTTCATTTTCTTAAGCCTTTTCATAACATGCAACAATGCAAAGAGAATTTAAATTAACTCGGAGAGTCAAAACTGCGTTTTGATGTTAACAGTATTTGGTAGCCGTTTCGGTTTACGATATGACGGCAATAATAGCAACGGCAAAATAGAAAAAGCATTAGTGCTTTACTATCCAACCAGAAATTTTAACAGGAATGCCTCAAGCCGCATCTCACTATTCCCAGTTCTATGGGTATTGCAGTTCTCGAAGGAATCGAGAAACTGAAACCTTTTTTATTTGAAAGAAGATATATATATACAAACAATAATATAATTTGCCGGGGTGGCATCGGAACAAACGGGACCTGAAATAGGGACTAACATGAGATCGTTAATATTTGGTAAAAGTTCCTTTTTCTTGTTTGTTTAAGCAGAAGGTATTTTTTTTTCACCGCTGTTTGGAATAAGAAGTATATTTTATTTAGTGAAAAATATAATAATAATAATTAAAAAAAGAACACCCAAAAGAATTGTAATATTTAAGCTCCCTATGTAATATATAAAAATTGTCGAACAGAAAATTATCTTCATAAATATTGCAACAATTAACGCTTTTCCTCCGAATGCGTATGTTAAAAAAAAAAAGAAAAAAAAGCTTCCATTCTTCGAAAATGATTGCCAAAGTGTAGGATAGGCTCTTGACATGATAGCAAGTAATGGCCAATTGAATTACTCTGTCTGCGCATTTTTTCTGTCCCAAAGGATTGCGCGTGCGATCTTGTCTATCAGCTTTTATTAAAAACTAGCAATAGTATATAGCAATTTTTTATTTTTTTTATTAGTTAGCAAACGATGGTATATGACCTCACATACCACTGACCGCAAATATCGCAGCCGATACGCGTCAACGAAAACAGCTGGGGAGCTTAAATATTATAATTCTTTTGGGCGATTTTTAATTATTATTATTATTATATTTTTGAAATTAAATAAAACATATTTCTTATTCCAAACAGCGGTGAAAAAAAAAAAGAAATGCCTTCCGCTTAAACAAACAAGAAAAAGGAACTTCTACCACATATCAACGATCTCCCCATTTCAGGTCCCATTTGTTCCGATGCCACCCTTGCAAATTATATTATTGTTTGTATAAATATTTCTCGTTTCAAATAAAATGGTTTTCAATTTCTCGATTCCTTCGAGAACTGCAATACCCACAGAACTGGACATGATGAGATGCGGCTTTTGGCAATCCTGTTAAAATTTCTGGTTGGATAGTAAAGCACTAATGCTTTTTCTATTTTGCCGTTGCTATTATTGCCGTCATATCGTAAACCGAAACGGCTACCAAATAAATCTATTCTGTATTAACATCAAAACGCAATTTTGACTCTCCCAGTTAATTTAAGTTCTCTTTGCATTGTTGCATGTTATGAAAAGGCTTTAGAAAGTAAAACAATGGATTTTAAATCTCGCATTGATAGAACTCCTCTCAAAATAAGCGGGGGTGCTCTGTATTTGCATTAAAGGAAAAATGTTATTGTTCCTCATCTGACCAGGTGAAAATAATAAAGAAAGTCCCATAAAAAAGGAAATTAAATCTTCAATTTAGTGTACGAATTGATCATGAGCTAAAAGTGCCCAACAAGAAATATTGGTGAACAAAATATTGCTAAAAGCAGGAAGAGTAAAAAAAAACAACTTTCAGCATTCATCTCTACAGTTCACAGAAAGGAGTAAAGCACTTTGAGATTGGAATGAGTTTCAGGATCACAGACAACAGAACACTTCCATTTTTCATCAACGGCATTGTCAACATTCCTTTTTGCGTGTCCGCTGTTATTGGAAATGGACTGATCTTGGTTTCATTCGCAAGAACTCCGTCCCTGCTATTGCCTTCAAATGTTCTTTTGGTTGGCTTAGCTTTGTCGGATTTCCTCGTTGGTTTAATAGGTCAGCCACTCTACGTCTTTTGTACATTTCACCTGCAAACGTGCTTGAACAAAAACGTTCTCAACGCGCTGGTAATGTTTTCAACAACTGTTCTATGTGCAATCTCTTTTCATACTGTCACTCTCTTAAGCATTGAGAGAAGTCTGGCTCTAAACCTTCATTTAAGATACTCTGAGTTTGTGACTGCTAGGAGGGTCGCCTTTCTACTTGGAATTGTGTGGGTTTTCAATGGGATCGTTTCATATCTAGTACTCGATATTCCAGTATATTATAACTACCTGGCCGCTTCATTCGGGTTTCTCTGCATTGTTGTTAACGCGTTGCTGTATTATCAAGTGTACCGTGTTGTTAGGCGCCATCAACAACAAATAACCGATCAGTTACATTCTCAGTCAGTTGAAAATGCTATGAACATGGCTCGGTTCAGAAAGACTTTTATTAGTATGTTTTATGTGTACTTTGTTTTTGTTTTGAGTTATGCTCCATTTTTGGCAGTAGCGGTTTGTACTCTTGCCATCTCCAGTCCAAACGCTTTATTTTTGCTTAATATTCTGTACGAAATCACGCGGACAGTCATTCACGTGAACTCGTCTTTAAACCCACTGTTATTCGCGTGGAGACTGTCCGACATAAGAGCGGCTGTGAAACGTACTGTCCGTGACGCTTTTGCCTTTATACAAAGTTCAACTGGGTTAAGTCTTAATTAAGGATTCTTTGGTAAAAATATTCAGTTTTAAATTAATGAAAAACAAAAAGAAGTTGAATAGCTGCCGTTTCAAATGATGGCTGTTCGTAAGAGCTTGTTGTTAAATAACAACGTCAAGTCAATTATTTTCAGGGTTTGGGAGAGATTTAAGGTCGGGTTATTCCAATCTAGTAAGATAAAAAAACGTTTTTAATGTGTCAAGGCCACATAGCCTGGGAAAATCCCATACTAATTTGGGGACACAATTAACAGATATAATAATATGTAAAAAGAGAATTTAAGATACTTAGAGCTATATAAAATATTTATGATAATCAGATATTAAAAAATATATAAAAAGGAAATTTAAAATACTTAAAGCTATATAAAATGATTATGATGAGCAGTCCCTCTCTGAAATCGGGAGTTAGAGCCAGAAGGTGGAAAAATGGTGTAAATGTATTTCTATTAAAAAAAAAGATGGTGGGTACAACAGTAAAAAAAGACTCCCGTGTTAACGAGAGGTTGGGTTTTCATACGTGATGTACGTTTATTGGCGGTCGCGTACGTAATGAAACAGTTCAGAATTAATGCTGCAAATCGTTTGATGTTTCTTGTTTAGTTTGATCGAAATGTGGCTCTTTGGGTGTTATTTCAGTTGTAACCGTTTAACTCCAGCGTCTTATAATACACACCTTATGCATGATTTTTGTAGAGGCACCGCATTTTGTGTTCAGAAAAAAAGGAAACGGTGTTTTAACGTTTATCTTACAAGAAGAGGCTGCGGACGCGCCTAGAATGAGAGGGTCAGCTAGGGTAGAGGACTTTTTCTCCAGAAAAATGATACGTTGAAATTTTACTTCAGCGCGATTCGCGGTCACTACGATTCGCGGTCAGCGCGATTCGCAGTCAGCGCGATGCGCGGTCAGCGCGATTCGCGGTCAACGCGATTCGCGGTCAGTGCGTACCGCGGTTAGCGCGATTCGCGGTCAGGGCGATTCGCGGTCGGCGAAATTCGCAGTCAGCGCGATTCGCGGTCACCGCGATTCGCAGTCAGCGCAATTCGCGGTCAGCGCGATTCGCGGTCAGCGGGATTCGCGGTCAGTGCGATTCGCGGTTAGCACGATTCGCGGACAGCGCGATTCGCGGTCAGGGCGATTTGCGCTCAGCGCAATTCGCGGTCAGCGCGATTCGCGGTCAGGGCGATTCGCGCTCAGCACAATTCGCAGTCAGCGCGATTCGCGGTCACTGCGATTCGCAATCAGCGCGATTCGCGGTCAACGCGATTCGCGGTCAGTGCGGTTCGCGGTCAGTGCGATTCGCGGTCAGCGCTATTCGCGGTCAGCGCGATTCGCGGTCGGCGAAATTCGCGGTCAGCGCGATTCGGGGTCAGCGCGATTCGCGGTCAGCGCGATTCGCGGTCAGCGCGATTCGCGGTCAGGGCGATTCGCGGTCAGCGCTATTCGCGGTCAGCGCGATTCGCGGTCAGCGCGATTCGCGGTCAGAGAGATTCGCGGTCAGAGCGATTTGCGGTCAGCGCGATTCGCGGTCACCGCGATTCGCAGTCAGCGCGATTCGCGGTCAGCGCGATTCGCGGACAGCGCGATTCGCGGTCAGCGCGATTCACGGTCCGTGCGCACCGCGGTTAGCGCGATTCGCGGTCAGCGCGATTCGCGGTCAGCACGATTCGCGGTCAGCGCGATTCGCGTTTAGCGCGATTTGCAGTCAGCGCAATTCGCGGTCAGCGCGATTCGCGGTCAGGGCGATTCGCGGTGTGCGCGATTCACGGTCAGTGCGTACCGCAGTTAGCGCGATTCGCAGTCAGCGCGATTCGCGGTCAGGGTGATTCACGGTCGGCGCAATTCGCGGTCAGCGCGATTCGCGGTCAGTGTGATTCGCGGTTAGCGCGATTCGTGGTCAGCGCGATTCGCGGTCACCGCGATTCGCGGTCAGCGCGATTCGCGGTCAGGGCGATTCGTGGCTATTGCGATTCGCGGTCAGCGAGATTTGCCGCAATTTGTGGGCTGCGCGATTCGCGGTCAGCGCGATTCGCTGTTACCGTGGTTACCGATCATCGATTCGCGGTCACCGCGATTCGCGGTCAGCGCGACCCGTGGTTTCCGCGATTCGCGGTCAGCGCGAATCGCGGACAGCGAACCTACTGTTGCACCATGCCCGAGACTTTCTAGCACGTTCTAGGTAATCACTTTTCTAAAGCACGCATGTATTTTTTTCGGTGGTTAATGGAATAAAAAGAAACACTTTGCAAGACGTCAGGAAAGGCTAAATAAACCCTTATTCAACAAAGCTTTTACTATTCAGAGTAACTTACAATTATTTGTAGCACGAATAGTCGCCTTGACACGGCATACACTTGCATGCAAAAGTGTATACCCAATCAAAGTGCGTGTACCTCTCGAGAACTTGCTTTCTGATTCCGGTTGTTGTAAACAACATATGCACTCTCTGGCAATTTCCCTTAGTCCACATCTACTGCAGGTACACAAGTTGAAATTAGCAAGTCTTTCTGTTCCATCGTTTTCATCATAAGAAACATTGCCGCGTTGTTTATTTACATCACGTTCCAGATTGAAGCGACACGATTCTGCCATATTGGAATACAACCCTGGCCTGCCTTAAACTTCTGTCCGAGAGCTCTTTGACGTCAAGAGCAAATTGCCAGGTTTCTAAATAAGTTCAAGATAGCGGCGTTCCTGTACGATTTTTTGGCAACTTTAGACAAGAATTGTCTCAGGTTAGCAAACCTTCTGGAAGCTGACATTTTGGTGAATGCCTTATCTTGACTATATCTATAGCCGGAAGACACAAAAAACCATTTTGGAGTGAACTTCTCCTTTAAGGATTTAAATTAGCTTATTCAATTAAGGATGTTAAGAGACGGTCTCTGTAATTTCGGTCTGCTCGATCTGGCTTGAAAAATAGATTTCGCATATTACTTGTGTGTTGCAAGACTTTCATGTACTTATACTAAAACCACAATCCGCTTGACCAGATCATTTATTTTTTTCGAGTGTTTTTTTTTTGGTTCACCCAAACGAGCGCCCGTAACGACCAAGTTCAGGGCTTAAATTCACCACAACTTTCAAGATGAATTAAACAAAAACGGATAACGTCTGTACCAAAGAAACACCACAGCCAGTTATATTATGTGTTCTTGATTTATCACACCGTCTTTCATGAACATTGACTTCGAATCAAGCCAGCAGCAAGACATTAACGACACCCCTATCACACACTTTGATGAAACACGCGAAAACGGGTCAGATTCAAACTTTATTTTTGAAAAAGTGAGGCGGTCTATTTGAATCAAACCAACGCAGCCGAAAATTAGCCTCCTTCGCAGACGTTCCTTTGGCTCGTCACGCAATCTTTTTTCCCCAACGTTGTTGGGGGGGAGGAATGCGTGACGAGCCAAAAGAACGTCTGCGGAAGAGGCTAGCCGAAAATTTGATACCTAAGACAATGTCACTACCGAAAGAAACCTTGCGGTCTCGTCTTATTGAAATATTTATAGCTGTGCAAACTTGCCAAATTTCGACGATCTTCGTGTTTGCAGCCATTTTGAGGTACTCGTCAGGACGAAGCGTTTCATCAACTTGCCTCACAGATGTATCTAAAACCATCAGAAATAAAGAAAAGGTCAATATAAATGTATTAAAGTTCAAATGAAAGAGTTAAAATCGTGTTTATAAACGGAAACTCGACCTACATTTCAAACATTTCTGGAGATCTAAGACAGGTCATCATTGTTCGAATTTCACTCGATGATTCCACAAGAAATTACAATAATTTGACACGAAAACTTTGACCTGATGTAGCATATGAGTCAGGTTAAGGTAGTAACGTCGTCCTTTCCCTTCCTTGCTGGCACACAGCGAAGATTTTCCATTGCAAAACGTTGAACGTCGAACAACAACCGAAGAACCGGCTTCACGGTCACTACGTCATGTATGAGGATCGAATGAGGCACTGTACGGTACAATACGATACACCATACATAAAGTATGTACCGATAGATAAACATGACCGGTTCGTTTGCTTCTTCGCCGATGTTCGACGTTTTGTCGTAAAAACAACTTCGCTGTACGCATGGAAGAAAGGGAAATTACGAGGTAACTACCTTTACCTGATTCAAACGCTACATCGAGTCGAAGTTTGCGTGTCAGATACTGTTATATCTTATGGAATCATCGAATGAAACTCGAACAATGATGACCTATCTTTCATCTCCAGAAATGATTGAAATTTAAGCCTAGTTTCCGTTTTTAAACACGATTTTAACTTTTTCATTTGAACTGTAATGCCTTTATATTAACTTTTTCTTTATTTTTGATGGTTTTAGATACGCCTGCGAGGCAAGTTGATGAAACGCTTCGTCCTGACGAGTACCTCAAAATGGCTGCAAACATGAAGATCGTCGAAATTTGGCAAGTTTGCACAGCTATAAATGTTTCAATAAGACGATACCGCAAGGTTTCATTTTGAAGTGACATTGTCTTTTGTATCTACTTTTCGGCTGCGTTGGTTTGACTCAAATAGACCGTCTCACTTTTTCAAAAATAAAGTTTTAATCTGATCCGTTTTCGCGTGTTTCATCAAAGTGTGTGATAGGGGTGTTGTTAATGTCTTGTTGCTGGCTTGATTCGAAGTCAATGTTTATGAAAGTCGGTGAGATAAATCAAGAAGACATATTATAACTGGCTGTGGTGTTTTTTTGGTACAGAGGTTATTCGTTTTTGTTTAATTCATCTTGAAAGTTGTGGTATATTTAAGCCCTGACATTGGTCGTTACGGGTGCTCGTTTGGGTGAACAGAAAATCCTTAAAAACTCGAAAAAAATAAATGATCTGGTCAAGCGGATTGTGGTTTTAGTATAAGTACATGAAAGTCTTGCAACACACAAGAAATAAGCGAAATCTAGTTTTTCAAGCCAGATCGAGCAGACCGAAATTACAGAGACCGTCTCTTAAATCAGTCTAATTAATTTAGAACGTTGATCAGCCTATTTTTTTTAAGGATTTGAAATCAGCCTACTTAAATGAGGACGTTAAATTAAGAATGTTAAATCAGCCTATTTCATTGAGGATGTTAAATCAACCTATTAAATTAAGGATGTAAAATCAGACTATTTAATTAAGGATTTTAAATCAGCCTATTTCATTAAGGATGTTAAAACAGCCTATTTAATCAAGGATGTTAAATTGAGGTTGTTAAATCAGCCAATCGTAATCACGATGCACTGCTAAACCGATTTTAAAATACGCAATATGAAGGAAACATAAAATGTCAGCGGAACAATTGACCTTTATTCCCTTTGTGCTCTATAAGCTTTAATTAAGGTAAACGTTCAACGGCGTGCAACTGCCATTCATTCTGAATTTCCTGTAGCGCATGTGTAGCAGCTTCAAACTGCTCGAGCTTCGGACAAACACTTACAGCTTTAGATAATCTTTAAAATCAAGCACTGTCTACTTTAAGCTTGTTTAGCCCAGTTAAATGTCTCGAAAGGTGTAAACTATTTGGCAAATTGTTCCTCTATGTAGATTTATAATTAACCCTATTCACACGAGGGCCGCTTGTTTGTCAGTAGTTTTACTGTTTGCCGTTACCCTCTTTTAATAAAGTTGATTGATTGATTGATTGATTGATTGATTGATTGATTGAGTGAGTGAGTGAGTGAGTGATTGATTGATTGATTGATTGATTGATTGATTGATTGATTGATTGATTGATTGATTGATTGATTGATTGATTGATTGATTGACCGGGCTTTTTTGGATCTTTTCAGACCGGCTAAACTTTCTCTCATTGTTTTCGCTGCAAGTTTTGAAAAAATTTGCCGAGCAGACTGACTTGGCCTATGAACGCTGATCACGCGCGCGAATCACACCACGCAGTGACGCCATCTGTACGTCTGCACTCTAATAGATGACAGGCATCAGCCAATCACAATGCGCGCAGTTACTCTGTTGTTGCATAAATATATATTGACACAACTGTTCCGCGTTTGGGATAAAATAATAATAATAAAAAAACGATTTCAGAGAGGGACTAGATTGGGATACCCAGAACTCTAAATCCCTTCCAAACCCTGATAATAATTGGCTTGACGTTGTTACTTTAACAATTAGCTCTGGCGAACGGCCATCATTCGAAAAAGCAGTTATTCAACTTTTTAGAAACTGTAAGGAGCCTTTTTATTTATTTAAAACTGAATATTTTCACAAAATAATCCTTAATTAAGAACTAATCCAGTTGAACTTTGTATAGAGGCAAAAGCGTCACGGATAGTACGTTTCACAGCCGCTCTTATGTCGGACAGTCTCCATGCAAATAACAGTGGGTTTAAAGACGAGTTCACGTAAACAACTGTCCGCGTGATTTCGTACAGAATATTAAGCGGAAATAAAGCGTTTGGACTGGAGATGGCAAGAGTACAAACTGCTACTGCCAAAAACGGAGTATAACTCATAACAAAAACAAAGTACACATAAAACATACTAATGAATGTCTTTCTAAACCGAGCCATGTTCATAGCATTTTCAACTGACTGAGAATGCAACTGATCGGTTATTTGTTGTTGATGGCGCCTAATAACACGGTACACTTGATAATACAGCAACGCGTTGACAACAATGCAGAGAAACCCGAACGAAGTGGCCACGTAGTGATAATATACTGGAATATCGAGTACTAGATATGAAACGATCCCATTGCCAACCCACACAGTTCCAAGTAGAAAGGCGATCCTCCTAGAAGTCACAAACTCAGAGTATCTTAAATGAAGGTTTAGAGCCAGACTTCTTTCAATGCTTAAGAGAGTGACAGTATGAAACGAGATTGCGCATAGAAAAGTTATTGAAAACATAACCAGTGCGTTGAGAACGTTTTTGTTTTCACATGTATGCAGGTGAAATGTACAGAAGACGTAGAGTGGCTGACCTATTAAACCAACGAGGAAATCCGACAAAGCTAAGCCAACCAAAAGAACATTTGAAGGCAAAAGCAGGGACGGAGTTCTTGCGAATGAAACCAAGATCAGTGCATTTCCAATAACAGCGGACACGCAAAAAGGAACGTTGACAATGCCGTTGATGAAAAATGGAAGTGTTCTGTTGTCTGTGATCCTGAAACTCATTCCAATCCCAAAGTACTTTTTTCTTTCTGTGAACTGACCAGATGAATGGTGAAAGTTTTGTTTTGCTCTTCCTGCTTTTAGCAGTATTTCGTTCACCAATATTTCATGTTGGGCGCTTTTAGCTCATGATCAATTCTTACACTGAATTGAAGATTTGAATAATGTTCCGTGATGGAAAAACCAAATTTCCTTTTTTTTTTATGGGACTTCTTTTTGTTATTTACACCTGGTAAGATGAGGGACAATAGTTGTTTTTTTCCTTAAATGCAAATACCGAGCACCCCCTCTAATTTTGAGAGGACTTCCATCAATACCGTATTGAAAATTCATTGTTTCATTTTCTTAAGCC